>CM044985.1:26277498-26441426 GCA_024586325.1 Stellera chamaejasme | reverse complement strand
GGTGGTTGCTTCAACCTCGCCTTCTCCTCAGCTTATTTTCAAGTATACACCAAATAGCAGAGTTCTTACCTTAACCCCGTAATTGTCCTGTAAGTTGTCTTCCATATATCACTTGCATTTGACGAAAATGATTTATAAGTTTAGATCTATATAACGCAATGGCTGCAAATAGTCAGAGTTTGAATAATTTCAGTATCAGTCTTTGACAGTGACACAAAAAACTTGATGCGAGCGGATTATATATATGCAGATTCGTGTTGAAAATCAATTTTTAAATTATAACCCGCTCACTTCCCAATAGAAGATTTGTCTGTTGTAGACAGGGTGAGTAGGCTCGACCACGAGACTGAAGAGAAATGAAAGTCTTTAACTAAGTCCGATATTTTGGGTTTTAAATAATAATTTTGTTAAGGAAAATTGGATTTTTAGCTATCATGAAAAAGGCAAGATAGATAGAAACTACGAAAGAAGATTAACTCTACGGGTTGTTCAGGGGTTATGTCTGCTAAATGCTCTACGGAGTTGATGTTGAAGCTATGTTCGAGGGGTTGGATAAATATAAGACAGTGACCTCTCGGTCTCGCCTTTCTCAACACTATAGATCCGGAGGATCTCTCCTTACCTAGTCTCTACAGTGTGACCTTACGTTCTCCCAATGCCCATCTTAAAGGCCCTTGCGCAATCGGTGGGTTCCCTAATGTCTCGATCTGTTTTCTCAAACACTCCCTAAACACCAAACCAGATCCGAGATCTATTTGGTATCGGTCATTCGATGCATCACTATTAAACAATAGAAGGGTTATGTAGAGTAGTTGGCATTCCCCCGCCGAGAAACTCATTAAGTGCAAAAACACCGTACAAATCAAGTTGTTCACAATGACCTATACAACCCTAAGAGAGTATAGATCTACTCCCGACACGTAATATTCAAAAACACGGTACAAAATATGAACGAAAACATAAACAAGTAAAGGGTAGAGAGAAAGGCTTAGATCTGTAAGGACGACTCCTCTACAAAGAACATCTACTCCAGTTTAGCGCTTTTACTTCGGGTAGAGCTCTGCTGCTCCATATGCCCCAAAAAGGGAAAAGGAATAAAAAGATGGGGAGATGGTAGAGAAGTGTGAGGAGAGACCCTATTTATAGGGAAGGAGAGGAGCTAGGGTTTTGAACTTTCGAGGCGAGCATTTTAGGATAGCCCATTTCTCATGCATTTTTTTGTTGCAAAATTGTGCAATTTTCAAAAAATAAAAATAAGCAGTAATTCGAATCTTTATAACGGATTTGGTTTTAAAAACCAAAACTGTTGGTAGTAGACCAAATTTTCAACTTTATGGGATATGAAAATTTGTTTTCAACTAAGTGAATAGAAACACAACCTTGTGAGATTTTGAGCCTAAAACTTTTTCCAAATGATTTTTGAGCGGATATTTTTCATGAGAGAATCTAGATTCACTTCTGATTTTGAAATTGAACATATTGACACTCTAAACTCACTTTTGTTAGTTTTGATACATGATAATAACAACAAAATTAGGATTAGCCAATTTCCAAAATTGCCAACCTGTACATATTGTACCTTAGTTACACTCCTTTGAGCCTGGAAGCCTGATTTTTATATATGCCTATATCTTAAGCCATCCACTTCTCTATATCTCTCTTTGGTCCTCGAAACTTATTGAACATGAATTATAAGAAGGGCATGAGAGATAGAAAATGGGGAATAGGTTCGAAGGTAAGTTTGGGGGAGAAATTGAGAAAAATGTTGGATTGAACAAACTGGCTACGTGGTTGTATATGTGAGACAATTGTGAGAAATTATCAAAAAGGGAGGTGACCACAAGCAAATAGGCCAAGCGAGATAAAAAGAAGAGAGAAAAATAGATGACGTCTCCGCAGTCCTAGTTGTAAATATTTGAAAAGGTTTGCTTGAGATAAAAACATCTGTCCTTAAATATCTTTTTCACAATTTGGACCAAAAATAGAAAAAGGAGTAATTGAGGATCCATGAGGAAAATGAGAGCATGAAACATGTACTTCAAACAGATCTAGTACATGGGGAAAATGGGTTTTAATTTGTCTTGTTGCATCTTAAGTGCCCATAGTCTTACATGCTCAATATTGTTTCATTTAAGCTCCACTTAATTAAGCCTCCAAACGATCTCCCTCATTACCGAGCCAACCCACGTTACAACCTTGGCAAAGACCCTTATCACATGGATTTCATCTAACTCCTTAGGGGAATTAAGTGAGGAAGCTAAAGTTCGATGATCAAGCCTATGGTAAGGATGTGAACTTCAGATCACTGCACACAATGGCACTGCCCAATCTAAAAATGAAAGTAAACACTATGAGAGTGACCATGATTTTATCGACAGTAATTTTTGTCAATTTTGGCGTCATGGCGAGGAAGTGAGAGGGATCGGTGGATTTTGTTGGCAACTATTGCGCCGTGTGGAAGGAAGGGGGATCTTCGGATTTGGGTGGCACCGTAGCCTTAAGAAAATTTCGGCACTGAAGTGTTGATTTTATAGGTCCTATTTACATGCTTACATGTAGATCTTATCTCACACATCAGTAATGCTACAAGTTAACTATTAATTCTCACGGTTTTAGTCAAGATTGCATGATGTGTTTTTCACCAAAATCATGCCATATCACCACCGAATCATACCAAGAAAGGAAGATCAAGGAGAGACCTAAACATGCTAGTAAGGGGTGAGAATATTACCTTGCATCAAGGGAAAAAAAGGAAATTATTCTTTTCTCTTTTAAACATAAGCTCCTCTTATTGATCTTTAAAGGGGTGGATGTGCTCCAAATGGACTCCAATAGAAGGGTTGATTTGGTGGGATGACGAGGGGTGGAATGTAGATGAAACACACTTAAATCGATCCAAAATGCTCCAAGAAATGCCAAAGTTTCGGCCAAGTGAGTGAGAGAGAAGTAGGAGAAGTTTGTGAATCAAGTGATGGGTTCTAAGGTGCTAGTCAAGGCCAAACCTCCCCCCTCTATTTATAGATGAGGAGGGCAGTTAACAGAGATTTAATAACCACTTTTAGGCCAAAATTATCATGTACAATTCTGCCTTCGGTGCTCCTTGCACCTACCCCTCATATAGTCTAGGTGCATGGTAACTTCTCATGCCCACTACTTGGAAAACCACCCCCATTACCTCCTAAAAGGAAGTGGTGGGTTATTTTCACCAAAAAACCCCTACTTATGACTGGCCATATCAATTAAGCTCTATAGGAATTATCCCATGGTATAAGGTGCATACACTTTGTACCATAAACACACATTTTTTGCCAAAATACCCTTATTTTGCCAAAAGATGCAAAAAGTGGTTATCTCACCTAATGAGATTTGATTTACACAAAGTTACTTCTCATTCAAAACTAGCTCACATAAACCGGAGTTAGTTACTTTTAACTAACTTGAGCTGGTGGGAGCTAACCACAACTACCTATAGTTGTAGTTAGCTAATTTTGTGCTACATCTAGCTACTTTTAGCTAAGATGAGCGACCATGAGTTGATTTGAGTTAAGTATAGCTACTTCTAGCTAAATTGCACCACTTTGGCAAAACAATGTAATTGCCAGCAATTGCATGATTTTCAGAGAGTTACAGTGCTTGCTGGTGCAAATGACAGCAACTACACAATTTCCAAAAATTTGAACTTAGCTTCATAAGCTCAAACATCACATCAAAAGTTCTTGGTGCTCTAAGAAATTTCAACAAACTCCCACTCGCATTAAGATGCTTTTGATTTACAAAAGTACCACTCAAATCAAATCTCTCAAACACAATCTCAAGCCAAAACAAACAAGCACATTCTTATAAATGGAGTTAAGGGTGCGACCCCAAGTCATACTTACCAAATCTCCTTCATTGTGGTTGTTAGACTCACAATGAAAGGTTGTCCTCTCCATAATCTACTTGAACTCATCAAGCATTCGTGTGTAGCTTGAACTGCTTGAAACATGCTTGAACCTATCAATCTCTCTTGAACTCATCAAGTGATGCCTTTACAAACCCTGACACATGATACACTTTCTAAACCACAATAAGTCCCTTTCTAGAACTTCAGCTACATGAATTCCATGATTGTATTAAGCTACTGAGATCTAATTAATAATAACTCAGAAGTCAATCTAATCATACTACACATAGTATGTGGGCACAAGATTGAATTTTAGAGTATGTGTATCATTCACAAGTGTCTTTCCTATTAGCTTGAACTACTTAGGTAATTGAACCAACTTCACTACCTAAAAGGAGGATACTCCGGTCACAACTTCTGGATGACCTTCGAACCAATTAAAGTAGTCTCATTGATACAATTCACTAATAGTAAGCTAAAGTCTTTAAGAGTTTGTATAAAAGAATCTTAAACTAAGCAAAAACAGAGACAACTTGCTTAAATTCTTTCGTTTGGTCGAATTTTATGGACATGAAACACTTGAAATACATTGCTCCAGTTCCATATGAACACTAATTGTATGTTTTACTCACACCACTCCCACTTGGAATGATGTCCACCATAGTAGAGGGGTGTGTTATTTCTCCCTCTCAAAACACCAAATAGTGTACTCCCCTTATCAAATAAAAGGAGGACATGCCACAAAACCATGAAATGTAAATAAGTAAGCCCAAAATCTAAATTGAAGTTCTGGAAAAGATACTTGACGAACTTGTTCATCTTATCTTGATTTTCTTCAAATCAATGCGACATAAGTAGCTAAAGTAACATGTGTTGGCCATGTCTCCCACTCAAAAGTATACATCTTTAAAGTTACATGTTTCTTAGAAACAACATACTGAGTCTTTAGCTTGTCTCATCCTTAATTCGCAAAGATTAAGGGTGAAAGACTGTAGAAAGTCTTTCTAATGCCTATGTTGATATGTTCTAATTTTCATTGTGTTTTCATGATTGAACAAGCTATTTGATTCATAAACAAACAACTTCATTTATATCAAGATAGTACAATATATGTGACACCAAAGTGGTGAAGCACATCCAACATTTACAATCTACGAAGGCCCATTGCTTTAACATGACTAGAAAATACAAGAGGTGACAATGGCTTAGTGAGAGGGTTTGCCACCATAAGGTTTGTAGAAATGTACTATATTTTAACTTCACCATCTTCAATTGCATCTTGCACAAAGTTATATTTCACGCTAATATGTTTGGTCTTTCCATGATACTTGGGATCTTTAATGTATATACCATACTATCACTAAAGATAGTAATAGGCCTTTCCACTTTAATCCGAGATTCCAAGTTCTTAAGGAAGTATCAAAGCAAAAGGGCTTCTTGTACAGTAAAAACAAGAGATAACTCAGCCTCTATTGTGGATAATGTTGTACAAGTTTGTTTCTTGCTACACTAAGTAGTAGCCCCACCATTTAGCATAAATACATAGCCACTTGTAGATTTGATGTAGTCACTTTTGGCAACCAACCTTGCCTTGTCTCTTTCGATACTTCCATCAGCGTTTCGCTTAATCTTAAGCACCCACTTACTCCCAATGGCTTTTCTACCAGGAGGAAGATCTAACAACTCCCACACACCATTTGCATGCATTGAGTTCAATTCCTCATACATTTCCTTTATCCATTCATCTTTCTGTGCCTCTTCAAAAGCTTCTTTGATGTTTCTTGGTTCATCAACTGATGCTACCAAGTAATTCTCACCTCCGAGGGTTTCAATCTTTTGGATGCTGTAGATTTCCTCTTTGATCTTCTCAAAGGAGGATTAGATGGAGCAACTTCTTCCTCTATCCGTGGAGGCACATCATCATGGACTTCCTCTTGTGGAGGCAACTCATGCTCCACTTGATAAGGAATTTTGATTTGCTCTTGATTTATCTCAAGTCCCTCTTGAGCAATTTCATCCACTTGTAGATCTTGTTCAACTTGTTCCAATTCGATTGGAACTACAATAGGAGCCATAACTCTAATTGGTTGAGATACTCTCTCTGGAATAGGTGCACCTTGTGCAATCGGTGCCCATGTGGCACTTTGTTGATCCCTTCAAGGATTGGACCAATGAGTTAATATCCTTACATTCACCAACTTTTGGAAAATCATTTTCCACAAAGTTGGCATTTATGGTGTCAAACGCCAAACCATTCTTGTGACATATGTCCAAGAATACATAACCCATAGATTCTGCTTCAATAACCAAGGAAAGCACATTCCTTCATTCTTGGACCTAATTTTCCTAAAGGATGATATGGGACATGCACATTAGCTAAGCAACCCCAACGATGCATGTAGCTCAAATCATGAGACTTATCTTTACATAACCCATATGGAGAAGTATCAATGTTCTTGGTAAGCACTATGTTGAGTATATGCACTGCACAAAGCAATGCATCACTTTAATAAGTGGTGTCCAAATTGGCCTTTTCCATCATGGACCTCACCATGTCCATTAGAGTTGTATTCTTCCTCTCAGACACTCCATTTTGTTGTGGAGTCTAAGGAAGGTGAACTCTCTTTGAATGTCTTTCAAGTCACAAAATGACTTAAATGCTAATGCGCTATACTCTCCGCCCTTATCAGTCCTTAAGGACTTTATTTTCTTACCCAATTGGATCTCTACCAAGTGGACATACTTCTCAAAGTATCATAAGGCCTTGACCTTGTTCTTGAGTATGAATACATGGGTGTACCTTGAGTAGTCATTAGTGAATGTTAAGAAGTATCCAAAACCATTTCTTGATACCACTCTCATTGGACCACACAAGTCTGAATGAACTAAACTTAGTACATCATCTCTTCTAGCTAGGAATGGCAGTGGGTTAGAGCAAACCATAATCCGCGAAGACCCGCTCCGCCTCTCGCAGATTAAACCGTGGATTTTATCCATGCGTTTGCGAAGGTGGATGATTTTTTGACCCACTAAGGTTGGTGGAGGTGGATTTGGAGATCTCCGCAACCCGCAAGCAAATTATACACATCAACAACTTATACCAAACCAACAACTCTAGCTCATTATCATATATTATTCTCCAACTCTAACACATATGATTGTTAGTTCAATACTTCATTACATATATATAGTACATTTTTAGTCCCTTAGCTTTAACACGTGTCCTATTTTGGTCACCTTTTAAGACTTCTTTATATTTTGGTCCTAAAGTTATGGTTTTCCGTCATATATATATATATATATCCACTTTTAATTTGCTCTGAAAAAAATAGAATTTGCAAGTTTGTTTTTTGATGTCTTAGGCGGATAAAATAGAGAAATCGTATATGAGATTGATGTCACGTTTTGATGTCATGGATGTAATCAACAAGATTGGGTTTAGTATTAGTGGAATTATGTTATCTAGTTAATTTCATTTCTACGTGTTATTAGCTTGTAGTTAGACTTGGGAGTTTTATCAAATTATGTTTGGATGTTGTTATGTTACATCTCTAATTATGTTTAAGCAGATTTGATGTTTATATTAAAGTATTCGCGGATGCCCCGTGGATGTGTAAATAACCGCAGATGGTGGAGGTGGAGAAAAATTACATTTGTTAGGAAACAACCCGCAAACTGTGGAGGTAAAAAAACCCGTGGATGGTGGAGGTGGATGAGTACCATTCTCGGAGACTCACCCATTGCCATTACTACTTCTAGCAGCTCACCCAAATGGCTTCTTTGTAGCCTTTCCTTCAAGGCTTGATTGGAAACTTGGCAAGTTCACCTTGGTCAAGGATCCAAGTAAGCCATTTTTGGCCAACTTATTAATCCTATCTTGACCTATATATTCAAGCCTTTCATGCCAAGTCCTTTCATTTGTGACCTCAGACACACGGTAACTAGATGAAGTATTATTAGTGTGGTTAGGTCGAAGTTCATATAAACCATTGTCTACAAAACTTCACAAACAACTTAATCATTTTTAATAATAGTAACGCTACTATTAGAAAACGTGAAACTATAAATTTACTTTAACAAGCTACTGATAGAAACCAAATTTCTACAACTGCCAGGTACATAGAGGGTGTCCAAAAGATAAACAAAATATCCATTACACACGGGGACTTTATAAGTCCCAATACCAACTACTTCTAATACTCCATTGTTTCCCACAGAGACATGCTTCACACCTCTTGGGATTTTCCTGAATGCTACGAACCAAGACTTGTCTCGGGTATGTGGTCTATTGCTCCCGAATATACAATTCACAAAAATTACTTTCAGTAACCAAAGTTCACGACACATGTACAAGTAAAGTATAAGTAGAAGGTACACATAACTTGGCATGATTCTTGCAATCCTTTGCTAAGTGGCCCTTCTTGCCGTAGTTGAAGCACTTGAGCTTGGAAACATCTGTCTTCTTCTGGAACTTTTTCAAGTTGGGTCCATTTCGACAACCATTGCCATTAGCCTTACCCTTGTCTTTTCCAATGCCATTATTCCCGCCCTTACCATACCACTTCGCTTTCCCACTCTTCCCCCCTTTGTTGGAGAAAGTGGAGGCAACAAATACCTAGGAGTGATTCGTAAGAGCCATTACTTCCGCTTCAAGTAATAAATTGCGGGCAATGTCATCAAATGACTTAGTTTGAGGGTTGTGGCGCAAGTTGACCTTCATCAACTGCCACTCGTCATCATGCAAGGATCTAATGAGAGCTTGCACTTATTGCTTATCGGTGTGGTCATGTCCAGCTTCCTTCAATTGGTGGATCATGCGTGACATCTCACGCAAGTGGGAGCTCATGGTGTGATCCGACCTCTTTTACATGGTTCTCAAACTTCAAGATCATGGATCTTTATTTCTCAATAGAAAATCACCAAACTTACCCTTGACAGCATCCTAAATGCCTTTGACACTTTCAATAGTCGAGAATTTCACCATTATCTCATCAACCACATTAGAGAGAATGGTGGCTCGACACAAGCTGTTCTTTTTATGGTATATCACATAGGCATCATCATTTCCACCATCTTCGTGGAGGTACAATCAGAAGTGTTGTGCCCTAACACCAATCAGTTGTTCATTGGTTTTAGGCACATATATGATTTTATAATAATGGCCATTGTTCATACATTATGTTTGTTATTTACTGTGCTTTTAGAATTAAACGAACATTCAACGTTAACCTTGGAATATATGATATTCCTAAAGAATCCATAGTTGAGCACTATGGCGAACTAACGGGTTGTTATAGTGTGCGTGAAACTAGCGTAGGGGAAGAATCCACAGGACTGATTCTGACCTACGATTACATGACAGAGTGTGCATATAGATGGATTATCATGCATGAGATCATTGTGCAAATCACATAGCATTTACGGCACTAATGTATCTCACGGTCATCGTGCTAGATATTCTTGGACTTAAAGTGATGATGTTCTACTGATGGAGCAGCTTTTCTAGATTCTAGTAAGTATCACTTCGTAAGTGGAATAGACTAGTTTTGGAGAAGTTAGCAATATAATCGAGGTGGACTGTCATTGACTAAGATAAGATTCAATGTTCTTTAGCTATAAGAGATATTCTAACGGCCACGGTTGAATGTGGATAAGGATGACTAATTTCATGCCTTGGTTCAAATCGGAGAATTGGTTTGAAGGAACATAAAAAGTACATTATAGATCATCATTACCTAAGAGGGGTTCTGTCACTACGGTTGACTACTTCGTTAAATGGGTAGCTGCGACGTATTTTTAGATATCTCACGCCTTGTAACTATGAATGATATTCATAATTATTGCCAATTTAACAGGAACCTATGGGGTCACACGCATAAACAAGAGATTAGGAGTAACAAGTGAAAGTTGGAAGAGAAAAGAGCTCGAAGTGACACTTTTGGAAAGTTGGTGACTTAAGTGTCAAAAAGGGAAAAGTCCGACTTGCTCGCAAGTCGAGAGGTGCATAATTTGCTTTAAATACGCTTTATTATGTGCCCCACAGATCAGGTGTCAGAGAGATAGTCAGAACTGTCACCACCTCCCCCGTCAGACACCTTCCGGACCCGGCGGGAAGCGGTCGCCGGCCGGTAGGGCGGTGGTGAGCAAGGTGGGACCAAGATCGCGCAGCTAATAGCTAATGTGAGATTAATTCGCGGGCCTTTAACTAACCCAGTAGGTCCCTTCTAAACAACAGATCAAATATGACAATTCATGCACAGAAACAGATCACCACAACACAACAATGGGCTCCGCCATAAGCGTAACATCGTAAGGTGATATCAAAATCAGATTATCAAAAAGGAAGTCTGTTCTTTCACTACCGAACAGAGGCTTCCACACAGATCAACATACTCATTCAATCAGCTCAGAGCAGAACACATATAAATACATAACCATAATCAAACTCAGATGAACAAGCAGATCTAATGATAACATGCTATCGTAGTACTACATGCCAACAGAGTATCATGCTACAGAGCTATCTACAGGCTGAAGATGCAACCGTACAAAAGTCGGGCGTCGGATAAAGAAACCGACGAGGAACCCGAAGTCTAGATCCAAAAGCTGCTACCTCAAAAATAGCAAACCAGACAGCCTTGCGGAAATCCTACTCCGCTGGCCCAGAATCCTTATCTCCTGAAAAATATTAAGTAAGGGGTGTGAGTTTTTCTTAAAGAAAAACCCAGTAAGAGCTTAGGCAGTAGTAACGATGTTCTTCCGACAAACCTGCAAAGACAGATCAGAGCAGATATACATACAGATAGCAATATACAGATCAGAACATATACAGAAATAAATGATGTGTGATGTGTGCACAACATCCGAATGTAACGGGTCATGGCTAGATCTTCCCCGACCATGGCTAGATCTTCCCCGGACGCACCGGCATTCGCCATGCGTCGGCATTCGCCAACCCAGCAAACCCCATATGTCACGGACCATGGCTAGGTCTTCCCCGACCATGGCTAGATCTTCCCCGGTCGCGCCGGCATTCGCCATGCGTCGGCATTCGCCATGCATCCAACAAACATCATAAATCACGGACCATGGCTAGATCTTCCCCGGTCCAACCGGCATTCGCCATGCGCCCACACACACGTAATGTAACCTCGCGCACCGATGCTCCTACTCGCGCACCGATACTCCTACCATGGGACTAGCCTTGGGGCTCCACAATCCCGATCTAAGACCGAAGTCGAGACCGAGGCCCAAGACTTGCCTCAACCATCCTACATTACAATAACATAGGTAGGTCGAACCCTTACCTCGAAACGCAAGGCACGCAACCGTAGAGGGTAGCAGCCAAGCACCACACACCAACCTTCTTCCTTATCCAACCTCAAACCTTGCTTCACAAATCACCTAAGCATTTCACACATTTCCCACATTACACTTTCATTTAACACATCAATATCCATTGACAATTGGACCTCACTCCAAGACTTAAAGTTGCTCAAATTCATTGTCTAAACATGCTTGAAACCTTAAATCACACAAAACACATGCTTCCACATTCCACCAAAAACCCGGATGAACATTGCCTTAGGTATATAATCGAAGCATATTTGGACAATGTTCCAATTATCAATATTGCTCTAAACATACCCAATAACAACAATTTGGATTGAAATCAACAAAACAACACACTTCAATTCTCCACCTTAAACCCTATGAGTTTTCTCTTAGCTCATAGATTAACCCATAATTGGACCTTTTACCAAGTATTAATGTTGTTCCAAAACTACCCAACAACACTAATTTGAGGTCAATTTAACAAACACCCAAAAAACGTTCATCCTAGCTCATGAACCCTAATTCGAATTTCCTTCAATTCATGCTCAATTCGTGTTGTAAAATGTGTTTCTACCTCTAATCCAACATAGAAACACTACTACTAACTCAATTGCATCAAGAAATCACGAAAATTCGAACCTCTCAATTTGGGCAATTTCCCAAATTCATCCACCAAGTGTTGTTGGAGCGAATCCTTTGTTGATTCGTTGTTCTTGTAGTGATTCCCGCACGAATCCACCGTTTCCACGCACCAAAGAGTCCAAAATCACTTAGATAGGAGCAAAACCGAATTGGGAGAGAGTTGGGAGAGTTTTCGAGTGAAAACGCGAAACCGAGGTTGAAACCGAGCTGCTCGACTTAAATAGCCGGACCTGGCGACGGTCAAAGCGAACTGCTTTGCTCAAAGCGATCGCCTCGACCCTTGAAGAACACCAGCCCAGTGCCCAGTGCGAAGTCCAGCGAACCGCTTGCTCAAGCGGCGATCGCCTCGACCAAGAACCCCACTGCCAGTGCATCCAGCGAGAGCCAGTGCGAAGCCCTCCCGCCTCAGCGATCGCTGGTTCCAGTGAAAACACAAGCTTGGCCGTTGTCCAGCGAAGCTCAGCGAACCACCCCCTGCTCGGGCGATCGCCTGGACCCAAACTCACAAAAATCAGCCTTAAAGTGAACTTAACCAAAACCCATACCAAACCATTCCACTCCCACAACAACAACAACAACAACCCAACAAATAACAAACTCCACAAACTACAAACTTAAACATACCTTCAGAACTCGAACACCGGAGATTATTGCCGGAAAAGGTGGGGTGTAACATCCTCCCCCCCTTAAGACTCTTGGCCCTCCAAGAGTTCCTTAAGGCGTTGGTACTCTTGAGGATAGCGTTCAACCATATCCTTCTCCGTCTCCCGGTTGCCTCTTTGTCGAATGGTGCGACCATTGCACCTTTACCATGGGAATTAACTTGCTCCTCAATTTGCGAGTATCCTCGCTAACAAAGCAATTGGCACTTCCTTATAAGACAAGTCAGGTTCCAATTGCACTTCCTTATAAGAACTCGTCGGTTCGTAGACTCGAGAAAATTCTCTATTTGTCTCTCTCCTATGCCATTATTGATTCTCATGGAGATTATTCCACTGTTAGCGCAGTGTCATAAGAGAAGGGCTCCTATGCCAGCTTGGAGGTTAGTGGTCATTGGACAAAGGATTTTTGCGTGGATACACATAGAGAGCTAGAGAGCGGTGATTCCAACGCTAAATTGTGACGGGAAGCTCCCAATTGAGGTAATTAATTTTACACACCTATTCTGCCCATTTCTACATGAATCCTTGTGAGGAATTTGGTTATTTTCACTGCATTGTTTTGAGACTGGAATTCCTACCGCGGTAGAATAGTTGTATGTTTAATTGAAATTAATTTAATTAAATTAGATTGCATATATAAACAATTTGGAAAAATTAATTAATACTGAGATTTTGATTAATTGAACAATTCGGAAAGTTTTGTCGTTGGAAAGTTTTGTCATCTTCAAAAGTCCCTGTATGGCTTAAAGCATGCATCTCGAAAATGGTTTTCCAAACTCTCCACAACACTCTTCAAAGACGGCTTCTGCCAATCTCTGGCCAACTCCTCGCTATTCACACGCCATTCTAACGACACTTTCCTTGCAGTTCTTGTTTGTGTGCATGACATGGTTATTGTATAGATTTTAGGATCATCATTAACATGCTTTCATGTTAACATATCATATATGCTTCACAAACATATCACATGATATCATGTCATGCATGTGCAAATATATTGCATACATACTTATTCTAAGTGTTTGCATGATGTCTCGATATCATGCCACTTATCTATGCTACATAAACACCTCAAAGGTGTATATCCTAGCATGGTACTAAGTATGTAATAGTACTAAATAAGTAGCACACCTTACACCAAGGAAACACCTTACACCTTTCTTTTCTCCGAAGAAAGAGGGCTGACTTGGATATTCTCCAAGATGCCAAAATTAAGGTGATATTACCTTAATTATTGAGCCACCTACAAGCTATAAAGAAAGCCTCTTAAATCCGGCTAGAGAGGGAGAGAAGAGAGAGGGCAATGCTGCCAAAGGGATGAGGAAATGGCCAGCCCGCTCACCCCTATTTATAGAGTGCGAAAGGGGGTGAGGAGAGGGGTTGTGACCCCTCTACATTGCCGAAAGTGTGTCTCCAAAGAGGGCACAACCTTTCGGCCATGAAGGCCCTTTCACAAGGCCAAAATGTTGTGACCATCCTTGCTCCATTTCAGCTCCTATAACCGAACCACCACCTCCCTTGGTCAATGGTCATGTGCCTTGGCCAAGGGTTGTAGCCTTTAGGTGAAGGGATGCACCTCTACACAAGAGATTTGTCCTTTGACTCAATAGTCACAACTTTTGGCCGAAATGTGTCACATACATATTTCAGCTAGAAACTTTATGAGCTAGTACAAAACTAATTCAACTTGTCATTCATCCATATTGAGCTCCATTGAGCTCAAATTTAACTCAAAATGAGCTAAAAGTTGCTCTTCTACTCATTAGGTCCAATGAGCTAGAGTTAGCTACATTAAGCTAACATGAGCTAAAGTCCAGCTGACTACAGCTACTTCTAGCTGGAGTGAGTTGAATTGAGCTGACTCCAGCTACTTCTAGCCGGGAGTGAGCTACACTTGAGCCGAGTCCAGCTACTTCTAGCCGGGAGTGAGCTACACTAGAGCTGAGTCCAGCTACTTCTAGCTGGAGTGAGCTACACTTGAGCTGAGTTGAGCTGCACCCAACTCCCATGAGCTGGAGTGAGCTGAGTCTAGCTACTTCTAACTAGAGTGAGCTCAAGTTGAGTGGGTCCAGCTACTTTTAACTGGAGTGAGCTGAAGTCTAGCTACACCCAGCTCCCATGAGCTGGAGTGAGCTGACTTGAGTTGCCTTCCAGATGCTCCCAACTAGAGTTGAGCTAAGGTGAGCTACTTCTAGCTAACCTTGAGCCGGGGTGAGCTAAGTTCACCTACTTCTAGCTGAGGTGAGCAGGGGTGAGCTACATCTAGCTACCTTTAAGCTCTGACTTAGCTTCGTGAGCTCAAGTGACACCTTAAAAGGTCTTGGTGCGCTAGGAATTCCAAGATATTGCAGGTAATGATTCTCGAGATTGTCAACTATTTAAAGATTTTCTTATCAAAAATTTGATCTCTAGGATCTTGGCCGCCACAATATCTTTCTCGATCTTGAAATCACCCACGGGCCTATTGGTCTTTTTGTTAGTCAACGCAAGTATGCATTAGACATCCTCTGGCTTCACTGGCGCTAGGCCATGCGCCACTCTGATCAAGCAACACCATTGCTTGTGGAACTCTAAGTCTACTTGGTTGGAAAATTCTTCTTAAGACCATCATCTAACTGGACATTTAATATATCTCTCTACCATTTGTCTAGATATCACATATGTGGTCAACATTCTTAGTCAGCAGATGCAATATACCACCACTGACCATCTGCAGGCTTCCTATGGCATTCTTCGTTACATCAAGGGCTCTCCCGGTTAAGGTCTACACTTTCCTCGATCCAACATTCTTCAACTGCAGGGATTCTGTGATGCATATTGGGTTGCACATCCCACCACCAGACGATATCTCATGGGTTACTACACAGTGCTTGGTTGCACACCTACAATCAGTCATTCTTTGCATGAAGTAGAAAATCAAGCCATGGCTGCCACCACCAGCAAACTCAATGGCTTCGAGCAATTCTCTAGGATCTCACCATCGAGCAATAACAACCCGCACAACTTCATTGTCAAAATCAAGCAGCACTCCACATCACATGCCAATCCGGTTTCCCATGAACATACCAAACATATTGAAATGGATTGCCACTTTTTCTGAGAGCAGATTCAACTTCAACAAAGAACAACCGGCTGACGTCTTGATGAGGGCATCACCATGAATCAACACAACCAGCCAAGCAAGGAACAAGAAGGGACCCAAGTTCAAGCCCACAAGCCTCCCAGCCCTCTTGAAGCCCTCAGAGGACCAATGACAAGGTCCTCGACCAAGAAGGCACAAGAGAGACTTCAAGCCTTCATGAGGCTTATGGCTCAAGGAAGAGAGCGAGAAGAAGACCAAGAGAGAACCTCCCAGCTTCAACAAATGGGAATCCGCTTAGAAGAGAGCATACCAAACACCAAGGAGAACCTTAGTGTCACTTTGCTCAAGGATGAGGATTGTCGTGCGCCCCACACGTCTCCCCAAAACATCCCGGATGCACGCTTGAAGATCAAAAGAGGTGGATAACCTTTTGAAGCTCATTTTGTTTCGGCGAAGCCCCTGCGTGAATCCGCGCAGGCAAAGGCGAAGCCCCCTGTGCAAAGCCACCAGAGCAAAAGTGAACCCCCCCGAATCCTCCAGGCGAGGCTTAGTGCGAACCCTCTAGGCGCGGCGAGGCCCACCTACCATAACTGACTTTTCAACCTTTTGGGATCACACATTTTGTATTTCCCTCCCATTTCCATCGATACATGGAGGGATGGGGTAGGAAGTTGGTAGCCTACAATTGTCATTCCATCACCTTTTCATCTTTTCACAATCCCTTAAACTTAGGATCATGGTCTCCTAGTCTTTTAACCCATCTTTCCTTACCATTCACATAAAATGTAACTTGGAATGTAATCGGAGCATGCACAACATATTCAGAAATATTGAGAATCTCTCATTGTGAGGCTTGGTTCATCTTTAAACTCTTCCTTGTATCTCCATCATCCCCTTGAATTCATTGAAGTGGATTCAAGTTTGACATCTAGTGTTGCTCTTCATTTGAGAAGTGAGGTGCTAGATCCCTCACTCCCTTGGTAAATAACCTTTCCATTGCTCTCCATTTGAGGATTGAGGTGGATAGGAGCTGCCCCTTTTATGTTCTTCACTGTAATCTTCATACAAGCTAGATCATCAAAGGCGAACGGTCCATCTCTTTGGTGTGGATCCGTATCAAGTGGTATCAGAGCCTTGGTGCTTGTAGAAGATTTGTTGATGTTGTTTTCTTGAAGTACGCCCTTTGTTTATCTCCTAGAAACTTGAAGAAGATGTTTTCTTTGAAGTTGTGTTCAAAACCAAAAACTTTGAAACCTTTGTGTTCTTGAAAGTGTGTAAAAGTTCTTATTGAAAAGTTTGTATTTTCGGATAAGAAATCAAAAGAAAAGTGTTTGTTGTTGTCGAGTCCGAAAAGAGGAAAGAAAGAATGAAGAACAAGTTCATATGTTCTTGAAAAGGGGTAAAATGCACGGTTAGTCCCTTAAATTTGCCTATTGTCCTATTTGGGTCCCATTTTAAGAATTTGTCCTACTGAAGTCACTTATCTTCATATTTCGTCATATTCTAGTCCTTTACCATTAACTCGGTGTTAAAGTTAACGGATTTCCTGGAAAAATGATTTTTTAGACACATGCACTTTTCTTTTATACTATTTGCACCCAAAACTTAGATATATGACTTTTTCATCCTATACCTTTTCCCTCCTCCCTCCTCCCACCACCACCACCTAACATTCTGTCGACCGACCCGGGCTCACGTTCGACAGCCCCGGGGTCGCGATCGGCGGCCCTAGGCTATTGAACGCGCTGGTGAAGGTCCGACAGTGGTCGGCCGGTGACGTTCCGGCGGTAGTGGTGGGAGGAGGAGGAGAATAAAAAGTGTAGGATGAAAAAGTTATATATCTAAGTTTTGGGTGCAAATAGTATAAAAGAAAAAGTGCATGTGTCTAAAAAATCATTTTTCCAGAAAATCTGTTAACTTTAACACCGAGTTAACGGTAAAGGACTTGAATAGGACAAAATATGAAGATAAGTGACTTCAATAGGACAAATTTTTAAAATGGGACCCAAATAGGACAATAGGCAAAGTTAAGGGACTAACCGTGCATTTTACCCTCTTGAAAAGTTCATATGTTTTCTTGAGTATTCTTGACAAAACTCAAGTGAATAGTACTATTGATCCGAAAATTTGTTGTTGAACTTGGGCAAAAATTGTTTCTTTTCACCACAAGCCTTCGCAAAACTCACCCTTTATTTCTTTCATCTCCCATCTACCTTTTAAACACTTAGCTAGTTTCAAGTAACTAGCATCTCTTCTTTTCAAAGAAGGAGTACACTTTCAACTTCTAGCTCGTTTTCACTTTGATGCGCGGAACGTTTACAAGTTGAGAGTGGATTACAAGTTAGATTACTTGGTTGAATTTTGAGAGGAAAAAGGCATTGAGTGAACATCTTGAGAAAAGCCATATTTGAGTGCAAACACGAGTGTAAACACGTGAGGTAGTTTAGGAAAAGTTGCGAAGCGATGGCACAAGATGGAGGCACTTCGGATTCCACACCCCCTCACCCATCTACTCTCGGTTTTTAAAGGTACATGGAGAAAAATGAGAAGCAAATGGAAGTCATGATGGCCATGTTACAAAATCTTCAAACCATGGCCTCCGCAAACCGCAAGAGAGTGTCCAAACTGGAAAAGGAGAACAAAGTGCAAGGTAAGAGAAAAGAAGAAGATGATGCTAATAGAGAGCATGCCTCTACGCCACCACCGCCCATGCCTCTTAACAAGAAAGATCATATCAATATTCATAAAACACCATAAAAAGAAGTGTTTTATGAACCTATTGATGAAGACGGAGGATATGAGGAATGGACCGGCCAAGGCGAAACTTGCCAACCATGGAGGGATCCTTACTACGAAGGACCAAAGAGGAGGTCGAGAGGACAACATCCCAGGTAAGAGGGTTCGCCTCCGCCAAGAGGAAGGAATAGATCACCGCAAGGAGACCACTTTCGGCGAAGGCTCCAAACGCTTGAGCAACAAGTCATGCAAGGTATCAAACTACAAGTGCCTACATTCTATGGTAAAAGCGACCCAGAGGAGTTCATTGAGTGGGTCAAAAAGGCCGACATGATCTTTGATTGTTATGACTACCTGGATTACTTGAGACTCAAGTTGGCCACCATTGAGTTTTTGGGCTATGCGATGACTTGGTGGGAGTCTTTGTCATTTGAAGAAGCAAGGGCGGGAAGACCACCAATCACCTCATGGGAGCAACTTAAGGCTCTTATGAGAAGAAAGTTCTTTCATCATACTATGCACAAGAGAGTTGCCAAAGGTTACAACAATTAACCCAAGACAACTAATCGGTTGAAGATTATGCAAAGGAGCTTGAAAAAGCTTCAATGAGAGTAAATCCCTTGAGGGGGATGCTTTTGATATCCAAGAGAGTCTTACAAACTACACCTAGAGTCATTGACACTTCACAAAGGGAAAATCTTTTTCAAACAAGAGCATTGTTCCATGGAAAACTTTGTAGCCTCATTGTGGATAGTGGTAGTTTTGTGAATGTGGCCAACCATAGCATGGTTAAGATGCTCAAGCTCAAATCCATCCCTCACCCAAAACCTTAAAAACTTCAATGGGCCAAGCTGATGAGGACATCACCGTGAATCAACCTAACGAGGAACATGAAGATACCCTAGCTCGAGCTCGCAAGCCTCCCAACCCTCTAGAAGGCATTGGCAGACCTATGAAAAGGTCCCGATCGAAACAAGTTCAAGCAAGTCTCAACACGTTCATGAGACTCATGGCCCAAGACGATCAAGAGGAAGCTCGAGAGCGGGTTCTACGGCTTGGCCAACTCGGCATCACCATGGAGGAAGACAACGTGAAGGCCTTTGGGTCCGTGAATATAAGCATACTTGAAGGGGAGGCCAATGGCAAAGGCTACGTGCAAACTGGCCACACAAGGGCGAAGTCCCAAAGCAAAGTCATTAATGCGAAGCCTCTTGGCGGGGACCCTGGAGATGCGAAGCCTCTCGGCAGCGAAGGCATCAATGCGAAGCCTCTCGGCGGGGACCCTGGAGCTGCGAAGTCTTTCGGCGGGGACCCTGGAAATGCGAAGTCTCTCGGCGGGGACCCTGGAAACGCGAAGCCTCTCGGCGGGGACCCTAGGAGAGATTACCAGATATAAGCAAAGTCTTTTCCGTGAAGTATCAGTAAGAGCCCTCTCCCCAGCGCAGCTGCCCCTGCAAAGCCTTCGCATCCCGCAGACTTCGGTTAAATAGACCTTCCGCGAAGACCCCCTTTTTCTCACGAAGATACTCGGGAAGGCATGCAAAAGTACTTTATGCTTTTCACATGCATTTCAGGAAGGAGGCGCCGTTTTGCCTTCTCACCACCTCTCCCCATTTAAACTAGTTTTTCACACATTGTAACGCAGCTTTTTAATATCAGAAAATCATCTCCCATTGTGAGAGTATTCGGTTCGACTTTGAACTCTGCCTTTTATCTCCATCATCCTCTTGCTTCCATTGAAGTGGATTCAAGCTTGACATCTAGTGTTGCTCTTCATTTGAGAAGTGAGGTGCTAGATCCCTCACTCCTAGGTAATTAACCTTTCCATTGCTCTCCATTTGAGGATTGAGGTGGTTAGGAGCCGACCCGGTTTCGTTTTTAGCTCTGTCACTTACAATAAGCTAGATCCGCCAAGGTGAACAATCCATCTCATTAGAGTGGATTCGTATCAAGTGGTATCGGAGCCTTGGCGCTTGTTGACAGATTAAATTCTTGTTGTGATTTTTCAAGTAAGCCTTTGTTTTCCTTTAAAATCTTGAAGAAAACGTTTTTCTGGAAAGCTTTGTTCAAAACCAAAAAGTTCAAAACATTTACGTTCAAAGTTGTTTGTGCGAAAGTTCTGGTCGAAAGATTTGTGTTTTCGGATTCAGCAATCAAAAGAGAAGTGTTTATTATTGTCCAGAACCGAAGCGGAAAAGAAAGAGCGAAGAACGAGTTCCTGTGTGTTCATACGTGTTCTTGACAAAACGCAAGAAAGCAGTACTTTTAATCCGAAAATCTGTCGCTAAACTTGCACAAAAGTGTTATTGCACCTTAAACACTTTTTCAAAACTCACCCTTTATTTCTTTCGTCCCCCATCTACCTTCTAAACACTTACCTATTTTCATGTAACTAGTATCTCTTCTTTTCAAAGGGGTACACTACTCATTTTGAGCTCATTTTCACTTTGATGCGAGGAACATTCTCGGGTTGAGAGTGGAGTACAAGTCAGAGTCTTTAGTTGAATCTTGAGAGGAAAAAGGCATCGAGAGAACATCTTGATAAGAGCCATACTTGAGTGCAAACACGAGTGTAAACACGTGAGGAAATATAAGAACAGTTGTGAAGCGATGGCACAAGAAGGCGCTTCAGATTCCACACCCCTTACCCATCTACTCTCGGGTTTCAGAAGTACATGGAGAAAAATGAAAGACAAATGGAGACCCTAATGGCTATGTTACAAAATCTCCAAGCCATGACCTCCTCGGATCGCGAGAGGGTATCCAAGCTAGAAATGGAAAGTAAGAGACTTGGCAAGAGAAAAGAAGAAGAGGACAGAAGTAGAGATCATGCCTCTACTCTACCGCCACCCACGCCTCTTAGCAAGCAAGGTCACGCGATGGTCATAAAACACCCCAAAGGGAAGTCTTTATGAACCTATTGATGAAGATGAAAGAGATTCGGAATGGGTTGGTAAGGGAGAAACTAGCCAACCTTGGAGGGATCCATACTACGAAGGATCAAGAAGGAAACCCGGGTCCGCACCCAGAATGAAGATTCACCGCCGCCGCGAGGGCGAAATAGGTCCCCGCAAGGAGACCAATTCAGGCGAAGGCCTCAATCTCTTGAGCAGCAAGTCATGCAAGGCATCAAGCTCCAAGTTCCTACATTCTTTGGACGGAGCGACCTAAGAGGATTTATTGAGTGGGTTAAGAAGGCAGACATGATTTTTGATTGCTATTTATCTAGACCACCCGAGACTCAAGCTGGCCACCATCGAGTTTTCGGGCTATGCGATGACACGGTGGGAGTCTCGACGTTTGAAGAAGCCGGGCGGGAGACCACCGATCACGTCGTGGGAGCAACTCAAGGCTCTCATGCGAAGAAAATTCATTCCCCCATATTATGCCCAAGAGAGCTGCCAAAGGTTACAACAACTAACCCAAGGTAACAAGTCGGTTGACGACTATGCGAAGGAGATTGAAAGAGCTTCAGTGAGAGCAAATGTTCTGGAAGGGGAAGACGCTAAGATGGCCCGATTTAATTTTGGCCTGAAACCGGAGATATCCAAACTGCTTGAGTTATGCGAAGTGAGGAATTACATGGAATTGGTACACAAGGCCATAAAGATTGAATGACAAGGGCGGAGGCCTGCCTTCCAACAAACTGCCCCCGCAAAGCCTACCCCTCGCCAGAACTACCCCGACGCGCGATCTACCCCTCGCCAAACTTTCCCCGTGGCGAAACCACCCCATCTTCAGCCGCGAGGCCTCGCAACCTCCAAACCTTTTGACGCCTCACGCCAGACAAGGAGTATAGAGTGCTTCAAGTGTTTGGGCAAAGGCCATTATGCCAGGGACTGTCCAAACAAGAGGACCATGGTTGTGAGACCCAACGGGAATATCTCTAGCGAAGACGATGAAGGCATCGAAGCTTTGGCGATGCCCTCAGAGGAGGAAGAAGAAGAAGGGGAAGCACCCCCTGAGGGGATGCTTCTAGTTTCCAAGAGAGTCTTGCAGACTATGCCCAAAATTATTAACACCTCGTAAAGGGAAAATCTCTTCCAAACCCGCGCATTGGTCAATGGTCACCTCTGTAGTCTTATCGTGGATAGCGGAAGCTGTGTGAACATCGCCAACCACAGCATGGTTAAGAAGCTGAAGCTCAAATCCACCCCCCACCCAAAGCCTTACCAACTTCAATGGGTGGATGACAACTCATGTGTCAAGGTGGAGTACCAAATCGTTGTACCCATCGAGATTGGGAAGTATGAAGATGAGGTGTTGTGTGACATCGTGAAGATGCAGGCCACCAACATTCTCCTAGGCCGCCCATGGCAGTACGATAAGGAGGCGGTGCATTATGGGAGGGCCAACAAGTACACCCTCATCCACCAAACTAGGCCCTACACTCTACTCCCTTTAACTCCGGCGCAGGCACTGCAAGACCAAATCCATCTGGCCACCCAGGACGGCAAATACAAGGGAAAGGAGGGAAGTGAGAGGAGAGGATCCGGAGAAGGGGCCCAAGGGGCCTTGAGTGAAAAAAATGAGAGTGCATCAAAGGGAAACACTGGGAGAGGACATGAGAGAAAACCATAAAGGATATCCCCCATCGCCAAAGAGAGAGACATCAAAAAGGCTTTGCTCGGGAATAAAATTTGTTTTCTCATGGTTCCCTTCAACTGCATGCTAACACTTGACAATAATTCTTCTCTCCCTTTGCATGTGCAGCAGGTACTTCAAGAATACAACGATGTGTTCGAGGAACCGCGAGGACTTCCACCCTACCACGGCATTGAGCACCAGATCGACTTGGTGTCGGGTGCCCCTTTGCCAAACAGAGCCGCCCATAGAACAACCCTGAAGAATCCAAAGAAATTCAAGCGCAAGTTCAGGAGTTGATATCTAAAGGATACATCAAGGATAGTCTCCCCATGTGCAGTGCCGGTTTTGTTGGTGCCTAAAAGCGATGGCACATGGCGGATGTGCATGGACTGCCGTCCAATCAACAAAATCACTGTAAAGTATAGACATCCCATGCCTAGACTTGATGATATGCTTGATGAGTTATGTGGTGCATGTGTGTTTTCTAAAATAGATTTGAAAAGTGGCTATCACCAAATTAGAATAAAGAAAAGAGATGAATGGAAGACGACATTCAAAACTAAAATTGGACTATATGAGTGGAATGTCATGCCTTTTGGATTGTCTAATGCACCTAGCACATTCAGTAGATTGATGAATCATGTTTTGAGAAAGTTGATTGGAAAGTTTGTTATTGTGTACTTTGATGATATACTTATTTATTCCAAATCCCATGAAGAGCATGTTGATCATTTGAGGCAAGTGTTTGACACACTTAGGTTAGAGAGGTTATATGCTAAAATGGAAAAGTGTGTGTTTGCTACAAATGAGGTGAAATTTCTTGGTTATGTCGTGGGAAAAGATGGGATAAAAGTGGATGAAAACAAAGTGCATGCAATCAAAGAATGGAAAAATCCCAAGACTTTAACTAAAGTGAGTTCTTTCCTAGGACTTGCTAGTTTTTATAGACGGTTTGTGAAAGTTTTTTCAACAATTGCATCACCTTTGCATGAGTTAACAAAAAAAAACCTCATTTAAGTGGGGTGAAACTCAAGAGAATGCATTTGTTGAATTAAAGTCTCGGTTGATTAGTGCACCATTGCTTTGCTTGCCAAACTTTGATAAGGTGTTTGAGGTTGAATGTGATGCTAGTGGAGTAGGCATTGGTGCGGTGTTGCATCAAGAGGGCCGCCCCATTGCATACTTTAGTGAGAAGTTGAGTGGAGCCACACTTAACTATTCCACTTATGACAAAGAGCTTTATGCTCTTGTAAGATCATTACAAGTGTGGTCTCACTACTTGCTCCCTAAAGAATTTGTTGTCCATACCAATCATCAATCATTGAAATACTTGCAAGGGCAAGAAAACTTGAATAGGATGCATGCTAAGTGGGTAGAATTCATAGAATCATTCTCCTATGTGATAAAATACAAGAAGGACAAGGAAAATGTAGTTGTCGATGCTTTGTCTAGGAGGTATGCATTGCTTATGACTCTTGATGCTTAAGTTGTTGGATTTGAGTGCCTTCAAGATATGTATGAGCATGATGATGATTTCGGTGAGATTTATGCAATTTGTACCAAGGGTAGCCGAGATGGCTACTATGTGTTTGATGGTTTTTTGTTTAAGATGAAAAGGTTGTGTGTGCCAAAAGGATCCATTAGAGAAGTGATCATCAAGGAAGCACATGGTGGCGGCCTCATGGGACACTTTGGTACTCACAAGACTTATGAAACTGTCAAAGAAAACTTCTTTTGGTCGAATCTCAGGAGGGATGTGGACAAGGTGTGTGCAAGATTTGTGACATGCCACAAGGCCAAGGCACGGCTACAACCAAAAGGGAAGTATTCTCCTCTCCCAATTCCTTCTCTTCCATGTGCTTCATCAGCGGTTTGCCTAGGACTTCTCGTGGACATGATGCTATCTTTGTTGTGGTAGATAGATTCTCAAAAATAGCTCATTTCATTCCATGCCATAAAACTGATGATGTTTCCCATGTAGCCGAGTTATTCTTCAAGGAATTTGTGAAGTATCATGGCATTCCTAGAACTATAGTGAGTGATAGAGATTCTAGGTTCTTGTGTCACTTTTGGAGGACTTTGTGGTCACGGTTAGGCACTAGTTTAGTGTTCTCCACTTCTAGTCACCCCCAAACCGATGGTCAAACCGAAGTAACCAATAGAACACTCATCACTATCTTGAGAACCATACTAAGAAATAAATTGAAAGAATGGGAGAAGTGTCTACCTTTTGTTGAGTTTACATACAATCGGTCATATCATTCTTCATCTCATAGCCCATTTGAAGTTGTATATGGCTTTAATTCTCTCACTCTGTTGGATTTAGTTGCATTAACTCATCCGGACCAGCTAGATGTAGAAGGAAAGAAGAAAGCTCGAAGCATGAAAGACTTGCATGAAAAGGTTCAAAACAATTAGAAAAAGCTAGTGAGTCTTATGCAAGGAGGGCAAACAAGGGTAGAAACTTTAGAAGCTTTGGGGTAGGAGATTGGGTATGGTTACATTTGAGAAAGGAAAAATTCCAACAAGCTAGGAAGGACAAACTTGCACCAACAGGGGATGTACCTTTCCAAATTGTAAAGAAAATTGGTGATAATGCATATGTGCTTGATCTACCTTCTGATGGTTCTTATGGTGTCCATGTAACTTTTAATGTGTGTGATTTGATCTCTTTTATAGGTGAACTAGAAGGCAAGAATCCGAGGACAGATTCTTCTCAAGAGGGAGAGTATGAAGAGGACATCACCATGGATCAACACAACCGGCCAAGCAAGGAACAAGAAGGGACCCAAGTTCAAGCCCACAAGCCTCCCAGCCCTCTTGAAGGCCTCGGAGGACCAATGACAAGGTCCCGGACCAAGTAGGCACAAGAGAGCCTTCATGAGGCTTATGGCTCAAGGAAAAGAGCGAGAAGAAGACCAAGAGAGAATCTCCCAGCTTCAACAAATGGGAATCCGCTTAGAAGAGAGCATACCAAACACCATGGACAACCTTAGTGTCACTTTGCTCACGGATGAGGATTCTCGCGCGCCCCACACGTCTCCCAAATCACCCTGGATGCACGCTTGAAGATCAAAAGAGGTGGATCACCTTTTGAAGCTCATTTTGTTTCGGCGAAGCCCCTGTGCGAAGCCGCCCAGACAAAGGAGAAGCCCCCTATGTGAAGCCGCCTAGGCAGAAGAGAAGCCCCCCTGTTTTGGCGAAGCCCTGTGCGAAGCCGCCCAGGCAAAGGCGAAGCCCCCTGTGCGAAGCTTCCCAGGAAAAAGTGAACACCCCCGAATCCTCCAGGCGAGGATCAGTGCGAACCCTCTAGGCGCAGCGAGACCCACGTGAGGCCTTCAGGTGAAGCCCCAAGTATTGCAGTCTACCATAACTGACTTTTCAACCTATTGGGATCACGCATTTTGTATTTCCCTTCCATTTCCATCAGATACATTTTATGGAGGGATGGGATAGGAAGTTGGCAGCCTACAATTGTCATTCCATCATCTTTCTGTCTTTTCACAATCCCTTAAACTTAGGATCATGGTCTCCTAGTCTTTTCACCCATCTTTCCTTACCATTCACATAAAATTTAACTTGGAATGTAATCGGGCCTGCACAACATATTCGAAATATTGAGAATCTCTCATTGTGAGGCTTGGTTCATCTTTGAACTCTTCTCTGTATCTCCATCATCCCCTTGAATTCATTGAAGTGGATTCAAGCTTGACATCTAGTGTTGCCTTTCATTTGAGAAGTGAGGTGCTAGATCCCTCACTTCATTGGCAATTAACCTTTCCATTGCTCTCCATTTGAGGATTGAGGTGGATAGGAGCCGCCCCTTTTACGTTCTTCGTTGTAATCTTCATACAAGCTAGATCATCAAAGGCGAACGGTCCATCTCTTTGGAGTGGATCCGTATCACGTCTTTACCAAAGCTCTTGGTGCAGATCATTTTCATGAATTAGTCGGCAAGCTTGGTGTTTCGAAGCTCCACAAGGGGGTTGATTGCACACCAAGTTATTCCGACTTGCAGACTAAGTTATCTTGTACATCAAGTTATACACATTAGCCTCCTTAGTTAGCTATAAATAGCTAGCTCTTGTAAACCCAATTCATTCAATCAGCAAAGCACATACAGTTTGCTCCATATCTTTTCACATGGTTCAGCTAAAGTGTACTAATCTAGCAATCTGGCGTTATAGCAATATGGCAGTTTTTCAGCTGCAGTGTACTAATCTAGCAATCTTGGCACGAAAAGGAACATCTTGGATTACGGCTTGGGTTTCGACACTGGTTAGTGGAGTCATCTCTTCTCCAATCCATCAACAACCGGTTAATTGGCTCCGCCCACAACTGGGGCGGATCAAAATTAATGTTGATGCAACTTTGCAGAAGGAAGACAATTTTTCAGCTTTGGGTTTTCTAGCTCGTGACTCTCAAGGTAACCTATTACACGCCTCATCTTCTGGTGTCTCGTATTCTGGAGCGGATCCATCCTTTGTCGAGGCAACTGCTTTACTTACTGGTGTGCAAATGGCTCAGCAGCATGGCTGGGCCGAAGTAGAGTTAGATTCGGATTGGTTAGCTTCTACTGCGTAAAATAAACTTCTCTACACCTCATGCAGATACCACTTTGGTGCCATTATAATTTATAGATAATATTCATACTTTAAGGATCTGGTTTTCTGATTATCAATTTTTCTTTGTCCCTAGGAAGACTATTCTGATCCTGATTCCCTGTTGTCTCTAAAGCCAAATTGATGTAATTCCGGGAGGGTATCCTGGACCACGAAGAGTGGATCTAGTCAACAAAGGAGCAACACGGGGTAGGTATGATTGATGAGGCGCAAATGTCAACAGGTTGACAAATCTGGAATGCACAAAAACAAAACGATGCAGAAGCTTGTGAAATGAACTGATATGGCCGTCAACTCCTCCTGGATCCCTGCCCAGTTAAAGATGGTGTTATGCCTTTGGCGAATCCTCCTTCTTGATACCAAAAACGGTCCAAGACAAAGAAAGCTTTTGTTGCCAAAATTGTGGGGGAATGATGATGGGGCCAACACCTCCTTCTTCCAATGAGAAGGCAATATTGATCTTAGTAGACTTGTTAAGAAAACTTAACAAGAATTGAGTGGAAAAGGTAGATAGGTTGAAAAGAGAATCACTCTCAATTTCAAGGAAAAGTGTAATATATTTTTGATGATTGAATTGATTTAAAAATAAGACATAGACCTCCTTTTATAGGACAAGGAAGCTGGAAATCTAAATCAATTGACAAGTCCCTTCATCTCCACTCTAAATGATGGAAATTAAAAGGAGATGTAAATATGAGAATTTAAAACAATTATTTCTAAAACTTATTCTAGGCTAGATAAAAGGGTAGAACTAGCCAAAATATCTCTGAAAACTGAAATAAAATGATGGAAATTCGAGTTGGAAGATGAGGGATGAGTTTTGGCCAAATAAATGAGGAGTAAGTGATCCTCATTTAATGCTTTGATGGAGGGGCTTCAAGGCTTGTAACTCCTTCTTCATCAATGATTTCTGGATGATTTTGGATGACTCTTGAGTCCTCAAGGCTATTGAAGTTCATCATGTACATCACTTGGCGATAACTTCAACCAGCGATCAATATACCACAGACATGCCCACAACCAAAGAAACGACAACCAGACCATACTCTTTGGGATCAATTCAACAGTCGGAGTGAACGAGGATGATCCGAAACCAAACGACTCTTCGTACAGGCAAGGCGAGACGTCGCTCCACCCTACCGAGATACCTCCAAAACCTATCAAAAACCGCCCAAACACTATGACCGTCTTACCCAACCAACACACATGCATGGACCAACCAATCACCTCTTGAGACAAAATCAACCCAAACCAAGAACGCCCACAACAGCAAAGCCCAAGCAACAACCCCGACCTCCAGCGGAGCCAACATGCCCGACAGTGCGAGGGTAGAGGCAGAACAGAGCCCCACAGCGGAGGCTACATGCCTAGCACCGCCATGAGCCCCAGATAGCGACGTCCCCAACAGCCGCTAGCCATTGAGGCACCACTTCAGCAGAAAGGCATAAACGACGCAAAACGCGGTGCATGCCGACCTACATCGGCTCACAATCTGAACCCAACCGTCCCACACCATTCTTGGAGGTGGATGCCCACCGA
This sequence comes from Stellera chamaejasme, assembly GCA_024586325.1. Lineage (NCBI taxonomy): Eukaryota > Viridiplantae > Streptophyta > Magnoliopsida > Malvales > Thymelaeaceae > Stellera > Stellera chamaejasme. The sequence continues at coordinate 26,412,338 of CM044985.1, read as the reverse complement.
CGAAGCCTCGAAGATTTAGAGGGAAGAGACTCCACGCGATGCCATGGTGACCAGAGGTGTACCACCAGCTTCACCAATGTTGTGCACGAGAGAAAAACGTCCGAAGAGCCAAGATTGGCGCCGACGGCAGGGCATTGCGGTGCGATCTAGTGAGAAGTGGAGATCCATGCTCCAGAAAGTTGACAGCGCCACATGAGAGCTTTAAGTTTTTTTTTTTTGTTTAAAACAACTCTTGGCAGATATTTAATCTTAATGGCTCGTTCACGGTCAAAAAATAAAAAAAATAAGAAATGGGCAAAGTCGTAATCACAAATATTTCAGTTCCACTTATCGCCTTTTAATTTCGTTCCTATATATGGCCTGTCACAATTTTACGTACCCTAATTGACAGTTCTATTGGACGAAGTGATCACAAATTAACCTGCATGTCAGCATTTAGTATACTAAAAATACATTGTTTTGTGCTTTCTATTAATAGAACAATGAAAAGTGTGGATATCTATTTATCACATATGTGAAAAAACACATACCATGAAAATGTCAAATTTACCCTCTTAATAAATCTCTACAAAGGGTATTTTAGTCTTTTAGTTTAATAGATTAGTTAGTTCGCTTAGTTAATTAGTAGACATTTGGTATGTGTTTTTCCACATACGCCAGAAATAAACCATTTCATTTAAAAGTTGTTGATGATTTCATAAATGTAATAAAATTATATCCTAAAAGTTGGATTTTCTGTTGCTTTCTTGCCTGTCAATTTCAGAGGCAACTAAAAGGAGGATGCGTCCATAAAGTTCAAACATTGGATAATTCTGAAAACGAAAACAGAGATATGAGTGCCCCATGTTGGACTTAAGTGATTGCTTAAGCGAATGATTTAAGTCAAACTTAATCATGAAATGATGTTTTCATTTAACAATTTATTTTAAAAATTGATAAATATATGTGAAAAACTGATAAATTTAATTAATTTATGAAAATATTTCAAATTTTAATTCACATCAAAGATTTCATTCAATAGAGTAAGTCGAAAATTTTAAATCTATATTTATCAAAGTTTTGGGTAAATTGAATAAAAATCATTAGTTGATGAAGTTTTATGTTATAAAATCATTGACTTAGTAAAATGAATTTAAAGTCTAACAAAATGGGGCACTAGTCTCAAAGACACAAAAGCAACTATTCTTTTTGTTAGAATTTTGGGAGCACAATTCCTATTTCCTGTGCTCATTGTAAACTAGCCATGAAGCTGCCAGCCAACATTCATTCAAATTTTCAAACCCTCAACTAGTTGTTGGTTGTTCATTTGTTGGTGTTTTTATGAAGATAGGAAAAGAATAAAAGAGGAGAAAAGAGAGAGATATATGAAAGAGAGCATTGTAGAAATTTTGTATCGACATTGTGTGAATTTATTCATAGAGGATGTATGTTATTCATAAGCCTATATCTCTATTTATACATAAAAAATGACTATTCAATTCTAACATTAAACTAACCTATTAACTTAGCGTTAACTTGACATTAATCACTAACATAACTTTCTAACATCCATGGTAAACGAACAGCTTAATTAAATAATTTTATTATTTTTGTCACGGGCACCCGCGCCCGGTTGCGGAGGCAGGGCCGCCCGCGACGTCGGAAGCGGAAACTACGACGGAGAGCGCGTAAACGGTCCGACCGAAATCCGCTATGTGCAGTGGTCCCATGACCCAGCCCGCAAAGTCTCGCTTCGAAGCGCCCAGGCCTCGAGAACACTTTGCTCACTTAACAACTTGGTCGTGTTACAACCCACAACCTACAAAACTCAAACACGGCAAGTATACAATATATTCTTAACTATCCATGGTGAGCCCCGCCCACCGAAATAAAGGCGAGCACCCGACCATCACCAACCATGCGCTTCATGGAAATATCATTCATCGATCACAACAACATGAATACAGAATCCATCCGATATATATATATATATATATATATATATATATATATATATATATATATATATATATATATATATATATATATATATATAACCAATATGAACATGGCTCGGGTCCCGCCCTCAACTGAAATGGGCGAGCCCTCCAAATGCATGTAAGGCGTAATCGAATGTATCCCAAAATACATAACATACAACATGATCTCGATCTAAACATGCATGCAAGTACATCTACAGAGCCTCCAAAGTAAAACCCTAGAATACCTAGGTGCGGAATCTAGAAAACTTCCAATGTAAGATTCCCGCACGTAGCATCAAGCCGCCGCTAAACCACAAATAGAAGAGATAACGTCAGATTACCCAAACAGATCACAAAAGGGATCTAAACCCCCAATCATAAATAGACCAATACCTCAAACAAACAGAAATGCAAAACGAGCACCGCGGGAGGTCTACTCCGCGGGAGATCTAACTTTAGAAACGATTTTACCTGCATGAAAGGGTTAGCGTGCAATGATTTAGCAAATAATACAATCCTAAATATATAAACAGAAATATGATATGCAAGGTCATGATAATCAGAAGTCCTGCTTGATCGGTGATGTTATCGACCATGGTTGGCATACCACCAATTGGCGTCCCCATCAGCCGATAAACAAATCCAATAACTTAGCGACCATGGTTGGTATACCAGTCCAAGGGCGTCCCCATCAGCCGATAAACAAATCCAATAACTTAGCGACCATGGTTGGCATACCAGTACAACTGGCGTCCCCATCAGCCGATAAACAAATCCAATAACTTAGCGACCATGGTTGGCATACTAGTCCAATTGGCGTCCCCATCAGTCGATAACAGGTGGTATATAACCCATACAGGTGGTCCCAGACCACTGACAGCACCCTACGGCGGCCTGTTAGGCTCACGCCGATTATCGAGATCAGAGGGCATGGTACCAGCGAAGGGATATCGCCCCTAACTGTCGGACATAAGGCGGCACAATGTCGGCACATAACATCGTGAGTTAACAACCACGGTTGGCATACCGGCTTAGGTTCTGGCGTTCCCGTCAGCCGTAACTCGCGGACTTCTCACGTACAGAACATAAATATAGGTCCATCGTCAACCCTCGATAAGCATAACCGATATAGCAGATGTCCAGAAAGCACAGCAGATAATGGGTCCGTCATCGACCCCCGATATGTAATAAGTCCAGAAACATAAAACCCTGCAAACCGCTACGTACCTTGTGACTAGCCCCGGGAGTCACTGGGCCCCACCCTCGACCCGAGTACTAGCCCTTAACTAACCTAATACACATAAAATGCGCATTAAGAAAGTTAAACCCCTTACCTCACTAAAACCGATCCGCAAAGAAAATCCCGGAAAATCCTGGCCCCGTCCGAAACGCGGTAGTGTGACTTCAAGTCCCGCACTACTCCACCACTGCTGATTCAAGCTGAACAACCACACACAAGTCAGAAATCACCAATCCCGACCCCCGGGAACTAATCCCGCACAATCCCGCAAAATTCCACAGAAAGCTCGGTTTCTCAAAACGAGCTAGAACATTGTTATTTATACACCCAAAAGCACAAGCATTCAAATCCCCATTTCCCCACATTTACACCGCAAACAAGCAAGTAGGTCGGGATTGTCCACAATTCCCAAAAACGACGTTTCGAACATCGTCAGTTACCTATTTCCATTCCCGATACCAAAACAATCTCAAACACAACACAAACATACCCAAAACCCTTCCTTTCAATTCGGCCTCTACCTCTCTTTTTCACCAAACTTTAATCCAAACCAATTAAGGTTCCAAACACATGCTTAATTCACCAATTACACAATTTAAGCATGCTTACCAACACACCTCACCCTAATCACCCAAAATCAACCTCAAACCCTAATGACCAATTCGGCAATTTGGGTACTTTTTACCCAACATGTTTACCATCAAATTGAATCCATACAACACCTTAGAATCATGCTAGGAACCACATATCTCAAGCATGATTCAAGAACACAACCAACCATTAGGTTTAGAATTCAACCTAGAATTCGGCCAATTAGGGTTTCTTAATCCATGGTGTTCTTCCATAAATCAAATCTTGATTCCTACACTACTCCATGCCAAGAACAACATACTAGAAGATTGAAGCAAGAAGATCAACACAACATGTAGCAAGGAGTTAACACCAAATTGGTTCTAAACCTCTCTTTCAATCACAAATCATGCTTCAACCTTACTAAACCATAAAGAGAAGAAGCTTACCAGAAATCCAAGCCCAACACCAAGTTGAATCCTTGCAAGTTGAAGAACACATGAGAGGTAGAGTTAAGAGAAGTTGGCGGATGGAAGAGAGAAGGAAGAAAATGAGCATAAATGGCATTTCTTCCAAAAATGCACCCTTTTATACTTCCTCTTTAATGAGTCATAAGGACACTTGTCCTTTAAGCACCTTAGTCATCACCCTTAGTCACCTAGCACACACCTTAGTCACTTAGGTAACTCACACACCAAGCCAAAATCCGAAAATGCTAAGTGTTGGGGTGTAATCCCGCGCCAACTTCACCCGAGTAACTCCCGACGTGTGTGCTTGCTTTCCCGAGCCAACAATCCCGTCGTGTGTGCTTGCTTGGTTATCACCACATTACCCGTCCCGAGCCATAGCACATCTTACACCAAAGCCGCCACAAAACCTTCATCCTGAGCCCCAGGTGTCGCCTGAAACCGAACATCCCGTTCCAAACAATATACTCCGTAAAAAGATGCAGGATGTTCATACGATCCCAAATATACTGACGGTTCCCTTTTCCGAGGTCCCGATAGAGCTACCAAGCCTGCTGAACGTCCCAAACAAGTCCCGCCTCCCGAAAAATATTTTTCGCGGAAATGTCCGAGGAACCCGTGTGACCCCAAATACGGAAGGATTCCCGAGAATGAAACCTTAAAAGACTCGGAGTCAGTCGACCACTCAAAGACATGACTCGCATGCCCGAAACGGAGCCCCTGATCACGAAAGTCACAACCCACTCGGGGTGACTGTAACATTCTCCCCCCCTTTAGAACTCTTGGTTCTCCAATAGTAACCTGAACCATACAGATGTCCCAAACAACCAGAACACAAATGTTCTCTTTACCTTGCATACTCGGACCACCGTTACTGGTGCGGCGGGAGTGGTAGTTTAGACTACCAACCTGAGCCTCTCAGCGGTGTCCCAACCCTCAGGGTGTATCTTGTTGCGCCCCGAGTCAGTTGCCGGTATTTCTACCTGACAACCCCAGACAGTACCGAATCTATACCTAACAGACCTTCAACAAGACATCCTGGAAGACATTGTGCACCGCAGACATACTCGGAGGTAAAGCCAATCTGTATGCTACCCTGCCGACTCATTCCAAAAACTCACAGGGCCGATATACCTTGGGCCCACTATGCTTCCGCTGCGCACTTTGATCCTCCTCTGCCAACGAACCTCCAGTTGCTTCTTCAGTTCAACCATCTCCACCATCGGCTGAAACAAAGAGAGGTAGTAACTCCCTAGAAACCGTACGTCTACGGTTAGCACAACCAATGTGCACAGAATTCTTCGACGGCCAATCCATCCCAACACCTATACCAAATTGCGAGAGGGTCCCTGTGGTTGCTGAAGATTCGGGGGTGGTGATTGTGGTTGTTCAGGCTTTGGATTCCACTGACTCCGCCTTCTAACTCTCGGAGGGGTGGGATCCCGGTCCCTACCCTCCGACACCCGATCACGCTGTCTGTGTGTGGAACCATTTCCTGAAACCAACTTAATCCATATAACCAAATACACAGAACCGTCAACCCTCTCTCTACAAAAGCTAGAAGCAGTATTCTAAGGCTCTGTAGTGTAGTGCAATGCATGATGCAAAGATTCTTCTCAGAATCATAGAACCAAACATACCTTAAACTTAAGCACAGAATCAGATCATGATCATATCACAAAGTCACATCATAAGATCAACAACCAACATAAAGGTACCCGGTTTATGTCGGAAAGCCCGCACTCGAGCTATACGCTTCACTACGCGCTCCGAAGTCCAAATTTCCAGAGCCTGCCCGGAGTACCATGATCCTCCCAGAAGTGCTACCTTAGCACCGGAGTTCAACCTTACCAGAATGCTTCGAGGTACCGCCCACTACTCCACACACACTCCAAAGTGGTTCAAATAAGGAGTTGATCAGGCTCCGTACAGAACCGCCCCAGAATAGAACGTAGAACAGTGGCTCGCACATCAAAGTCATCTCCCGCAGATATTCATCCATGAACTGACACTACTGCTCCAAAAGTCCACCCTGGACTGGTATACTTGCCTCCCAAGTCCACACCGAAACTGATCATATTCCGCCTCTCGGGTCGCACCGACCCGACCTGCTCTGATACCAACTTATCACGGGCACCCGCGCCCGGTTGTGGAGGCGGGGCCGCCCGCGACGTCGAAAGCGGAAACTGCGGCAGAGAGCACGGAAACGGTCCAACCGAAATCCACTATGTGCAGTGGTCCCATGACCCGGCCCGCAAAGTCTCGTTCTCGAAGGCCTGGTGCCTGAGAACACTTTGCTCACTTAACAACTTGGTCGTGTTACAACCCGCAACCTACAAAACTCAAACACGACAAGTACACAATATATTCTTAACTATCCATGGTGAGCCCTGCCCCACTGAAATAGGCGAGCACCTGACCATCACCAACCATGCAGTTCATGGAAATATCATTCATCGATCACAACAACCAGAATACAGAATCCATCCGATATATATATAACCAATATGAACATGGCTCGGGTCCCGCCCCCAACTGAAATGGGCGAGCCCTCCAGTCAGACAGAAGTACAGAATCAGAATGTATCCCAAAATACATAACATACAACATGATCTGATCTAAACATGCATGCAAGTACATCTACAGAGCCGCCAAAGTAAAACCCTAGAATACCTAGGTGCGGAATCTAGAAAACTTCCCGAACGTAAGATTCCCGCACGTAGTACTGCCGCCGCTAAACCACAAACAAAAGAGATAACGTCAGATTACCCAAACAGATCACAAAAGGGATCTAACGAGAATACCCCCAATCATAAACAGACCAATACCTCAAACAAACAGAAATGCAGAACGAGCACCGCGGGAGGTCTACTTTGCAGGTCGTTTGCCCGGATCCCCTGAAAATGTTTAATATTTGGGTGTGAGTTCTCGAAAGAACCCGGTAAGGGGGTAGGTACGATAACGGACGGAAACTTTAGAAACGTTTTTACCTGCATGAAAGGGTTAGCGTGCAATGATTTAGCAGATAATACAATCCTTAATATATAAACAGAAATATGATATGCAAGGTCATGATACTCAGAAGTCCCGTCGGACTGGTGATGTTATCAACCATGGTTGGCATACCAGTCCAACTAGCGTCCCCATCAGCCGATAAATAAATCCAATAATTTAGCGAACATGGTTGGCATACCAGTCCAACTGGCGTCCCCATCACCCGATAAAAAAATCCAATAACTATACAAATATTGGGTGCAAAATAAACAAAACATAAAAGATGGAGACAAAATTGTAATTCTACCAAATTTCAAAAATTAATAAATCCAGAAAAAATATAAGAAAAATTTACTAGAACAATTATAACGAAATTAAATAGAAAGTATGCAAAAAAATTAATAAATTGACGGTATAATAATAAAAATCTTATCTTAACAATAAATTAGAATTAACATAAAGATGAATGAATCAAACCAAGAAAAAATTTAGAAGCAATGATTGTTCTTTGAGATTTGATTTCCGAGGCTTGCGTTGCGCGTAATTTCCTTAAAACAGATTCGCCACCTCCCGTACAAGTGTTTGAGGATCGAACGAGCGTCTTTCTCCTAGGATACAATGGAGACACAAAAAACGCTTTGCACCAAAAGCTTCTTCCGCCGATGAACTAGAACCGAAAAACTTGAAGAACACAAAAACAATGATGCAAGAGACTTTTTGCAAGAAGAGAGGAAGACGATTTAGTAAGAAGTGTGCTAGGAATGCAAAATAAGCATGGTGGAGGTGCTCTTTTATAGTGTTTAGGATAGGCCTAGCCATTAGGGCATTTAAATGCACCATAAAGCTAGCCATTAACCCTAAAACTAAAGGCTATGAAACCACCCTACTAATGGTCCATAAATCACCATACTAATGGTGAAAAGACCTCCAAATTTATTGTAGAGAATAAATATTTTTCAATCATTTTTCTTCTATCATTTTATATTTCCAATAATCCCCCACATGAATGAAAAATTGTTTTATGTTTGACTTTATGGTGGTGTTCATCAACTGAGTCCTGCATAGGAAAAGTAGGTGTTACCCTTTGAACTTTTCCCTAGTAAAATACATTTAGTTTGCTAGTTGTCTAGTAGACATGATGTCCTTGAATTGTCTTGTTTTCTTACGTAAAGAACCCATATATCTTACATAGGAATCATTCCTTATTTGTTTTGTTCCCATGGTTTTGTTCATATTGGTCATGAACATGTCCCGGTTCTACAAGAATTTCTAAAGAATTGAGCCCGATCAATTATCCTTTGAAGTGTCCCCACTTGTCTCTTAGGTGATTTCTTATATTTGAAATAACCTGAGTACTAAATTGTCCTTACACAGGAATCATTCCTCATTTGTTTAGTTCTAATAGTTTTGTTCATTTTGGACATGAAGACGTCCTGGTTCTGCAAGAGATTCTAAAGAATTGAGTCTGACCAATTCTCTCTCACATAGGTGATTTCTTAAGTTTGAAGTAACTTGAGTACTTACTTAAAAATCATTAAAGCAACACATTGCTAACCTTATCCAAATTATTGTTTCATGACTAGAATGAGTTTGAGGTTATACCCCACAATGACCACACTAAGTCTTATAATTAGGTTGTCCCTTTGAACCTAGATCATGGGATCTCCAGTCAACTAGGTTGTGTTTTCCTTCATAAAACTTATATATCCACAGGCTTTAGGCTTATTCCTTTTGACAATTTTTCAACTAACACTCTATTTAACCTTTGGTTAACGGATTCGCTATGTTATCTTTTAACATCACATAGTCAATCGTGATAACCCCAGTAGAGAGTAGTTGTCTAATGGTATTGTGTCTTTGATGGATGTGTCTAGACTTACCATTATTCATATTACTTTGTGATCTTCCAATTGTTGATTGACTATAACAATAGATACTAATTGGTGGCACATGTTTTTCCCATTTTGGAATATCCTCCAATAACTAGCGTAGCCACTTAGCCCCTTCTCCACATTTATCCAAAGCTATGAACTCGGATTCAATTGTGGATCAGACAATAATTGTTTGATTGGAAGATTTTCAAGATACAACAACTCCAGCTACTATAAACATATAGCCACTTGTGGATTTTGAGTTATTTATATCAGATATCCAGTTTGCATCTGTGTAGCCTTCTGATACAACTGTGTATCAAGTATAATGTAACCTATAATTACGAGTATATCATAGGTACCTCAGTACTCTAACTATTGCTTTTCAATGTTCTGCACTTGGATTACTTGTGTAGCTGCTCAACTTGCTTATTGTGTAAGCAATATCCAGTTTGGTGCAACTCATTAGGTACATTAGGCTTCCAATAAATCTAGAGTATTCTACTTAAGAAATACTCTCAACTCTATTTTTATATAAATTCCAGAATCATCCCTGTTAATTGTTTTAAGGATTTTCTCTATAAAATGAGCTTGACTCAAAATTAGACTTTCTTCCATTCTTATGATTTTAACCCCTAAAATCACATGAGGAAGTCTTATATCTTTCATATCAAATTTTGAATTCAACATGTTTTTGGTAGATTTGACAATTTTATAACTACTACCAACAATGAGTATGTCAACCACATAAAGACATAGAATGATATAATCATTTTCAATTTGTTTGACATAAACACACTTGTCACACTCATTGATTTTAAACTCAATGATAATCATTGCATTGTCAAATTTTTCATGTCACTTATGTGGTACTTGTTTCAGACCATATAATGATTTTACTAATTTATAGACTTTCTTTTCATTCCCTGGAGCTATAAAGTCCTCGAGTTGCTCCATATAGATTTCTTCATCTAAATCTAAGCCTTTCTTTTGTTTGTATCCTTTGATCACAAGTTTGGCTTTATACTTGTCAATGGAACCATCAGGTTTCATTTTCCTTTAAAAATCCACTTGGATCCTAAATATCTATTTCCAGGAGGAAGATCTACTAATTCCTAAGTACGATTCTATAAAATAGAATCCACTTCACTTTTTATGGCTTCCTTCCATAAAGGTCCCTCGGAAGAACTCACAGCTTCTGCATATGTTTGAGAATATTTTCCCAGCATGTAAGTAAGAAAGTCATCTATAAATGATTTTCCTACTCTTGCTCTTTTGTTGCGTCTTGGTTCCACTTGAACCGAATCATGATTATCATCATCATGGCTTTCATCATCATGATTTTCATGATCCAAAGTTTCATCTTTTTGACTTGACAAAATTTATACACTATTATTTCTACAAGAAAATACATTTTCAAATAAAGATGCATTCCTTGATACCAATATTGTGTTCTAGTGAATATCTAAAAATTTTAAATCATGCACAAGTAACCGATAGGCACTACTCTTATGTGCGTATCTTATGAAGATACAATCCACCGTTTTAGGACCTATCTTCACTCTATTCGGCGTTGGTACCTCTACCTTTGTAAAACACCCCTACGCTCGCAAGTGTTTGTAGGATGGTGTCCTACCTTTCCATAACTCGTATGGAGTTTTATCTTGCATCTTTCTAGGTATCTTGTTTAAAAGGTAATTACTCGATAAGATAGCTTCATCTCACATGTTTTGAGGTAAGCCTTAACTTAGTAACATCGCATTCACCATTTCTTTCAATATGCGATTCTTACGTTCAACAAGACCATTAGATTGAGGTGAATAAGATTCGCTGGTACATCTTCAGAAGCACCTTCCTACATGCCTAGTACATCTTCTCCCCTTGAATTGGTTCGTAGGAGAAGAAGAGGTTCTTGTTGGTGCAAACATGCCTAGTAGCACTGGTGTCAATCCATCATTCTTTTGGGTTAGACCCAACATGGTTCACCTCAGAAACCACAGCAGCGAGGTTCATATCATCCACATCTTGGGCAATTTCATTGATCATGTTTGCCTCATGATCATTCTGCTTTGGGAGTCGGGAATCGCTAGATTCGTGGCCCATCCTTCCACAGTTGAAGCATTTGCTGTTAAACTTGGGCTTTGGCTTCGGCTTCGAGACACCTCCCATTGTCCTGAGCTTTCCTTTTCCCTTTCTGTTCTTTGAGCTTTGCCCCTTAACATGCTCTATCATGTTGGTCTTGGCACCAATGGAGAGGGATGACATGCTTTCGGATCTCATGTTGTCTTCTTCGATACGAAGTCTAGCAATGACGTCCTCCAAGTTCATTTCCTTTCGCTTTTGCTTCAGGTAGTTTTGAATTCTTTCCATTCAGGAGGTAGCTTCTAAATGACAACTGCCACTTGGAAGGCTTCAGCCAACACCATGCCTTCAGCGAGGATCTCCTACAAGATAACCTAAAGTTACTGCACTTGACTGACCATAGTCTTGAAATTCACCATTATGTAATCGAGAAAATGACCGACTAAAAATTTCTTTGCGTCGACATCCTCCATTTTATATTTCCGGTCCAAAGATTCCGACAACAGTTTTGTCGTCTTATAATTACAATAAATTGTAAATAATGTAAAAAATTTAAGATATAATTATGGCACTTGAAGTCGGAGTGGATCCACGCTTGATTGGCGCTGGATGTTTCAGCGTCTATGTTCCCCTCGGGAACTCCAAGAGCATTATCAATCAAGAATCTCACAAGATTCTAGGTGGTCAAGTAGAACAACATCTTCTGTTGCCACCTTTTGAAGTTCCCCCGTTCAACTTCTCTGGTTTCTCTGCATAAAAGGTCAGAACGGTCAAGGGGTACGGCAACATGGCCATAACATTCACAACTTTGGAGCCGTCCACAGCGTGAACTTCCAGGATCGTCATCATATATCATTACTTTGTTTTAAGATTGTAATACGAGTACCAAAATGGTAAAACCAAGAATATGGGTAGAATTGCTCAAAATACAAAAGTCGTATGACTATATAAATATTGGGTCCAAATTGAACAAATATAAAAGATGGAGACAACATAGCAATTCTACCAAATTTCAGAAATTAATAATTCCATAAAATATAAGAAAAATTCACCATAACAATTATAACGAAATTGATGGTTTAATAATAAAATTCTAATTTTAACAATAAATTAGAATTAACAAGAAGATGAATGGATAAAACCAAGAAAAAGTTTAGAAACAAGAACCGTTCTTCGGGATTTGGTTTTCGAGGCTTGCGTTGCAAGCAATTTCCTTAAAACGGATTCGCCCCCTCCCGTACGAGTGCTTGAGAATCGAACGAGCGTCTGCCTACCAAGATACAATAGAGACGTGAAAAACGCTTTGCACGAAAAGCTTCTTCCCCCAACGAACTAAAACCGAAGAACTTAAAGAACACCAAAACAATTATGCAAGAGACTTTTTGCAAGAAGAGGATTTAGCAAGAAGTGTGCTAGGAATGAGAAATAAGCATGGTGTAGGTGCCATTTTATAGTGTTTAGGATAGGCCTAGCCATTAGAGCACCTAAATGCACAATAAAGCTAGCCATTAACCCTAACACTAAAGGCCATGAAACCATAAAAATGGTGAAAAAACCTCCAAATTTAATGTAGAAAATAATCAATTTCTAATTCATTATTCTTCTACCATTTTATATTTCCCCCAAGAATAAGTGTCAGCGGCACTAGCTTTTTGCATCAAGTCCTGGATCGCGGTGTGGTTGGAGGCCCAAAATCCTCAACCGCCCGCCTTGCATCAAGTCCTGGATCGCGGTGTGGTTGGAGGCCCAGAATCCTCAACCGCCCGCCTTGTCTCTTCCCTGATCGAGCCCACGCTGGTTTCCTCCCCCGTAAGATGTGATCAAGATTAATGTAATATAATGTTGATCATGCTCTCCACAAAACGCTAATGTTGTTGTAGTTGGGGTGGTAGTGCGAGATGCACAAGGTGGATTGCTCCTAGCGGTGTCTTTCGCCTTTAGCTATGCAGGCTCTGATCCGTTGTCTGTGGTGGCTGCTGCTTTACTATGGGGTTTGCAGGAGGCGTGGAGACAAAGCGGGCATCAGATTATGGTTGAATCGAAGTCGTAGGTCTTAGTGCGGGAGTTTTAGAGCACACACTCCCATGGCCTTTATCATTTTGTTGTTATTATTGATGATGCTTGATAGTAGCAGGTCTTAGTGCAGGAGGTTCATAGCACACACTCCCCTTGCCTTTATCATTTTAATGTTATTATCAATGGTGCTAAGGTGATAGTACCTTTTTTTAGTCTGGTACTGTTAGTTTTGTTCCTAGACATGCAAATTGTGCCACTCATGTTGTTGCTAATCATGGCCTTGCCGACGTTGATAGACACTATTGATCCTACCCGTCTCTTGGTTTGCTGATCTCAGCCATTTTTTTAACAGTTTCACAATATTTAATCTATAATTTTTTAAAAACCATTTGACTTAACTAGAAGTTCAAAAAAAGCTCCACCTTTTTAAAAATTCTACAATAACCATCTTCTCATTCTTCCTCATCGCACAAGCGGTGTCACATCTGTACAACATTGGGTTGTTGTTGCTACCACCATCACCACCTTCTTCACCAACATCACAGTCGCCATAAGTCAAGTGCTAGTTAGCTACCTCCATGCCTGAGCAATCCTGTGACCTCCGACATTTAGATCCATAGAAATTGACGATCCCCAAAACTGATTTGATGCATCCCATCGAGATGTGCTTGTCCTGCCATCGAGCTATGCTCGTTTCATCGCCCAGGGCACATTGTGGTCATATTGCCGAGCCGTTGGATCGATGGCGTCGATGGCGGCAAATATGTAGGTTTGTGCGATAAATCAACAAAAGATGATAGGGATGTTGGGTCAGTGCCGCCTCGATGACAGGTGCGAAGAGTTGATGAGCTTTCAGGCGGTGGGGAGCTTGTGAGCGGCAGGGAGCTTGTGGGCTGTGAGGAGTAGTTAGGGAAGAGGGTGGAGGAGTTGCAGAATTTTAGAAATATTTACACAAAAATAAAGGTGTTTTTTTTAATTTGATAATGTAACTCAAAATCAGGGTTTGACCAAACCCTAATTATGCCAACAGAGCCTAATTGACCGTGAAGTTTGGTGGTAAAATATACTCCTATTTATCCTTAAAAGGAGTAAATTTCGAGAACGGTCTCACTTTAAGTATCAGTGACCTATTTTCATCCCATTTTATGTATTTGCGTCAATCGAATCCTAGTTTTTGAATTCGAGACCCAATTAGGTCCTTTCCGTTACTCCCTTCCGTTTTGTTGGACGGAATGTTGCGAAATGACGGATTTATCCTTAATTAATTTCTACAATAAACCTCATTATTTTAAAATTTAATCAATTCTACTCCAAATTTTTACAAAACACACCTTAATATTTTTCACTTAAACAGTTTAGCCCATAATATTTTCAAAACTTACAAATTAATCATCAAACTCCCCAAAATCATCACCTTTTCCTAAATCAATGATGATGTTGTTGCCGATGTCGTCGCTAGTGCCGCCTGCACGGTCCTCGCACCCACGCTCTGTGATTTCTTTATTAGCAGCGTCGACATTGCTCCTCCTGTTGAAATCACGACCTCGCTGCCGAAGCTCAGCTTGCTGGTGACACCGGAGAGTCGTCCCGATCAGCGCCAGAACTTCGATGTCCAGGTTGAATCGGAGCTTAATTCGGTAACCTCCTTGAAGCCGAAGTCGTCCGATTTTAATCAATTCAACGAAGTGGAAGCTCGGATCCTCCGGGAACATCGGGTTCGGCCCAATCAGACCTGTATCCTCTCCGGTGTTTAACGGCGATCGTAGTGAGAATAAGGATGGGAAGAGCGGCAGAGATAAAGTGTTCAAAACGCTGCCGCCTGCGGAGTGGCTGCCGAGGAACGTGATCGTCGGAGGCTACATCTTTGTCTGCAACAACGACACCAGTGTCCGCCGCCAGTGTCTGCAATGGCGAGGAATTGATTTTGGGCTAATGTGTTAGTTTGTAAAATTTTGGGGTAGAATTGATTAAATTTTAAAATAATGAGGTTTATTGTATAAATTAATTAAGGGTAAATTCGTTATTTTGCAACATTTCGTCCAACAAAACAGAAGAGAGTAACGGAAAGGACCTAATTGGGTCACGAATTCAAAAACTTGGATTCGATTGACACAAATACTTAAAATGGGATGAAAATAGGTCACCGAGACTTAAAGTGGGATTGTCTACGAAATTTACTCTTAAAAAAGCTACAATCTTCTTTTAGGTTGTCCTAAATCAATTATTCATTTTTTTATGGAAAGCTTTTACACTATTTTATTTTAGTACCTTTACTTTCTCATCCTACTAAAAAAAATTATTTTATCTTATATACATATTTTATCATTTCACTCTTAAGTCAACACATTAATCCACCTGTAGATCAAACTAATGCGTTTTAAAGTGGCTGGGGTAGTACTAGTAGTGGATTACAAAGAAAATCTTCCATGAGGCACGAGGGAATTACCGGAACCTTAAATCACTGAAAAGTGAGGGTAACACAAAATGAAGTTCAGTTAAAAAATTTCACGGTAAAATGATTATGACACTTCAAAATGTACTTATACATGTTGGGTCGCGAATCTACATCTTGATAGATTAAGTAAAATATTACTCCTACATCCCATATATAATTAGGGGTGTGCATGGTTCGGCCAAAACCGAAAAAATCGATAACCGAACCGTCTTCGGTTTTTTCGGTTCGATTAATTCGGTTCGGTTTCGGTCAAAATCAAATAACGGTTAATTCGGTTCAGTTTCGGTTTTGCGGTTCGGTTTTTTCGGTCACCGAAAAAACCGCACTCTTTTATTTTATTTTTTTACATTTAATTTATGTTGGTATTGTTTTTATATTTTGGACATTTTTTTGAATCATCTTGTTGCAATTGTTTTATTGTTTTGTTTCATTCAATAAGTTTAGGGAGGTGAAATAAAAAATAGGGAAAATTTTGTCAAAATTCGAATTTACCAAAATTTTCGAATATTAAAAACCGAACCGATACCGTTCGGTTTCGGTTTATTCGGTTTTATGGATGAGTTCGGTTTATTACGGTCCAAAACCGAAAATCGAATTAACCGGTCAATTCGGTTCTGTTTTAACCGAACCGACCGAATACCCGGCCCTATATATAATGAACAAGTTTGACTTAGTATAAAGATTATGATGAAATTTTTTTGGTATAGAATATTTTCTTATTTTATCATTTTTTTATTTTGGAATTTGTAATCAAGCATAAAAACAAGATAAAATAAAATCAAAATATAACGATAAATATACGAAGAATAAAAGTCAAATTATTGAATTGGAAATTTTATTTTGAAAAGAATGAGATTCATATTGATTATAATTTTAATTTTTTCTTGAACTTGAGTATGGATTATTTGATAAATTTATATGTTAAAAGTTACTAAAAGTGGAAATGTTAGATTACTATTAGGACCCCTCAAATAAGAAATTGTTACACTCCTATTACTTTTGAGACTTTCGAGACAGAGGGAGTACGAAACTACTATGCAATATGTTTTCCTCAAACTGGTAAAACGAACATAAATCGAGTAATTACGTTGACAATGAACCGATCCATAAACCAAAATATTTGCTAATAAATACTCCATTCGTATTTTTGAAATGTTTGATTTTTAAAATTTATTTGACTTTAATTTATTTATATTATTTTTATGTAGAAAAAATTATTAAAAAAATTATTAAATAAAAGACATGCTCTCTTCGTTCCCATTAATCCTATGGGTACGGGGATTAAGTTAAATGTAAGATTTTATGTAATTTGACATAATTGCCCTTGAGTAGATGTAACACAAAAAATAAGATAGAAAAAGTAAAGATAAAGTAAGGATAGTTTTGTAACTTTGGAGAAGATAAGTTTCCATTTATAAAAAGTGTATAATTTTTCGGGGATAATCCAAAAGGGAAATGTGTAAGATTATTTGGAGACAAATAGAGTATCAAATTACCATATACTCCCTTCGTCCGAAAATGATTCAATCGTATTCCTTTTTGGGTTGTCCAAAAAAGATTTGATCATTTTTTTAAGAAATCCTTTTCACACCACTTTTGACTTTTAACCCTTAACTTCTCTCTTCTCCACAAAAAAGTTTGTTTTGTCTTATATGACAGTTTTATGTTATTACCCTCAAATATTTAATACTCCTTAATATCTGTGTCCAGTCAACTACATAAATCATTTTGGGATGGGGGAGTATATACAAAAAGATTAAATTTATACTTCAAGAGGGTAGAAAAATGAATTCATATATTTTATGATGAAAATGAAAAGTTTTCAAAATTTAGGATAAATGAAGTATGTTTTGCGTTGGTAATTTCAATGGTAAAATTGTGGGGTTTCCCGTTGCTTGTAGGTAAGAAAAAGGTAGAAACTTTAGTAAGTAGCTAAAGCAATGTACTAATGGTCCTGATTATGAAATTGATAGGTAATATATACAATTAACTAATTTGAAAGGACAGAAGGATGAGAGTTTTCTTTGGCTCGTGATCATGCATGTCTTGTCACATTAACACACACCGAAATTTAATTAGCCTTTAGCTATTGCCAACTTTCATGTGAAGTTTTATACTCCCTCTCTACTAAAAAAAATATATTTGTTATTACACTATTTCATAGTATTTAATTTAGCATTTTTACATAAATATTTAAACATTTTAAGTTTAATAATTATTATCTATATTATAATTTGAAGTATAAATTTTTTAAATATTTTTTTTTATTAATTGTTTTTATTATTTATCTTAGTAAATATTTGAATCAAACACTAAACCTTGAAATATGAAAGTTAAATTATAGTGAAATTCTTTTTAACAAAGATAAACAGCGAAAAAAATTCAAAACAAATATATTTAGAAAATTTAGATTGAAAATTTTAATACATGTGAATTATTTAATTTTATTTATCTAAATATTCATGAAAAAATTATAGATTAAATACTGTAAAACTATCAAAAAAATAATTTTTATTCCCGATTGAGTTTGCTCATGTGGAAGATTTTTATTTCTTTCCTCGTTGTCTTTCAAGCTCTGTTCTCGCTCTTCTAAGCCCGCCTCGTCTTTGCTCAGGTCTATGCTGACCTGTCTTTTTCTCTATGTTTTTTTTTCTTAAAAACTAATCTCTTTTCATATTAATATACATCTCTCCTTGCTGTCTTAAAAAACTATCAAAGAAAATGAGAATCTTTTGTGGATGGATTTGACATTTTTAAGAAAAAGACTGATTTGTCATTTTTAAGAAAAATTGATTTGAATTTTTTTTATCTTTTAGTGGCAATTAGAAAAAAAATTTCAAAGTTGTTTAAAATTGATGAAGGAAACAATAGATAGAAAATACTTATTTCAATTTTATTTTTATTTTTTGATCGTGAAATAACTTACTTCATTATCAAAAGATTATATAAACAAGTATGTCAAGCAGAAACCCATTGATCTGGACCTTAAGGGTTGTTTTGATTAATTGTAATGTTTTAGGTAATCAAAGAGTTACAATTGAAGTTAAAAGCAACTTGTAGATAATTTTTCCAAACGCTTGAATGGAAATCTCTGTTTCAAACAGGACTGACATGTAGGTACCAGTTTAGCTTCATTTACAAATTGTCCTATTTATTAAACCCATACAAAGATTACATGATATGAAGAGAGGTAGTTGATGAGTTATGTCAAATGATGAAATGAACAAGATAAATTAGCATGATCTTTTTGGTTTGACTAAGTTAGTGAAAAAATAAAGAAAACGTTTTTAATTATTTAGGTGAAACTTACCCTAACTTTTACTATTGAAAATTTATATCATAACTTTTACTGTTGAGAATTTAGCTGGTAATGGAATGGCAGGTCTAAATGATTGAAACTAATCATAATTTTCATGTCGAAGAAAATTTGAAATTTAGTTGATGATTCAATGTCAGATCTGAACTATTTATGTTAGTACGTAACTTTCAAGTTCAATACTATGATGAGATGTCATAAAATAATCATATCCTATGTAACTTTACATCATATCTGACATGACATTCTAACATACACGTCTTACAATATTTATAATTACTCAAAAAAGAGACTTTCTACAAATTTATTTGTAATGCCAGAAAATTAGCTTTAATTTATCAGTACCTTTTGGGTTCATATATTGCATAATTAATTCCTTAAGTGTAGTGAATTTTTTAAGCCAAATAACATTGGTTGAGAAGAAAACGTATGTCATTTTGGCTACCCTTGTACGAGTTAGGGACTAATTATTAAGAATGTTTTAATACACCTAATTACTAAATAACATCATGGATTAAGTCATGGCTATGTAGATCAATTAGCTAGAGAAGAAATAGATGTTACTAGAGAGGTAGATCTAGCTAGAGATGGAGGCAATTGGACAAGGTGCACCATATACGAATGTGATTGATGCTAATTAATCCTGACCAAATAAAGAAGTTGAGCTGGCCAAAGAAGGAAGGCCCTCCTAATCATAAACAAAACAACAAACTGCAATCTCTAGAATAGAAAATAATTGATCAATTTGGAATGCTACTCATTACGATTCGTGCATTTTCTACTCAAATGATGGTTTCATTGAGAATAACTACAATCATTGCCGCACAAAAGTTTGTTATGTGATCATTTTTTTTTTAAACGTGAAAGAAACAACCCGAAAAAACTAAACAATAGGACGACCTAAGACAAAAGGCTGAAGAGCAAAAGGTAGCAGTAGAAACACAATGCCTAGGCATGGTATATAGCAAAAGGTAGCATTAGAAGCAGAATGCCTAGGCATTGTGAATAGCCTCCCAAAATACCCACTCAGAGGTTGAAGAAGTACATAAAACAGCGCGGTGAAATATTATAGATCTACGGTTTTACTTAAGGCGCACACAAACAGCTCCCACGGAGCTAAACGGCATCTCACCGCGGATGTGCAAACAAAGAGATTATAGAGCCACAAGTTGACTAGCAGCAGCCAAAAGCACGCCAACAACTACTGAGCTAGACAAAAATTGAAAAACAACCAAACCAAAAACAAACACTAGACCACAAAAACATAACTAAAAAAAAGAAAAAGGTCTGAAAACAATGCAAACAAAGCCAGACCAACCATACACCTGGAAAACCTTGAAACCACTTAATTTTGGTTGAGGGTGGAGGGAGGAAAACGTTACGGTCACCCCGAGCGGGTTGTGACCCGGGTGATCTGGGGTTCCGGTTTTGGCCTGCGGGTCACGTTTTTGGGCGGTCAGAGGACCCCCGAGGCTTATCTGAGCATTATTTTTTGGAATTCTTCGGGTTTTGAGGTCGTGTGGGTCCCCCGGACATTTTCACTGAAAATATTTTTCGGGGCCGGGGGGTTGTCTCGGGACGTACAGCGGGCTCGGTAGCGCTCCCGGGACCTCGGAATGAGAAACCGTTTGCATATTTGGAATCGTGGGAACGTCCTGTATCGTTTTACGCAGTATATTTTTTGGGGTGGGACGTTCGGTCCTGGGCGACTCCCGGGGCTCAGGACGGGAATCCCGGGGCCCGGGATGGAAATTTTCCGACTGCTTGGGTGTAAAGTATGTTTTGTCACGAGACGGATTTTGTGGTAATATTTGAGGATTTTGGGGCATGGGGTGATTTGTGGTTCGGGTTAATACGCACGCACGTCGGGTTTTGCTCGGGTTCAGCGGGCACGGTAGGACACTCTGGATTTGCAATTGGACTTTGGAAATAGGATTTGGGTGTGTTATGATATTCTGAGGGTTGTGTTCAGTTTTGGTTTCATTTGGGGTTAGGAAGTTGCGTTTGGGGCTAAATCGCAAAGATTTGGAGAGTTGGAGGGCTAAGTTGTAATTAACCCAAGAGTTGGCAATATTGGACAAAGAGGAAGAGAGTAAGTCGGCTGCTAAGTGGAGATAAGGACACTTGTCCTAATTTAGTAAAAGATGGAAAAGAAAAGAAGGAAAAGAAAAGGAGAAAAATATATAAAGGAAGAAAGAATTATTTCCTTCATTTTTCTTCTTCTTCTTCTTCTTCCTTCTCCTTCTTGCGCCACGGTCACTATTCATTGAAGCTCTTCATGTGTTCTTCATTTTTGGCAAGGATTCAACAAGATTTTGGGCTCCATAAATTGGTAAGCTCATTCTCTTTAAGAATTTGGCAAGTTTGAAGCTTGATTTTGGGTGGAAGGGAGGTTTAGAAACCAATTTGTGTTTGTTCTTTGCTATGGGTTATGATGATCCTCTTGCTTCCATCTTTTAGTATGTTGTTCTTGGGATGGAGAGGAGTAAGAATCTAGGTTTGGATTTTGGAAAAACTTCATGGATTAAGAAACCCTATTTTGCCGAATTTAAGGGTGTTTTCTAAAGTTGGTGTTTTGTTGTGTTCTTGAATCATACTTTGGATATGTGGTTCCTAGCATGATTCTAAGGCATTGTGTGGTTTCAATGATGAGGACATCCCTGCAAGAACTTCGCCGACTCAAAGTGGAACTCAACCCCAAGCGCGCGAGGCCCCAAATCCTCTCCAAAATATAGGAAGGCCAATGACAAGGTCCCGCCTCAGACAAGTCCAAGCAGGCCTCAATGCCTACATGAAACTTATGGCGCAAGCAGAAGAACAAGCGGAAGCACAAGGAAGGACCTTACAGCTTCGCCATATCGGCATTCCCCTGGATGGAGAGTACGCGAAGCCCTTTGGAGTTTTGAATGTAAGCATGGTTGAGAAAGGCGAAGACAAGACCCCGCGGACCCTTGACAAAGGCGAAGGCCCAAGGCGAAGGCACCCCGCGAGGCCATACGGCGAGGGCCCTACGCCAGCGCAGCACCCCGCGAAGCCCCAAGGCGATGCCTTTCGCGCGAGCCCATACGGTGAAGACCCTACGCCAGATTTCCAGATAAAGGCGAAGCCCCAAGGCGATGCCATTCGCGCGAGGCCATACGGCGAAGACCCTGCGCCAGACTTCCAGACAAAGGCGAAGCCCCAAGGCGATGCCATTCGCGCGAGGCCATACGGCGAAGACCCTACGCAAGACTTCCAGACAAGCGAAGCCCCAGGGGATCGCCAACCTGGAGAAACCGCCTTACGCCACCGTCAGGCGAACCATTTGAATTGTGAAGTGGCTTTCCCTCCCATCTCCCGCCAGATATAATTTCTGGGAAAATGGAAGAGACAGGAGCAGGTAGCCTACAATGTCATCCATCATCTGCCTCCTCTCACTTCACCCACCATAATTCCAGGAAAATGGTTCCCTAGTCAAAGTCAAGCTTTTCCCTTCACCATTTTCATCCTATATAAAGGAAACTTGTAACATTTGAAGGGTAGAACATATTTTAAGAAATCAGAAACTCTTCAAGAGAGATTTGGTTTTCGTGTTCTCATTTCTTGCAATTCCATTTCCTTTGTGATCCATGCAAGAGGATTCAAATATAATATCTAGTATTGCTTGATCTTGTAATCAAGAGGTGCTAGATCCCATCTCCTTTCCCAGGCAATATCAAGTGCATTGCCTCACCTCGTAGTGAGGAGGTTCACTTGGCCGAATTTGTATCCTCTGTTTCAGTACGCCTCCGCCAAGCTAGATCCACGAGCGCTTGATCGCGAGTTCAATAGCCGTGATCATATCAATTGGTATCAGAGCCAAAGTGCTTGTTGGAGGTATCGTGTTAGTTGTTGAATTTCTTCAAGTAAAACTCTTTGATTTCTTTTCGAAACTTGAAGAAAATTTCGGTTAATGATCTCTTGTTGAAACCGAATAGTTGTTATCCTTTGTTAGTAGTGTTCTTGAAAGGTTTATGAAACTGTGAGTTGATTTCGGATTTGAAAAGAAAGAGTTCTCCTGTGTGCAAAAGAACAAGTGTTTGCAGAAAAAGAAAGTGACGAACCAGTTCATAATTTCTGGGAAAAGTTCATAAGTGTTCTTGGAGTGTTCATAACAAACCTCAAGTGAACAGTGCTCTCAAATCGAAAATAGTTTCTAAACCTGAACCTAAAAGTGTTTGTGTTTGTGAAAAGCCTTTCATAACATCCCAACCTACATCTTTCGACCCCCCCACCTTGAAGTTTCAAAAGCTAGTTCAAGTAACTAGTCCTTTTCTTGCTTTTCAAGTTTCGGTTTTACTAGAGGTTACTGTTTGAATCTGTTTGTGTGTTCTCCTTTGATCTAAAAGTTGATAGTGGTATCAAGTTAAGAGAACTTGTGAAAACCATCGAGTGGAAAAAGGCAAGAGTGATATTATCAAAAGCCATCTTGAGTGAAACACGAGTGAGAGAGTAAACACTAAGGAAGTGGAGAGGTGATTCTGTTGCTAACTCCTTATCCTCACTTGCAAAAGAAAGAGATCTTTGCTTGTAGGAATGGCGTCACCCAACACCTCACCATCTCCTCCTCATCCTTCCCAACTCGCTTTGTTTGAATCTCTTGCTAAGATCAATCGAAGATTGGATAGCATGGAACAAAGATTCGACCATGTGGACGCGCAACAAGCCGCCTTTGGCGCCAAGCTTGGAAAGCTTGAGGTGGCTCAAGGCAAGCAGCCTTCCACTTCTAGACCGCAAGAGGAAGCTGAAGCCTCCAGGGACTTGGGTGGTACCACATATACCACCTTTGATCCTTCTCTCAAACAATCGCAACAGACTCCCCTTAGCAAGCCTTATCAACTGAGGAGAAGTCCTATTGTACAGGACATTCCGGATAGTAATGAGGATGAATATTTCAAGGAACCACCCTTGGCGAACCCAAAGAAGAAAATCTTTCAAGATAGAGCACAAGCAAAGGCCTATCTCGAGAGAGACCTTGAAGAAGTGGAAGAAATGGAAAGAGGGCATGCTCATCGAGGGTTCAACCGACACCTCGGATTAAGGGAGCAAGCGCCAGACCAACAAGTCCTCAACAACTTGAAGCTCCAAATACCCCCATTCTGTGGTTCTAGTGACCCGGAGGAGTACCTCGCTTGGATAGCTAAAACTGAGAGGATCGTTGACATGATGGGTTACAGTGACGCCACCGCGTTAAAGCTCATTGTCATTGAGTTTCATGACTACGCTCTCACTTGGTGGGAGCAAGAGCATTATAGGAGAGCCATGGAACGAGACCATCCCATCTCCACTTTGGAAGAGCTTAAAAGAGCGATGCGAAAGCAGTTTGTGCCAAGTTACCATGACCGGGACTGTGCTCAGAAGTTACAACACCTCACTCAAGGCAACCGAAGAGTGGAAGATTACCAGAAGGACCTTGAGAAAGCGTTGATGAGAGCTAATGTTCGGGAAAATGATGAGGCCAAGTTGGCACGATTTTTATACGGTCTAAGGGAGGACATCGCCAAAACGGTAGAGCTGTGTGATTATAAGGATTACCAAGATCTGGTGCATAAGGCGATAAGGGTGGAGAAACAACTTAAGAAGGGAAGTTCTTACCATTCTTTCTTCACCCCTCAGCGAAGCTCAGGAAGCAGACCTACCCCCTTCGCCAAGGCGACGCCTTCAAAACCATACCAGTCTGCTGCCGCGATACCCCCCTCCCGCCAAAACCAACCTTTCGCGAGGCCTCCATCCCACCAAACAGCCTCACCCCATTCTCAACCGAGAACCAATACCTATCCTAAACCTTCCGACACTTCGCGCCCAACAAGGAGCATTGAGTGTTTTAAGTGTTTGGGAAAAGGACACTATGCTAGAGACTGTCCCAACAAAAGGACCATGATCGTCCGACCAAATGGGGACATCTCTAGTGAAGATGAAGAGGAGCTTATTCTTGAGTCTCAAAACGATGAATTGGAAGAAGAAGAAGGAGAGTTGCCTTTTGAAGGCTTAATCTTGGTTACTAAGAGGGTCTTGCAAAGCTCCCCCAGTGTGATCGAAAGTACTCAGAGAGAGAACTTGTTCCAATCAAGGGCCATGGTGAATGGGACCCTATGCAGTCTCATTATCGATAGTGGCAGCTGTGTCAACGCGGCCAGCGAAGACATGGTCACTGAACTGGGCCTTCGCACCATCGCGCATCCCAAGCCATACCAACTCCAATGGGTTGACGACCGAACTTTTGTCAAGGTTGTCAAACAAGTTGAGGTGCCGATAAAGATTGGCAAATACGAAGACTCAATCACTTGCGATGTGGTGCGAATGCAAGCCACCCACATTCTTTTGGGGAGGCCACGGCAATACGACAAGGATTCCATGCACCATGGAAAGGTCAATAAGTACTCCATCACTCACCTTGGTCGACCGTATACTTTGCTACCCCTCACCCCAGCTCAAGCCCTTCAAGACCAAGTTCACTTGGCGAGTAAGGCCGAGAAGAAAAAGAGGGAAGAGGGAAGAGAAAAGAGAGAAAATAGTGAGAAGGTTCAAGGAACCTCGAGTGAAAAGAAAGAGTGTGCATTCATGGGAAACACTATGAGCGAACAAGAGAGAAAACAAGAGTGCATCCCTTCGCCGGCCAAAACTAAGCATCTTAAGAAGGCACTCTTTGGGAATAAAACGTGTTTCCTCATGGTTCCCACACATTGCATGCTAACTCTCGAAACTATAGCTTCTCTTCCTTCATATGTGCAGGAAGTGTTGAAGGAATTCAAGGAAATATTCGATGAGCCGCGAAGCCTTCCCCCCTATCGCGGCATAGAGCATCAGATAGACCTACTTCCGGGTGCGCCTTTACCCAACAAGGCAGCATACCGAACAAACCCCCAAGATTCCAAAGAGATCCAAACTCAAGTACGAGAATTGCTGGACAAGGGCTTCGTACGCGAAAGCCTTTCACCCTGCGCGGTGCCAGTCATACTCGTACCCAAGAGCGATGGCACCTGGCGCATGTGCATGGACTGCAGACCCATCAACTCTATCACTGTAAAGTATCGCCACCCTATACCTAGACTTGATGACATGCTAGATGAATTAAGTGGTGCTTGTGTATTCTCAAAAATTGATCTTAGAAGTGGCTATCACCAGATTAGGATGAAGAAGGGTGATGAATGGAAAACGACATTCAAAACTAAAATTGGTTTATATGAATGGAATGTCATGCCCTTTGGATTATCCAATGCACCCAGTACTTTCATGCGTCTAATGAATCATGTCTTAAGGGAATTGATTGGAAAATTCGTGGTAGTGTACTTTGATGATATACTTGTCTACTCTAAGAATCATGATGAGCATGTTAAGCATCTGAGGCAAGTCCTTGACACACTTAGGTTAGAAAAATTGTATGCTAAATTTGAAAAGTGTGTCTTCCTTGGGTATGTAGTTGGTGCGAATGGTGTCAAGGTAGACGAAGGTAAAGTAAGCGCCATTCGGGATTGGCCTACCCCTAAGTCCTTAACAGAAGTAAGATCCTTTTTAGGACTTGCTAGTTTTTATAGGAGGTTTGTTAGGGACTTCTCTTCTATCGCCGCCCCTTTGCATGAATTGGCGAAGAAGAACGTAGCATTTGACTGGGGTAGAACACAAGAGGAATCTTTTAGTGAGTTAAAATCTTGTTTGACCAATGCCCCTTTGCTCACTTTGCCAAATTTTGACAAGGTTTTTGAGGTAGAGTGTGATGCGAGCGGGATAGGCATTGGTGCTGTTTTGCACCAAGAAGGCCGCCCCATCGCCTTCTTTAGTGAGAAACTAGGTGGAGCAACCTTGAATTACTCCACATATGACAAAGAGCTATACGCTCTTGTGAGATCACTGCAAACATGGAGTCATTACTTATTGCCTAGAGAATTTGTCATCCACACAGATCACTTGTCTTTGAAGTACCTTCAAGGGCAAGGGAACCTGAACAAGAGACATGTTAGGTGGGTAGAATTTATTGAGTCTTTCTCCTATGTGATTAAATACAAGAAAGGTAAAGAGAATGTTGTTGCTGATGCACTTTCTAGGAGATATGCTTTACTCATGTCTCTTGATGCTCGAATCGTTGGCTTTGAATGCTTAAAAGACATGTATGAGAATGATGTGGACTTTGGTAAAATTTATGATAACTGTGCCAAAGAGGGCCAAAATGGCTACTATGTGTTTGATGGCTTTTTGTTTAAGTATAAAAGGTTGTGCATTCCAAGGAGCTCAATAAGAGAAGTCATCATCAAAGAAGCGCATGGCGGTGGCCTTATGGGACATTTTGGTGTCCAAAAGACACTCGAGACCGTGAAGGAGAACTTCTTTTGGCCAGGCATGAAGAAAGACGTCACCAAGGTGTGCGCAAGATGTGTCACATGCCACCAAGCCAAGTCCACTCTTCAACCAAAAGGGAAGTACACCCCTCTCCCTACGCCTTCGCTTCCTTGGGTAGATATAAGCATGGATTTCATAAGTGGTTTGCCTAAGACATCGCATGGTCATGATGCTATATTTGTGGTAGTAGATAGGTTTTCAAAAATGGCACATTTCATTCCATGCCATAAAACTGATGATGCATCGCATGTAGCTGACTTGTTCTTTAAAGGCATTGTGAAATATCATGGTCTTCCTCAGTCCATTGTGAGTGACAGGGACTCAAGGTTCTTAAGTCACTTTTGGCGAACCCTTTGGTCGCGGTTGGGCACGAACTTGATGTATTCTACATCAAGCCACCCCCAAACTGATGCCCAAACAGAAGTGACCAATAGAACCTTGACCACTATCTTAAGAACCCTTCTTAGGAAGAATTTAAAGGACTAGGAGAAGTGTCTACCACATGTTGAGTTTGCCTATAATAGAGCCTATCATTCATCTACATCTCATAGTCCCTTCGAAGTTGTATATGGATTCAATCCTTTAGCTCCTTTGGACTTGATTGCATTAAACCATGTTGATCAAATAGATGTAGATGGTAACAAGAAGGCGAAACATATGACAGATTTGCATGCTAAGGTTCACAAACATCTTGAGAAAATTAATGAATCTTATGCAAGAAGGGTCAATAAGGGTAGGAAGTTTAGAAGTTTTCAAGTTGGGGATTGAGTATGGCTGCATCTAAGGAAGGAACGGTTTCCCTAAGCTAGAAAAAATAAACTTGCGCCAAGAGGCGATGGCCCTTTTCAAATCACTAAGAAAATTGGTGATAACGCTTATGTACTGGATTTACCCTGTGATGGATCCTATAACGTACATGCGACATTTAATGTGTGTGATTTGGCCTCTTTTGAAGGTAATGAAGAATATGAGAATCCGTGGACAGATTCTTTTGAAGAGGGAGAGTATGATGAGGACATCCCTGCAAGAACTTCGCCGACTCGAAGTGGAACTCAACCCCAAGCGCGCGAGGCCCCAAATCCTCTCCAAAATATAGGAAGGCCAATGACAAGGTCCCACCTCAGACAAGTCCAAGCAGGCCTCAATGCCTACATGAAACTTATGGCGCAAGCAGACGACCAAGAGGAAGCTCGCGAAAAGGCCTTACAGCTTCATCACCTCGGCATCGCAATGGATGAAGAGTATGCGAAGCCCTTTGGAGCCTTGAACATAAGCACACTTGAGGAAGGAAGCGGCGAAGCTCTAGTGCGCGGACCCTTGACACAGGCGAAGGCACCTCCGTGAAGGCCCCCGGCGCAGGCACCCCTGCGAAGCCCCAAGGCGATGCCTTTCGCGCGAGGCCATACGGCGAAGACCCTGTGCCAGATTTCCAGACAAAGGCAAAGCCCCAAGGCGATGCCATTCGCGCGAGGCCATACGGCGAAGACCCTGCGCCAGACTTCCAGACAAAGGCGAAGCCCCAAGGCGATGCCATTCGCGCGAGGCCATACGGCGAAGACCCTACGCAAGACTTCCAGACAAGCGAAACCCCAGGGGATCGCCAACCTGGAGAAACCGCCATACGCCACCGTCAGGCGAACCATTTGAATTGTGAAGTGGCTTTCCCTCCCATCTCCCGCCAGACATAATTTCTGGGAAAATGGAAGAGACAGGAGCAGGTAGCCTACAATGTCATCCATCATCTGCCTCCTCTCACTTCACCCACCATAATTCCAGGAAAATGGTTCCCTGGTCAAATTCAAGCTTTTCCCTTCACCATTTTCATCCTATATAAAGGAAACTTGTAACATTTGAAGGGTAGAACATATTTTTAAGAAATCAGAAACTCTTCAAGAGAGATTTGGGTTTCGTGTTCTCATTTCTTGCAATTCCATTTCCTTTGTGATCCATGCAAGAGGATTCAAATATAATATCTAGTATTGCTTGATCTTGTAATCAAGAGGTGCTAGATCTCATCTCCTTTCCCAGGCAATATCAAGTGCATTGCCTCACCTCGTAGTGAGGAGGTTCACTTGGCCGAATTTGTATCCTCTGTTCGAGTCTGCCTCCGCCAAGCTAGATCCGCGATAGCGTGATCGCGATTTCAATAGCCGTGATCATATCATAGTTTGGTGAGTTCTGACTTGTTTGTGGTTGTTCAGTGTGTTTCTGCGTTGGTGGAGTTGTGCGAGATCTTACAGGCACAGTACTACATTTCGGGCCGGGAGCCGGGATTTCCCAGGGTTTGTGCTGCGGAGCAGGTTTTCGAGGTAAGGGTTCAACTTCTCTCGTTATGCATTTGGGCTGGATTATATGTATATCGGGTTTAGTTGAGGCGGGTTCCGGGTGAGGACGGTGGTTCGGTGATCCCGAGACCTGTCATATGGTAAGGTACTGTTTGTAGCTTGTTCTGCTTCAAGGCCCGGATGGTCTTGGAGGCCACGGGTTTATGTTTTGCTCTGTATATCCGTACTAGGTGCCGATATTCTGCGTATACCTTATGGTATACTTCTGTTTATATTCTGTTCTGTATGTCCGCGCTATGCGCTGATATTTATACTTATACGTTTTGGTATATTCTGTTCTGTTTTGCATATGCATTATTATGATATGTTCTGTTCTGTGACGAGACCTGGATGGTCTTAGAGGCCACAGGTACTCCTTGGTTCTGTTCTGTTTGTATCCGCACCGGGAGTGAAGTCCGTGAGTCCGGATGCATGGCGATGCCGACGCATGGCGATGCCGGTTGGACCGGGGAAGATCTAGCCATGGTCGGGGAAGATCTAGCCATGGTCCGTGACAGACAGGGTTTGGTTTGGTATTTTCGGATGCATGACGATGCTGATGCATGGCGATGCCGGTTGGACCGGGGAAGATCTAGCCATGGTCCGTGACATACGGGATTTGATGGAATTTCCCTACGGGGTTTGGTGGTATGATGGATATGCATATGTATATATATATATATATATATATATATATATATATTTGTGTTTGTGCTTGTTCTGTTTTGCAGGTACAGCTCAGTAGCACATCTGCAAACTGTATCTTACCTCAGCCCTTACTGGGTCCTCCCGAGGACTCACCCCTTATTTGTTTACCACCTTTCAGGTCTACCTGACAAGCAGCCGGAGGACTAGAGATCCGCGGTGCTTTCTGTGTTTTTGGATTTCAGGTATTGACAGTTCCATTGTGGAACTTCCATTCTGTTCTATTCGGGTTAAGGGGTGGTCCCGGTGGAGGTTTCTGATTGGTGTATCTGTTTTCAGTTCTGTTGGATATTGAGGTTGACTAACTCTCGTTTCTCTCTTTGGTTGTGCTTTAGCAGCAGTAGCAGTACCTCGTGCGGGAATCTTCTGGGCGAGAGGTTTTCCTGATTCCGCACGTACGTATTCTAGGGTTTACTTTGGTGGCTCTGTAGGTGTAGTTGCATGCATGTATAATCTGATCATGACGTTGTATATGACGTATATTCTGGAATATGTGTTGGTTCTGTATCTGTCTTCTGAGTCGAGGGCGGAGCCCCGACTTGCTTATATTGGTTATATGTATGAAATGGTTTCTGTGATTTGGTTATCATGAGTAATGAATGGTATTCCATGAACTGCATGTTGGTTTGTTAAGTTGTTTTGTATACTTGCCATGTATGTGTTCCGTAGGTTGCAGGTCGTAGTACGACCATTCTGTTTTTGCGGGCCGGGTCATGAGACCACTGCACGTAGCGGGTTTCGGTAGTACCGTTACCGCACTTTCTGCCGTAGCTTTCGCTTCCGAACGTCGCGGCCGGCCCCGCCTGACAGTCATTCTCCATAACCACCGTGAATGCAAACAGCAGAGCCTTTCAAACTAAACCAGCTTTCACCAAAGGAGAACCCAGCCGTCTACAAGAGCAAAAGAGCACATCGTGCTTTCCCGGGAGAACCAAGTAGCCACCAGTAGAGATAGTAGCCCCGACACGGACATCAAGCATGCTACTGGCTTCAACATTCTGAGACGATCCGAAGAGCATAAAAGATGTCACCAAAGACTTCCACCCATGAAACATCACGGCTGGTGGCCCTGGATTACCAGAGATCTGAGGCCCAAGTGGCGAGTCGGATTGGAGGGAGCCAGATGGAGCACCGCGACTCGGATTGGAGGGAGCAAGGGAGAATGGCGAGCCACCAGCCTAAATGGGAGAAGAAATGGTCATTACGGTTTCATAGGCCAGGATCGAATCTGGCAAGGGGTGAAGTCGGAAGCTAGTGGGACGATGGCATACGCCGCTGCCGGCGCCTGCGGTGCAAGGCCGGGCTTAGTGGTGCCAAACCCTAGAATATCTCATAGCAAGAGAACCTTCAAATAATAAATGTATAGTACTGAATATTTATTAGGTTGTATTCTTTTGATAAGATTGTTATGTGATCATTAATTTAGAAGAACCGTTTCAATTAGTTATTAAAGTATTTTAAAGGTAAGTTACACATTACTTAGGGATGTCAATTGAGCAGTTTAGTTCGGATTGAACCATTCGAGTTTGAGTTGAGATCGGAGTTTAGCTGCTTCGGGTTGCCTTGGGTTCGGGTCGATTCATTTGGGTTCAGGTTGAGATTGGCTTTGGCTTTTTTCAGGCTTGGGTTGGGTAGAATTGGGTTCATTCGGGTTCGGGTTTAGATTAGATTAAGACAATATCATTTTCGGATTACTTCGGGTCGAAACCGGGTTAAATTCGAGTTATATATATATATAGAGAGAGATAGGTTATACTTCTTTTGTCCTCAAAAAGTAGTATTTAAACTATGATTTTTTTCATGTGTGTTTAACCATTTTAAATAATTCTTATCCATATAATAATTTGAAGTATAAATTTTCTAAATATATTTTTTATAAATTTTTTTCACTATTTATCTTTATAATTATTACACTTAAACATTGAACCTTAAAACATGAAAGTTAAATGTATATATCTTTTGAGGACGAAGGGAGAATTATATTTACTTATTTAGCATATTTATGAGCGTGTAAAAGTACTAAGATTGCGCACTTGGCAAGGCTGGAGGTGTGTTTTCCTCCTGCAGGAGCCTACCATTGGTCTACTTTCACCTACCCTCATTCTTTTACGATTTTACCCTTCCTTTCACCAACAACTTCTCCTTTTTCACCCACGTCATCTATAAATACCACCTCTCACCACAATCCATCCATCCCTTCAACACCTCTTCTCTACTCAATTCCTTCTCTTCCTACTATAGATTTCTCTCCTTCCCCATCTCTTTTCTTTCTTTCTTTCTTTCTTTCTTTCTTTATTTCTTTTATTTTCTTTATTTTACGGCATGTTCGATATTATGTTAAGGATTTCTGGAGGCTTATAGATAGAGTTGTTATTCTACTCTTTCTCTAACTCTTTTTTCCTTAGTTCGCGTTTATCTTAAAACTTTTATTTATTATGTTATTTTATTAGTTCCCAACTCCCGGAGGATCCTAGCACACTGATAAATTGCTAGAGAATCTCTGGTGCAGAGACAGATTTTGTATAGTTATGAATTGCTAGATTTTTTTAATTATAACTTGGCATCTTAAGTTATTTATTTTACACTTTCACCCCCTCCATATCTCCTTCCTGCTCAGCCCCACATCTTTCGTACAACTACCACCGTTTCTACCAATCGCACCATCAAGCCTCCCTCCGCCGCCTTTCGAGCCCATTGGCATGTCGCATGGTATCTCCCCTCTCACTCTGTCTCTCTCTCCCTTACTTGCACCTTACTATGCGCCCTTGTCTATTCTCATCTTACATTTGGCATGTAGAGGGATGTCCCTCGTTGCCGCCATGCCCATGCTCTGATCTAGAAGGCACACCTAGGGCTAGAACGCAGTACCATCGTTCCTTACACAAGATCTAGGCAAGGGCACTAACAGGGATCCGACGGAAGGGGCCATAGAGGATCTAGTCTGCTTGTCAGTGATGGTATCGATGGAACATGGATTCTGCCAATCCCCCCTTTGTCATCATGTGAGAGAAAAGATAATATTTTACTTTTTCTATTATCTCTTCACTCATCTTGTGAGAGAGAATAAAGTTTCGCTTCTTCCATAAAAGTGTATTGAACTACTATTACCTCCATCATCCATGAGAATGACAATCATAATATTTTGCACAAGGGTGGTGGTGGATTTTGATGGAGGTAGAAGATGGGGCCACCTACTTCATTCTCTTGAATGAAAAACAAATTCTCTTAATAAACTAAAGGAAACTTTAATGTGGAAATGAAAAACGTAGGATAGTTTTAGTAGGAGAATTTCCTCACCGTGAGAAACAAGGTTTTACAAAATTTCACCTAGAATATACATAGCCTAAGTGCACCTAGAATATATGATGCGCGGGATTTTAGATATGAAAACTGGCTACAGATAAAGCTTTAAATTTATACCCGCTCATGCTGAAGATGAGGGTTGTCCATTGTAGTTAGGGCGAGTTGGGTCGAACCACAGATATCAGCTCAACCGTCAAAGTCCTTGCTAAAAGCCTTGTTATTAAGATTGAAAATAGTAGGTGTAGGAAATAATAGTAGATCTGCAAAAATAAAGTGCTGGAAAGTAAATGCTAAAATAAATAACAAAAATAGAAGCCTCCTAGGGAAATCACTAGCAGTCGATGAAACCTAGAGCAAGTGCAGTTTCAGAAATTGCAAGTTAGGAGGCCCAGATAAATATCAAGCAACATCCTCTCGAACGACTTCCATTGTCGCTAGAAATCAGTCGTTCCGGCAGATCCCAGTGAGATTTCCAAGGTCCACACATAGAACTTCCTAAGGGCATTAAGCTCACCTAGGATCCAACTAGAGGGATTTTCCTTGTTTCCCTCTCGAGCTTATCGGTGGGACGCCAACCAGTGGGTGTCCCCAATGTCCCGGACTTCCTCTCCAGCTATCCGTGAGACATTATGTGAGATCCGGATACGGATACTGATCTCACAACTAACTTGTACAAAATCTTCCCCTGTACTCAGGAACCTCTAGCAATTTATCTGCATGCTAGGATCCTCAAGGAGTATGGTAACTACACCTCATGTGTTCACCAAACAGAGCAAGGAGACTGGAGCAGGTGTAGTTTGAGATAATACTAAGTGGGGGGTCCAGATAAGTATCAAGTAAAGTCATTAACTCAGTACCATTCTCAACACTACAGCTCTAGAGGCCCTCGCCATATACAGCCATCTAGTGCGGCATTACGTCACCCGAGTCCCAATCTGGAAGGCCCTTGGCGCAGTCCAGTGAGCACCCCCTATGAACAGAGACGCGCTCTCGCTCTAGTCCTCAGAACACCTAGTAGAGACCGTGATCTATCCGGTAGCAGTCTCTCGATACATCACTACCAGACAAAAGATGGGTCTAGGGTCGTAGTTGATCTCCCACGCCCTTCCACCCTCATTAAGCTCAGATCTCCCTACTACTTGTATAATCCTGCCCCTAAATCTGGAGATCTCTAACAGCTTGTCATTCTAGAAACTACATGAGAGTAGGAAATTGCTCACTAATGTAAATCTACAAAAAGAAATGAAAGAAAGAGCTCAGAAAGGAAAAGACAAGAGGAAGAAAAACTCTAACTCCACATCTTCTGGAGAACCTTTATTTCATAACTTGAAATATAGAGTAGCATACAAAAAGAAAAGTCAAAAAGAAAAGGTAACTGCCGGAGCCGAACTCCGACAGGATTTGGCTAGAAGCCAACTACTACTACCTAAAACTAAGAACTACGAGAAAAGAAGAAGAAGAAGAAGAAGAAGAGAGGTAGACGGATTGATGGAGGTGGAGAGATTGAGGTCCTATTTATAAGAGATGAAGGGAGGAGTTTAAGGTTTAGAAAATCATGGAAGGAGCGATAGCTCCCCCTAGATTGCCTTCGATCGCTCCCGGGTCGCTCCCTCGAATCTTCCTGTTCTGATGCTGAAAATGACTAGAATTGATCGTCAGAGAGGAGCGATAGCTGCGATATTTGTTGTCGGTCACTCCCCCAATTGCCTCCTTAGCTAGATGCCACTTTCTCAATTTTTGCCCTTTTGCATTTTGGCCCTTGAGCTTTATTCTTGACCACTTCCAGTGTGTTCGAAAATCATCCAAAAGAGCCCTAAAATCGCCCTATTCACTGCTTTTTGCTCCAACACAGATTTTCCCGTAAAAGATGCTCCGATCAATGCTAAGTACTAGCAAACTATCATTAAAGTACATGTGTTTGGAGGTAAAAATATAGCATTTTTGCACGCTCATCAATATACTAGAAATTTTCTTAGAACATGCTAGAAATATCCTAAGTTCACAAACTTCAAACATGTTACTAAATAAACAAAAATAAAATAACATATCAATAAATCATAATCTACCAAATTGATGTCCTAGGAAATTCTAGAAGTTTGAGAGTTAATTTGGAAGTTACCTTTGGAATTTGATGAGTTGCCTTAGGGTCTGACTCAATAGATTGAGCCGTCTTGTTTCCTCACTAACTTGAGTTTCCGAACTCCGATTGAGGTAATTAATTCAAACTTCATACTTCTCTTCAAATAAGCTTTAACGTGAAATCAATAGAATTGAATGGTTTGACTTATGATGGGATTGAATTGCACATCATTCTCCTCTTTTTGTAGAGATCCGTCCTCAGATCCATTTGGAACTTCAATCGATCTTCGTGAACTCCAAGAATTAAACAGAGGACAAAAAAATTATCCAAAGCTAGAATCTTGGATTATTGGAAGAACATAAAATAACCAAGAAAATAAAGATAATTGATAAGCAAACGCCAAAGCTCTTATACCAAATGGCATTGTTCCGATTAGAGGGATCGGAGAGGATCTAGTCTGCATGTCAGTGGCAGTGTTGGTGGAACATGGATTTTGCAAAGGCACAGGCTATAGTGTGTCACACTCAAGTATATGTCAGTTTGTGCCAAAGTCTATTTAATTACAACAATGTCATTCCTTCCCTTCTCCTGCTCTTTACGTCGTCGGACTTCCACGAAGATTTTAACCACCACCCACCACCTCTGACTTCTAGCCTTTGACCACGGTAGCTCCTCCCTTAAGCACTGGCCGGCAGTTAGCAACTCAGTGATAGCCTCCTCCATCAACAACCACCAGAGACCAACAATTGTAGGAGATCCGTTCGGACGACCCGCTATCCGATCCGACGAAATCCGCCAACCAAGGCTGTAATCGACCCTGCCGAAGCCGTCAATCTCTTCCCCGGTTGTCGATGCTTCATTCCCAGCTATTTCCTGAGCTGAACAACGAATATTCGTCTCAAGTCCTGAAACTGCAACCTGCTGCAGACAGCAAAATTATGATGCTCCTACATATAATTATGATGTGCTCTCGATTAGTTATGATGCTCTTTTGTGTAAAAATAATATAACCATGAATTGCATACAAATAATGCTCAAATCTATTATAATGAACTTAATTACGCCAATTAGTGATGAATTGCAAGAAGACAAATTTTTCAGTGAAACAAGTATCACATACATTGCACCATAAAGGCATACTTACCAGATGGAGCATCATTTTAAGTGTTAAGCTCATCATACTTATAAAAGGAGCATCATTTTAACCACATAGAGCATCAATTTGAGAACTTCATCATTTTGTAAGGTTAAAGAAAATGAGTGCATAATTAAGTTATCAGAACATGTGCACTATGTTTGTAATTGAGAGCATCATAGTGCAACAGAAGTGCATCGTCATGGTCATCAAAGGTATCATTTTAAGAGAATGAAGAAAATGTGTGCACGGTTAAGTCATCAAAACGAGTACATCATTTTTGCTAGGTAGAGCATCGGATATGTCATTAAGAGTATTCATAACATTAAAAAGTTAAAAATATAATTTTATCGTCTGGTTCATTTTGGTAACAAGAGCATCAATTTTTAAAACATGAGCATTGTACATTGATTAAAGAGCATCACGTTTTCACGAAGCTTATCATTGTGAACGAAGAGCACAATATTTTTTCTTTTCACCGTAGTGCATTATTTTTGGAACTAAACTCATCAGACTTGTGATAACGAGCACCCGTTTTACCTCAAAGAGCATCTTTTTTAAAAATCCATTAAGCCAATAGATTATTAAAAATCCATTAGGAGCATCATAATGTCGCTGGAGCATCACAATATACGGAAAGAACATCTTTATGCCCCCGTAGAGCATCTGTTTTGGGCTGTTGAACACTGCGCCATGGCTGGTGGTTTTTGTCATCGGAGGAAGGGGTTGTTTGTGTTTTGTCGTCCTTTTATTGTGTTCGTGCGAGAAAGGAGGTCGATCGGTTGATTTTTTGTTGGATTTCATTTTTACGCGATGAAGGAAGGTGATCGTCTTACCTTATCGCGGTCCCAGATTTGTCGCCGATAAACTTGACGCGTTGGCCGAGCAGTGTTTATCATCTTCCTTCTTATATCTAGAGGCACACATAGTGTGTCATTGGTACAACCTATCCACAATCTTCTGCAAATACCCCTCTCATCTTGCGAGAGCAAAGATAATACTCCCTTTGTCCTCAATTAATGTATACATTTGACTTTTATCTTTCAAAGTTCAATGTTTGACTCAAATATTTACTATAATTACTAGTCAAAAAAATTCATAAAAAATATATTTAAAAATTTATACTTCAAATTATGTTATGGATAAGAACTATTGAACTTAAAATACCTAAATACTCATTAAAAAAATTGATTAAATACAATGAAACTGTAAAAATAAATGTATGTATTTTTTGACGACAAAGAGAGTATTTTTCTGTCGCCATTATCTTCTCACACATCTTTTGAGAGCAATAATAAAGTTTCGCTTCTTCTATCGATGTGCCTTGAACTACTATCACCTTCATCATCCCTGTGAATGGCAATTATAATATTTTACTCAAGTGTGGTGGCAGATTTCGATGGGGGTAGAAGATAGGGTCACCTCCTCTATTCTATTGCAATGGTTAACATGGTCATAATAAACCAAAAGAAACTTTCGAGTGGAAACAGAAAATGTAGGATAGTTTTGGTGGGAGAATTTCCTTACCATGAGAAACAAAATTTCACAAAATTTCACATTATATAAAGTTGTTTAGGTTAGGGCCTTAAGCGGACGCACGCACACACGAATATATATATATATATAGCCTAAGTGACTCTAGAATATACTAGGAATATCCTAAATTCTTACACTTCACACATATGACTAAATAAATAAAAATATAATGAAAATAAAAAACCAAATTTATGTCCTGGCTAGTTTGATACTTAATGTAGGAGTTCCTGGATGTTAAAGGGTTGATTTGGAAGTTACATTAACAACCATAACCCTTTGGAATTTGTTGTGTTGCGTAGCGTCCGACTCAAGAGGTTGAGCCGTCTTGTTTCCTACATAACTTGAGTTTTGAACACCAACTGAGGTGATTTAGACGTCATTCTTCTTCTTCTCTTCAAATATACTTTAACACGAAATCAGTAGGATTGAATGGTTTAACTTATGACGGGATCAGATTTCACATCATTTTCCCTCTCTTAAAGAGATTCATCCTCGGATCCATTTTAAACTTCAATCGGTCTCCCAGACCTCCAAGAATAAATAAGGATAAAACAAATCTCCAAAGCTCGGATTATTGGAACAACAAGAAAACCAAGAAAGTAAAAATAATTGACAAGCGAACACCAAAGCTCTGATACCAAATGACATTGTTCCGATCAAAGGGGTCGGAGAGGATCTAGTCTGCTTGTCAGTAGTGGTGTCAGTGGAACATGAATTTTGCCAATATCTCCTCTCTCATCTTGTGAGAGCAAAAATAATGTTTTTCTTTCACCATTATCTCCTAACTCATCTTGTAAAAGCAAAAATCAAGTTTCGCTTCTTCCATAGATGTGCCTTGAACTACTATCACCTGCATCATCTGTGTGAATAACAATCATAATATTTTTCTCAATGGTGGTGACGGATATTCAAGGGGGTAAAACAGGGTGCCACCTCCTCCATTTCCTTTGAATGGTAAAAACGATCTTAATAAACCAAAGGAATATCCAAGGTTTACCCACTTCATAAACGTTACTAAATAAATTATAAGAAAAATAAATAAAAATAAATAAATCATAATGTCCTAGCCAAATTCATCACTTTATATAGGAGTTTCTTAATGTTTGAAATTTAATTTGAAAGTTACATTAGCAGCCTAAAAACTAAGCTTTTGTAGTTAATTGCTGGTTCATAGTATGTTTTAGAGCATGTTTTACAGGAAAATCTAAGTTGGAGAAAAAAACGGTGAATCAGGTGTTTTCGGGGCACTTTTGGACTAGTTTTGGATGTGTTGAAGGTGGTCAAGAATAAAGCCCGGTGGCCAAATTACAAAAGAGGTGAAAATTGGAGAAAGTGGCATCTAGCTCAGGGATTGACCGCTCCCGAATATAGGAGCAATCGGTCCCCATGAAGCAACTCTACCCAGTGTGATAGCCTGGTTCCTTGACGGGACTGGGCTTCTAGATACTTGAACGGTGAGGAGATGGTGAGAATGATGATGTGAAGCTCCGGAGTAATCTGCAAGATGTAAAACGGAGTACTCAGGAGTAGAAAGAGGAGTGGGGGTGTGTAGATAAGGTGTACATTTCCCAAGCCGTCCTTTTATAGGAGGCGCTGAGGTAGCGGTTGTCCCATGATCCGGAGTAGTAAAGTGCTCCCCCACGTTCCAGAGTAGTGGAAACTGGAGGTGTGACGGAGAACGTGGATAGGTCGTGGGGATGACCGTTCCCAGCTTCCTTCCCTCGGTCTGTAGCATTGCTGTTAAGTGTTGGATGGCGAAGACTAGGAGATGCGAAGACCCTGTCTGGCGAAGCCAGGTGATGCGAACCCGCGAGGTCCTGGCGAAGCCATCAGGCGCGAATCTCCCCTGATAACATCTTCGCGAGATGCGGTGGCATTGCGGTGCGTTTCCTTGGCTGCTGCTGATGATGACGCGAGGTGCGAGGCGCGAGGGGGCATTTGCTTGGGTAGTGTACCACAGTGATAGTTGTCAGCAAGGCAGTCTGAAAGATTCACATTGGGAGGAACTGGGGAGCGACCGAAGGCAAGCTGAGGGAGCGATCGCTCCCTCCCTGGATTTCGAAACCCTAAACTCCTCTCCTCCTTGCTCGGGTGACAAGGCAACCCTAGAGATAAATCTTGAGTTACAAGAATGGAGCCTCAAGGGCTGAGATGAAGATAGAGATAGGTGAGAACCATGGCTTGAGGTAAAAGTGTTCCTCTCAAGAATTCAAATTAGTTATGAGTTTTACAGATGAAGCAAAAGACAATATATAGGAGTTTGAGGTGGTTTGCCTCCTAAAAATATCCCTTATTTACCCTAGAATATTCCTAGAATAAAGCATAAACAAAAGGGTAACTTAGGTAAAACATAATCCTGACTTGCCCTCCAAGAAAATGGAAGAAGCTTCTGTGAAGCTGCGGGTGATGACATGGCATGATGACGTGGCACTGGTGGACATGGCTGGTGATGTGGAACTTGATGATGTGGCTGATGACATGGATGATGGAGTTGTTAACCCAAGCTTTAGAGTGAAGGGGTGTGATGGTATACCTTCTCCTTTTGCACAAATGTATCTCTGAGTGTGAAGGTAGTCTCCTTTTGCACAAGGAGTCTTGGAATGTGGCCTTTTGCACAAGGAGTCTTGGAATATGAAGGTAGACCCTCTCATTTCGCATAAGGATTTTTGGAGTGTGACGGTAGACCACCCTACCTTCACACTTCACACACCTCACTTCTACCACTCTCCACTCTTCTCTTCTCTAGATTGAGGGTAGGAGTCCAGCCTTCTCCCCATACTCAGGCAAAGCTTTAGCTCTGGCCTTTTTATTTTGATTTTATGTACTTTTATATTTGTATGCTACTCTTATCTTTAGTAACGATATAAAGGATTGGACCAAATGAGTTAATATACTTACATTTACCAACTTTTGGAAACTCATTTTCCATAAATTTGTCATTTCTAGCGTCAAACGCCAATTCATTCTTCTGACTTATGTTTGAGAACACATAACCCCAAGATTCTATGTAATATCCAAAAAACGCACATTGTTTCCCTCTTGGACACAATTTTTCCAAAAGATGGTTCAGGACATGCACATATGCTAAGAAACCCCAAGGATGCATGTAGCTCAAGTTAGGGGGCTTATTCTTCCATAACTCATATGGAGAAATGTCAATGTTCTTGGTAGGCACTCTATTGAGTATATGCACTACACAAAACAATGTATCACTCCAATAAGGAGTGTTCAAATAAGCCTTCGCCATCATGGACCTCACCATGTCCATTAAAGTTCTATTCTTCCTCTTTAAGACTCCATTTTTTTGTGGAGTACAAGGAATGGTGAACTCTCTTTGAATGCCTTTCAAGTAAGAAAATGACTTAAAAGCTAATGAGTTATACTCTCCACCTGTATCATTCCTTAAGGACTCGATTTTGTTACTTAATTGGTTCTCAACCAAATTGACATACTTCTCAAAATATGATAAGACATGGGCCTTGTTTTTCAGTAGAATACATGGGTGAACATTGAGTAGTCATTAGT
Organism: Stellera chamaejasme; assembly: GCA_024586325.1. Lineage (NCBI taxonomy): Eukaryota > Viridiplantae > Streptophyta > Magnoliopsida > Malvales > Thymelaeaceae > Stellera > Stellera chamaejasme. The sequence goes on along the minus strand of CM044985.1, from coordinate 26,370,406 downwards.
GAATGTGAAGAAGTATATAAAATGATTTATAGATACCACTCTCATTGGATCACACAAGTCTGAATGCACTAAACTTAATACTTTCTCCCTTCTAGTTGCTTACCCAAATGGCTTCTTTGTAGCCTTTCCTTTAAGGCATGATTGGAAACTTAGCAAGTTCACCTTGGTCAATGATCCAAGTAAGCCACATTTGGCCAACTTATTCATCCTATCTTGACCTATATGTCCAAGCCTTTCATGCCAAGTCATTTCATTTGTGACCTCGGTCACATGAAAACTAGATGAAGTATTATTAGTGTTGCTAGGTTAAAGTTTATATAACCCATTGTTTACTAAGCATTCACACACAACTTGATCATTTTTCATAATAGTCACACTACTATTAGAAACAATTAAGCTATAATTGTACTTAAACAAGCTACTCATAGAAATCAAATTTCTACAAATGCCAGGTACATAAAGGGTTTTTAAGATAAATGAAATATCTTTTACACACGAGGACTTTACAAGTCGCAATACCAACTACATCTAATACTTCATTGTTTCCCACCGAGACATGCTTCACAACTCTTGGGAGTTTTCTAAATGCCATGAAGGAAGACTTGTCTCGGGCTATGTGGTATGTTGCTCCTAAATCTACAATCCACAAAGACTTGTGATGAGGGCATCCAAGTCAAGGACCATTCAAGCCAAGTTCCAAGGCCTTTGCACAACATAGGAGCACCCATGACAAGGTCCAAGACAAAGAAGATGAAGGAGGCCCTCACCTTGTTCATGCGTACCATGGCCGAAACTCAAGAGCAAGAGAAGGAGTTGCAAATGGCTACAAGGAGGTTTGAAGATTTGGGGCTCAAAGGGGTGCTGCAAGGAGAAGACTTGGGAGGCAAGCCTTGGGGTGTATACACCCTACACCTAAGGGAAGAGTTGGCTTATGGTTCGAGCACACTTGGCACCCAAACCCACGGATTGGTGCCAATCGGACAGCAGCTTCACCAAGCCATATCTTCCTCGTCTGGAGTCCAAATGAGGCCAATAAGGGATCCATTCTGTAGTTCAGGAAGAGAGGAAGCCAATGCCACCGGTCTCAAGTCATTTGGACAACTACAGCCTTCTGTGCAAGCGAAACAAGTTCAGTGCCCAATCAGCCTACATGGCAGCCGTACCGTCGAGTTGGCACCTACAGGGCAGCAACTTTCCATGGCTCTAACTTCCTCGTCCGAGCTCCAAATTGGTCGTTTCAAGACACCATTTTGTAGTTTAGGAAGAGAGCTAACCAATGGAAGTGGTTTCACTCAATTTGGAGCACCACAGCGTTCTGGAGGGTTTTTGCAAGATCAGAACACATGCAGCCAAGGAAGTGATGTCATTGTACCGGATTCGACACCTCCTCCTCCAAGTGGCGCCTCTCAGCCGTTTTGGCCACCATGGGGAGCTCCAAGTCACCTCTCCAGCTCATATACAATCTGATGGAACCCTGAGAAGTGTACTTACCTTTCATTTATTGCTGATTTTGGATTGTAACTAAGGTTAGCTAGGGTGTGGGCCGGTTTTGCCCTAATTGGACCTCTTAAACGTTTTTAGTTGTAGGGTTAGTTCCTAAACATTACAGGTCATCCTAGGAGTAATCTAGACCCTTGGATGAATCTGCAAGTAGGGAACCCTAGACTAAAAGGGGCGAAAATCACTCAGCCTCCTTAGATCACATTTGAAGCTTTCAAAGAAGAACCTTTGACAAAAGCTTGTGCTCTCAACTTCTACCTCCCATCTCCAGCTCTTGGGGCTTGATCCAAGCCTCAAGGTTCATCTCTAGTGTTGTCACTCCACCGTAGGTGAAGGTGCTAGAGCCATATCACGCCCTACTCCACCAAAAACCCTTGTTGCCGGCGCCTTGGTGTGACCGGAGGTGAGGGTTGGAGTGCATCGACCAACCGCCCCATCTTCCAAGTCCATTGGAGCTAGATCCTTGACCTAGGATCCCCACACATCTGGGAGAGGTCATATCAACTTGGTATCAGAGCTTTGCTGCTCATTGGACTTGAGGTAAACTTGCTAGCTCGAAAACCCCTTTGCTTTTGCTATCGGGCTAGTGAGCAGATTGTTGTTTTTTTTCGTCTCTGTTTCGTTTCGATTCTGCACTGATTCTGTGATATCTGAGCTGAAATGCTTGCTAGTTATTCTAGGAAAATCTGTGATCTACAAGTTTGTAGAAGAAAGTTTTTACAAAATCGAATCGGAAGTTGCTCAAAACCCGATTCTTTGAAACTGGACCATCCGGGCGAGTCACTGAAGACCCGAGAAAAAAATTGCAACTTTGTTAAGTTACGGTGCGAATCTGCTCCGATCCTTTTGAGGATACTTTGTTAGGGTATTGAACTGAAACATATTGAAAAATCTCAGCTGGGGAAGATCTTTAAAGCTTTCAAAATCCCAGAGCAAAGTGGTACCTTTTTCGGCACTTTGAAAGAAAGAAGGGTTCACCCGATTTTTCTTCAAACCTTTTCAAAATCCATTCGGTTTTCTTTCAACCCCCAACCACCAAGCTCAACCTATTTTCAGTAACTAGTGCCTTCATCTATTGGTTTAAATCTTGGCACTAAGGTTAGCTTTGAGTGGCGGGTCAAGTGCATCCCTACCCAAGGACTTTGAGAGGGTAGAGGTGTTGTTGAGTTTTGAGCTTTTGTGTGTGAGTGAGCTGAAAATAGGCCGAGAGACCTTGTACACTTTAAACCCTGAGTAAAACACGAGTGAATACATCTAGAAAGAGGTCAGTAAGGTCCATTTTTTTTTGTGTGTGTGTTGTGTTTGAAAACAGGCCGAAGACCAATGGAGCATAGTCTTGAAGAGAGTGAACTCGGTGCACTTGTTAAGGAGATTCGGGCATTGAGTGCCAAGGTTGATTCCTATGGGGAGAGGATGGACAGAATTGAGAAGGATGTTAAGGCTTTGGGAAAGAGGAAGGAGGGTCAAGAAGGTGTTGCAACCGAAGACAACCCTCTCAAACCACAAGAGCCACAAAGCACCCCCACTACCCAAGCCTACACACCACCTTCCACAACACTACCTACCCGAGTCCCTCCTCCACCTAAACACTATCCACCCTACCAAGACTCACCCTATCCAGCCACTACACATAGGCCCAGACCTACCACATCCTACTACAAACCTATTGAGACCATCATTGAAGATGAGGAGGGTGAGTGGGTGCAAACTTCACCTAGGGTCCGAGGCGGGTATGAGTCACCTAGGGGCCGAGAGTTGGATTGTGGGTTCCTAGATGGTTCCTACTACAACCCTCCAAGGGTGAGGGACCCTAGGAGGTTGGAATGGCCAGCAAATGAAGAAGGTGAAGGGGAACAAAGAGCTAGAGGCCGAGATCCACGGAGAAGAGAAGGGTTGCTTGAGCAACAAGCCATGGGTCAATTGAGGCTCCAAGTACCACCCTTCTATGGCAAGAGTGATCCGGAAGAATTCTTGGAGTGGGTCAAAAAGGCTGAAATGGTGTTTAATTGTCTTGACTATCCGGACTACTTGAGGCTCAAGCTAGCGGTGGTTGAGTTTAGTGGCTATGCCCTCACTTGGTGGGACCAAGTGAATATGGAAAGGAGAAGGACAAGGCTCCAACCTATTGATTCTTGGGAGCAATTGAAGTTGGTTATGAGGAGAGGTTTGTGCCTCCCTACTATGACCGAGAGTGTTGTCAAAGACTCCAACATCTCACACAAGGGTCTAGGTCGGTTGAGGACTATCACAAGGACCTAGAGGGAGCACTAATGAGAGCCAATGTGAGAGAAGGGGAAGAAGCCAAGATGGCGAGGTTCTTGTATGGCTTGAGACCCGAATTGGCTAGGACCTTGGATTTGCTTGAGTACCGGGGTTTCAATGACCTCTTGCACAAGGCTATCAAGTTGGATAGGCAATTGAGGAAGGTTACACCACACTCCTCTCATACCACCCAACCACCACCACCAAGAGCACCACCACCTAGAGACCAAAACCCTCCACCAAGACCAAACCCGAGACCCCACAACAACCCAAACCCCAACCTAAACCAACCAAGGCGACCTTCAAGGAGATTGTATGCTTCAAATGCCTTGGGAAAGGCCACTATGCCTATGATTGCCCAAACAAGAGGGTTATTGTGGCTCGGCCGAATGGAGACTTTTCAAGTGAGGAAGACAATGATGAGGGGAAGGTTGAGATCATTGATGAGGATGAAGAAAGTGAGGGAGAAAGGCCAATTGAGGGCCATTTGTTGGTGACTAGGAGGGTTCTCCAAACCAAGCCCCAAATGGCTGAGAAAGACCAAAGGGAGAATTTGTTTCAAACGAGGGCTTTGGTGAAGGGAAAGATTTGTAGTGTGATCATTGATGGGGGAAGTTGCACCAACGTGGCTAGCCAAGACATGGTTGACAAGCTTGGGCTTGAAACTTTCAAGCATCCGCAACCATACAACTTGCAATGGATGGATGATCATGCTAATGTGAGGGTGAAGCAAAGGGTGAGGATTCCCTTCAAGATTGGGAAGTATGAGGACTCGGTCACTTGTGATGTAGTGAACATGAAAGCCACCCACTTGCTACTAGGGCGGCCTTGGCAATTTGACCGAGAGGCTACACACTATGGACGGGAGAACAATTACAACTTGTTGCATGGTGAGAAGAGATTCACTCTTTTACCATTGACACCTTTGCAAGCTCTACAAGATCAGCTTCAACTACAAAGTGAGGAAGAGAGAAAAGATGGTAAGTCAAGTGGGGAGAGATTGAGAGAAGATGGTAAGAAAGGTCAAGGACCTTGGAGAGAAGACAAGAGGGAGAGTGACCCGAGAGAAAAGAGGGAGGATGAGAGAAGACTAGAGGGGTTCCCTCCACTAGCCAAAGAGAGGGACATCAAGAAAGCGCTACTAAACCGAAGGCCTTGCCTCCTCTTCATACCCAAGCATTGCTTGCTAACATCTGACCCTACTTCTTCTCTTCCTTCTTGTGTGTCTTCTATATTGCAGGAGTATGATAATGTCTCGGATTTGTCTCCTTTTGAAGGTAATGAAGAGTTGAATTCGAGGACGAATTTTTCCGAAGAGGGAGAGGATGATGAGGGCATCCAAGTCAAGGACCATTCAAGCCAAGTTCCAAGGCCTTTGCACAACATAGGAGCACCCATGACAAGGTCCAAGACAAAGAAGATGAAGGAGGCCCTCACCTTGTTCATGCGTACCATGGCCGAAACTCAAGAGCAAGAGAAGGAGTTGCAAATGGCTACAAGGAGGTTTGAAGATTTGGGGCTCAAAGGGGTGCTGCAAGGAGAAGACTTGGGAGGCAAGCCTTGGGGTGTATACACCCTACACCTAAGGGAAGAGTTGGCTTATGGTTCGAGCACACTTGGCACCCAAACCCACGGATTGGTGCCAATCGGACAGCAGCTTCACCAAGCCATATCTTCCTCGTCTGGAGTCCAAATGAGGCCAATAAGGGATCCATTCTGTAGTTCAGGAAGAGAGGAAGCCAATGCCACCGGTCTCAAGTCATTTGGACAACTACAGCCTTCTGTGCAAGCGAAACAAGTTCAGTGCCCAATCAGCCTACATGGCAGCCGTACCGTCGAGTTGGCACCTACAGGGCAGCAACTTTCCATGGCTCTAACTTCCTCGTCCGAGCTCCAAATTGGTCGTTTCAAGACACCATTTTGTAGTTCAGGAAGAGAGCTAACCAATGGAAGTGGTTTCACTCAATTTGGAGCACCACAGCGTTCTGGAGGGGTTTTGCAAGATCAGAACACATGCAGCCAAGGAAGTGATGTCATTGTACCGGATTCGACACCTCCTCCTCCAAGTGGCGCCTCTCAGCCGTTTTGGCCACCATGGGGAGCTCCAAGTCACCTCTCCAGCTCATATACAATCTGATGGAACCCTGAGAAGTGTACTTACCTTTCATTTATTGCTGATTTTGGATTGTAACTAAGGTTAGCTAGGGTTTTGCCCTAATTGGACCTCTTAAACGTTTTTAGTTGTAGGGTTAGTTCCTAAACATTACAGGTCATCCTAGGAGTAATCTAGACCCTTGGATGAAGCTGCAAGTAGGAACCCTAGGATAAAAGGGCCGAAAATTACTTCAGCCTCCTTAGATCACATTTGAAGCTTTCAAAGAAGAACCTTTGACAAAAGCTTGTGCTCTCAACTTCTACCTCCCATCTCCAGCTCTTGGGGCTTGATCCAAGCCTCAAGGTTCATCTCTAGTGTTGTCACTCCACCGTAGGTGAAGGTGCTAGAGCCATATCACGCCCTACTCCACCAAAAACCCTTGTTGCCGGCGCCTTGGTGTGACCGGAGGTGAGGGTTGGAGTGCATCGACCATCCGCCCCATTTTCCAAGTCCATTGTAGCTAGATCCTTGACCTAGGATCCCCACACATCTGGGAGAGGTCATATCAAATGTCACAGCCACCCCGCCCGGTTGCGGAGGCGGAGCCGGCCGCGACGTCGAGAACCGGAACCTACGGCGGAAAGCGCGGCAGCGGAGCATCGAGCTCAAATATCAAATAGCCAAGTGGCAACTAGCAACCTAGATACTCATTCAAGGCAAGCATACTAGAAAAATCCAACTTCTACCAAACATGCGGTTCATGGTGTCAAACATCAAACATCGCCACAACACGAAACACCAAAATCCATGATATAACCACAACTCCAATATAAGCAAGTCGGGCTCCGCCTCGACTCGAGAAGACAATAAAGGCGAGTATGTCTCAGATTATACGTCTTATACAAATACATGATCTAAACTACATGCATGCGGCTACAGCTCTGAGCCATTAAACCAAAACCTATATATATACCTATTGTGCGGAATCGGAACTTTCTCACTCAGGAGATTTTCCGCCCGTGGTACTGCTGCTGCTGCTGAAACCCAAGAAATCCGAAAGCACTGCGGATCTCTATTCCGCCAATTGCTTTTCGAACAACTGAAAGGTGTAAACAAATGAAAGGGTGAGTCCTCGAAAGGACCCGATAAGGGCTTAAGGCAAAAGTGCGGTTTGCCCACGGGGCAACAATCGAACTGCAAAAGCAGAATAACACAAAGATATACATATGCATACGAAAATATAGCATATAGTGAATCATAAACCATCGCATGCGGTCCAACCGCCAGAACGACCCGTTACGACAGCCCTCAACTGAGGTCAGAATATACTGGTCGAGCAGCAGATAGCACGGTACCGGCCGGGGTCGCGATCCCCAAACCGTCGTAGGGTCACGAGCAAGTATCGGCACTCCGGTGCGGATACGAAATGAACCAAGGAGTACCCGTGGTCTCTCCAACCATACGGGTCTCGCCACAGAATCAGAACATATAAATGAAACATACAAATACAGCAGAGATATCATACCTGATAACATTCGTGGAGCAGAACAAACGTACATTTTACCAAATTAAGCCCTTACCTCAGAAGCGCTGCCCCGCAGCCCAAAACTCGTGAAACCCCGGCTCCCGACCCGAAACGCCAAACTTGACTCCTATGGTTCCACGCTACTCCACTAACGTAGAATCAAGCTGGATAACCATTGTTGAGTCAGAACACATCCAAATAACTCCAGAAAACAATTTCCGCACAAACCCGCACTTTCCCGGAAAATTCCACAGAAAGCTCGGTTTTACGAACCGAGCCTGAACATCGTTAATCATACACCACTAAACCCATTCCAACCCTTAAACCCACATTCCGGACGCCTTTTCCGGAAAACCCGCATAAACCTAACTTTTCCCACCGTTGTCCGAAAATGATGTTTCAAACACCATCATGAACCTATTTCCATACACAATAGCAATTTAGGATTCAAACCAACCAATGCACAACCTTATCATGGAAAAAGTTTCACTTGAACATTTTGACCCTTAACCAATTTTTCACCACACCTCCAAATCAAACCATTCAAGCTTCTAATTAATCACACTAATCATCAATTTCATTTCTTAACCAACATTTCTAACCAATTGCATCAAAATCCACAAACCCCTTTCTACACAATTCGGCCAAAAGAGGTATTCCTCACCCATCTTCCATTTCAATCCAAACAAAGTTCCATTTGTACTCTTTAATCACCAATTACAATTCTTAAGCAAGATTACTAACCAATTCCACTTAAACAACCAAAATTAACAAGAACCTTAGCATGAAGATTTCGGCCTAAAGAGGGGTTTTCTACCCAACATGTTTTCCTTCAAATTGAAACCATAGATTGTCTTAGAATCATGCTAGGAACAACATACTTGAAGCATGATTCAAGAACACAAACACACACAATTTTGGAAAATCACACATAAAATCGGCACCCCTAGGTTTCCTCCTTCCATGGAGTTTTTCCAACATTCAACCATAGATTCCTACTCCCCTCAAGCCCAAGAACAACATACTAAAAGATGGGAGGGAGAGGATCACTCTAGCATGTAGTGAAGAACAAACCCCTTAGCTTGAAACTCTCTCTTTATCCACCTTACACATGATTTCAACTTAGAAAGAAGATGAAAGGGAGAAACTTACCAAATTTGGAGCTTAAATCCTTGTAGTTTCAGCAAGGAGAGATGAAGAACTTGGAGCTTCAAAGAGGAAGAACATGGCGGATGAGAAGGGAAGGAAGAAGAAGAAAAGAAATGGAATTAAATGAATTATCATATCATTTTAGCCCTTTTATATTTTCCTTCCCTTTAACCCATACTCTCCACCTTAAATTAAAAATGGCCAAGTGTCCCTTCCTCCTTCCCAAAAATCTGCTGAATTAATCAGCTGCTGCAGCCCATACTCTCTATTATTAATTTTGCACCCATTTGCAAATTAACTCCCAATTTTTCCGAAAGTTCCAATTCTTTTTGCCCAAAAATAATTACCGAATTCCAAAATTAACGAAACTTGGACACAACCTTCAGAATATTATAACATTCACAGAACATTTTTCAGAAATTCATTTACCTTTCCGGAGTGTCCTACCGAGCTCGCTGAACCCGAACCAAAACCCGACGTGCGAGCGTGTCAACCTTAACCGAAATTCCGTCACTCCAAAATTCTATAAAAATACCCATAAATTCCATCTTAAATTATAACACAACTTACCCAAAAGCCGTCAGAAAATTTCCATCCCGAGTCCCGGGATTCCCGTCCCGAGCCCCGGGAGTCGCCCGGAACCGAACGTCCCGCCCCAAATATTAAACTCCACAACCACCACCGGCACGTTTCCACGACTCCAAAACTACAAACGGCTTCTCAAACTGAGATCTCGAGAGCGCTACCGAGCCCGCTGTACGTCCCGAGGCGACCCCGACAACCCCCCGGCGCCAGAAAAATATTTTCGGCGGAAACGTCCGGGGGACCCACACGACCTCAAATACGGAAGGGTTCGCCAAAATGATACTCGGATAGGGCTCGGGAGCCGTCTGAACGCCAAAAAACGTGACCCGCAGGCCAAAACCGGAGCCCCGGGTCACCCGGTCGCAACCCGCTCGGGGTGACCGTAACATTCTCCCCCTTAGAACTCTTGGTCCTCCAAGAGTAGCTCAACCAACCAGAGACAGTGTCGCTACCAACCAGAAAATATGAACATTCCTCTAACCCAGAACAATCGGACCACCGTACTGGTGCGGCGGGAGTGGTAGTTTAGACTACCATACAGAGCCTCACGGCGTCCCACCCTCCGGGTGCATCTTATTGCACCCCGAGACAGTTGCCGGTATTTCTACCAGACAACCCCAGACAGTACCGAACCTAAATCTAACCGATCCACAACAGGCTATCCTGGAAGGTACCACATAAAACAGAAACAGTAGGGGGGTAAGGCCAACCTAACAACTTACTCTGGAAACCCATAAGAACCGATATAACTCGGGGTAACTCGCCCCGCCTATCAAATCTTACTGTCTCTCTGAACGGTGCTACCTCCAGTCAAATTCTATCAAATTCTATCACCAAACGCCGATTCAAGAGCCCTACGGCGGCGGTTCGTATAAGCAGTGGTGCAGTCGTTCGCGGTTTTAATCCGCGCCTGTAACAATCTGATCTTTGCCGTAGACTCCTCAAAAAGCTCGGGTCCCAGCTCAACCCTATCAGACGCATCTGTCCAACAGTGTGGTGTCGTACACCTCCTCCCGTACAACACCTCATATGGTGCCATGTCAAACGTAGTCTGAAAGCAATTGTTGTACGAGAACTCTATCAAAGTATCTGCTAGTCCCAAACTCCTCCAAAATCCAAAATACAGATTCGCAACATATCCTCCGATATCAGAATCACCCGCTCCGACTGCCCGTCCGTCTGTGGGTGATAAGCTGTATTCATATGGAGTCGCGTGCCCAATGCTTCGTAAAAAGCTCTCCAGAACCGTGCTATAAAACGCGGATTACGGTCAGATTCAATGGAGTCTGGTACTCCATGCAAACGTACAATCTTCCTGATGTAAAGCCGGCAAGCTTCTCCAGAGGGTCTATGACCCGAATAAGCAGAAAGTGTGCGCACTTTATCAGCCGATCCACAATAACCCAGATAACATCATGGCGAGACCGTGTCAGGGGCAGTGCAGTCAGAAAGTCCATAGTAACATTACCCCACTCCCGAACTGGAATGGGCAAAGTCTGCAGTGTCCCTGCCGGTTTCTGATGCTCAAACTGCTCGAGTGTGCCTCCTCGAAAATCTCATTCCAGAACTCCTGATCCTCAGGTACATAAAGGCGATCTCAGAAGTATAGCAATCCTTGCCTATACTGAAACGTCGGTAACAAATAAACCCTTATCTTCCCCAGATAACTTCTTCAATACCAGATCTCTACCTTGCGCTTCGCGCATCCTATCAAGCCACTCAGAATGTATGGTAAGTGTAATAACCTGAGCACGCTCCCAGAGCTGCCACCTGTGCCAAAGGCATATCAAATCACTCTCCTCAGATCGGTCACCAACATTTCCTCCCTTAATTAAGCCGGTATACGTCATGGTCATTGCTTCGGCAAACGTGTTGCCCTTGCCATATATGTACCCGACACTACAATAATAGTCCTTAATGTATTCGAGACATCTACGCTGCCTCATGCTAAGCTCCTTCTGTGTAAACAGATATTTCAGACTCTTATGGTCGGTAAGAATCTGAGATTTATTATCAAACAGATATTGCTTCCAATGTTTCAGCGCATAAATTACTATAGCCAACTCCAGATCATGTGTCAATCAGTTCAGCTCATGCGGTCGCAGCTGCCTCGACCCAGAAGCTACCACAAAACGCTCCTGCACCAACACACATCCCAAACCAGACGTGGAAGCATCCGTATAAATCACATACGGTAAGATCGGATCTGAAAGAGTCAGAATCGGAGCGTTAGTCAACCGCCGCTTCAACTCCTGAAAATTCTGCTCACACCTGTCAGACCAGATATACGGTTGACCCTTCTTGGTCAACTGCGTGAGCGGAGATGCCAGAATAGAAAATCCCAGTACAAACCTCCGATAAAATCCTGCTAACCCCAGGGAGCTCCTAATCTCCCGTACCGTGGTAGGTTGTTTCCAATCCCGAACTGCCCTCACCTTCTCTGGATCCACAGACAGACCATGCTCAGAAATAACGTGTCCCAGAAAAGTGACTTCCCGAATCCAGAACTCACACTTTGAGAATTTAGCATAAAGCTGATGTTCCCAAAGTGTCTGCAGAACTACCCTCAGATGATCCCGATGCGAATCCTCATCCCGAGAATATATCAGAATATCATCAATAAAACCACCAGAAATGAGTCCAAGTACGGTCGGAACACCCGATGCATCAGATCCAAGAATGCTACCGGAGCATTGGTCAGCCCAAATGGCATGACCGTAATCTCAAAGTGTCCAAATCGGGTGCGGAAAGCAGTCTTAGGTATGTCCTCTTCCTCCACCCTAAGCTGAAAATACCCAGATCGGAGATTAATATTTGAGAAAACTCTCGAACCCTGAAGTTGATCAAAAGATCGTTAATCCTCGGTAACGGATACTTATTCTTCCCAATAAGAGCATTCAACCGTCTGTAATCAATACAAAGTCAGAGTGTCCCATCATTCTTCTTAACAAACAAAACCAGAGCACCCCACGCTGAAGTGCTCGGTCGGACGAAACTCTTTTCTTTGTAATTCCTCCAGTTGCTTCTTCTACTCCCGCATCTCGAAATAGGCATCCGATAAGGAGGAATAGATATCGGAGCGATGCACTGCAGTGGATGTCAAACACAATTCCCCGCTCTTATGGTAATCCGGGCAACTCCTCCGGAAATACCTGCGGAAAATCTCGAACCAACGGTAAACCATCCAACTTCAACCTAATACCAGCTTCATTCAGATCATAGCATTCCCCTACACCAACTATCGACAGCTGATCCAGAATCTGTAGCTCCTTACTGTGCTTTGCGAAAGTCAAACCAGTCGGAGTCGTGAGAGGTAGTACCTCTCCAGACACCATAATGGTACGGGTTGCACAATCAACGTGCACGAGTTCTTGGATAGCCAGTCCATTCCAAGAATAACATCATAGTCCGGCGTGTCTAAAACCAACAGATCCGATACTATCATGTCCGCCTACAGATATCGTACAACCCCGAACCATCTCATTGGAAAACAGAAACTGACTTCCTGCAGTTTTTACTAAATGCGTTTGAGGCAAGGTACTAACAGACAGATACAGAAATGTAACACATTTCGGTGTTACAATGGGAACAAATGCTCCTGTATCAAATAACGCATGAACCGGTATCTCATTCGGAAATATAGTACCTTACAGAACTTCCTGCTGACACAGTAAGAGGGCAATCCCGTACCCAAAGAGTGTCAGACCTGCAACGTAAACATCGGCCCTCCTGCCGATAACAAATTCAACCGGAATGATACCTACTACAAATCGGATAAGATCGTGCCGGTGGTGCTCCCCCTCTACCTCTACAAAACGCCGAGGCCTATTTGGCGGTCAGAAATCTGCCGGGGTCCCTGCTGTGTGGAGCCCCTCGTACACCCTTAACCTCATTGCAAGGTGAAGCGACTCTCAACCTCCTCTTGCTCGAGGAGTTGAGCCCAATAACCGCTTCCCGAAACAAAGTAATGTCTAAAGGTCTCAAAACCCACCTGAACTCGGGCGCGGTCACCGAATAAACCTCTTAGCCTTCTATTCTTCCATTCCATAGTACTACGGTACGTAGCAAACCAACCGATCAAACTCTCACTCATACTCTCCGACTGTCTGTCTCCCGATGAAACTCATCAACCGTGCACGACACAGTTGGCTACATCCCCACCGCACCGCTAGTGGAAAATGTAGCCTCCCCAGAGTTTATCAACTCCTGCAGACCAAATCTCTACTACCCCAGGCACCCTTCTCGGTCATTGAACCTCGGGGGTTCAAACTCTAAAACCTCTCCAAGAGTCGACCTCGCCAGATTGGTGCCCCAGATCTCCTCGTCGTTAATAGGACCGATGAGAAGTCTAGGTGTCGCAGTGACCACCCTTGTCAGAGTCACTCACTTACCGATCCCAAACTATGGCGAGCAGTGGCTTAAGTCTCGCTATCACCACCTAATCAAAATGCCCTTACCGTGGCATAAACAGATCTTCCACTGCCTACTGCCGCCTCCGAACTGCTCTTGTCTTTGGCGGTAAAGTACCCAGCACTGCACACAGTCCAACACCAATACCAAACAGAAAGGGTCCCCTGTGACTACTAGAACCCGGGGTGATGATTGTGATTGTTCAACCCCGAGTTACGCTGAACCCGTATCCCATTCTTCGGAGGTGTGGGATTCCAGTCCCGCCCCTCCGATGCCAAAACACGCTGTTCGCGTGTAGTAAACATTCCCTTAAACCAAGTCCAACCAAAGCCAACTTATCCCATATCCAAAAGTCCAAATCAACTAACTCTTCCCCATCTATCCAAAAGCCAGCAGCAGTATTCTAAGGCTCTGTAGTGTAATGCAATGCATGATGCAGAAATTCATTTTAGGACCAGACAACCAAATATCAAATCCTCAAACACAGAATCAGTTCATGTTCATATCACAGAATCACACCATATACCAAACAATGAATTAAAGTACCCGGATCATACCAGAAGTCCATCTTCTAAACCTTCAAAATGCTTCAAAGAACCGCCCGCTGCTCCACACCCATTCCAAGGTGGTTCAAATAAGGAGGTGGCCAGTCTCCGTCTGAAACCGCCCCGAATGAAACGTAGAACCGGTGGCTCGCACTTCAAGTCATCTTCCGCAGGTACTTAACCATGAACAGACTTAACTTACTCCAAAAGTCCACCCTCGGACTTGTATACTTGCCTTCCACATTTCATATCAAAACCAAACATACTTTACCTTTTGGGTCAATCCGACCCAACCTGCTCTGATACCAACTTGTCACAGCCACCCCGCCCGGTTGCGGAGGCGGAGCCGGCTGCGACGTCGAGAACCGGAACCTACGGCGGAAAGCGCGGCAGCGAGCATCGAGCTCAAATAACAAATAGCCAAGTGGCAACTAGCAACCTAGATACTCATTCAAGGCAAGCATACTAGAAAAATCCAACTTCTACCAAACATGCGGTTCATGGTGTCAAACATCAAACATCGCCACAACACGAAACACCAAAATCCATGATATAACCACAACTCCAATATAAGCAAGTCGGGCTCCGCCTCGACTCGAAGACAATAAAGGCGAGTATGTCTCAGATTATACGTCTTATACAAATACATGATCTAAACTACATGCATGCGGCTACAGAGCCATTAAACCAAAACCTATATATATACCTATTGTGCGGAATCGGAAACTTTCTCACTCAGGAGATTTTCCGCCCGTGGTACTACTGCTGCTGCTGAAACCCAAGAAATCCGAAAGCACTGCGGATCTCTATTCCGCCAATTGCTTTTCTGACAACCTGAAAGGTGTAAACAAATGAAAGGGTGAGTCCTCGAAAGGACCCGATGAGGGCTTAAGGCAAAAGTGCGGTTTGCCCACAGGGCAACAATCGAACTGCAAAAGCAGAATAACACACAGCATATACATATGCATACGAACATAAAGCATATAGTGAATCATAAACCATCGCATGCGGTCCAACCGCCCGAGCGACCCGTTACGGCGGCCCTCAGCGAGAGGTCGAATATACTGGTCGAGCGAGCAGATAGCACGGTACCGGTGGGGTCGCGATCCCCAAACCGTCGTAGGGTCACGAGCAATAGAAGTATCGGCACTCCGGTGCGGATACGACGAATGCGAACCAAGGAGTACCCGTGGTCTCTCCAACCATACGGGTCTCGCCACGAATCGAGAACATATAAATGAAACATACAAATACGGCGCAGAGATATCATACCGATAACATTCGTGGAGCGAGAACAAACGTACATTTTACCAAATTAAGCCCTTACCTCGAAGCGCGCCCGCAGCCCAAAACTCGTGAAACCCCGGCTCCCGACCCGAAATGCCAAACTTGACTCCTATGGTTCCACGCTACTCCACTAACGTAAAATCAAGCTTGGATAACCATTGTTGAGTCGAACACATCCAAATAACTCCGAGAAGAAATTTACGCACAAACCCGCACTTTCCCGGAAAAATCCACAGATAGCTCGGTTTTACAAACCGAGCCTGAACATTGTTAATCATACACCACTAAACCCATTCCAACCCTTAAACCCACATTCCGGACGCCTTTCCCGGAAAACCCGCATAAACCTAACTTTTCCCACCGTTGTCCGAAAATGATGTTTCAAACACCATCATGAACCTATTTCCATACACAATAGCAATTTAGGATTCAAACCAACCAATGCACAACCTTATCATGGAAAAAGTTTCACTTGAACATTTTGACCCTTAACCAATTTTTCACCACACCTCCAAATCAAACCATTCAAGCTTCTAATTAATCACACTAATCATCAATTTCATTTCTTAACCAACATTTCTAACCAATTGCATCAAAATCCACAAACCCCTTTCCTATACAATTCGGCCAAAAGAGGTATTCCTCACCCATCTTCCATTACAATCCAAACAAAGTTCCATTTGTACTCTTTAATCACCAATTACAATTCTTAAGCAAGATTACTAACCAATTCCACTTAAATAGCCAAAATTAACAAGAACCTTAGCATGAAGATTTCGGCCTAAAGAGGGGTTTTCTACCCAACATGTTTTCCTTCAAATTGAAACCATAGATTGTCTTAGAATCATGCTAGGAACAACATACTTGAAGCATGATTCAAGAACACAAACACACACAATTTTGGAAAAATCTCCAACAATTCGGCCTCCCTAGGGTTCCCTCTTCCATGGAGTTTTTCCAACATTCAACCATAGATTCCTACTCCCCTCAAGCCCAAGAACAACATACTAAAAGATGGGAGGGAGAGGATCACTCTAGCATGTAGTGAAGAACAAACCCCTTAGCTTGAAACTCTCTCTTTATCCACCTTACACATGATTTCAACTTAGAAGGAAGATGAAAGGGAGAAACTTACCAAATTTGGAGCTTAAATCCTTGTAGTTTCAGCAAGGAGAGATGAAGAACTTGGAGCTTCAAAGAGGAAGAACATGGCGGATGAGAAGGGAAGGAAGAAGAAGAAAAGAAATGGAATTAAATGAATTATCATATCATTTTAGCCCTTTTATATTTTCCTTCCCTTTAACCCATACTCTCCACCTTAAATTAAAAATGGCCAAGTGTCCCTTCCTCCTTCCCAAAAATCTGCTGAATTAATCAGCTGCTGCAGCCCATACTCTCTATTATTAATTTTGCACCCATTTGCAAATTAACTCCCAATTTTTCCGAAAGTTCCAATTCTTTTTGCCCAAAAATAATTACCGAATTCCAAAATTAACGAAACTTGGACACAACCTTCAGAATATTATAACATTCACAGAACATTTTTCAGAAATTCATTTACCTTTCCGGAGTGTCCTACCGAGCTCGCTGAACCCGAACCAAAACCCGACGTGCGAGCGTGTCAACCTTAACCGAAATTCCGTCACTCCAAAATTCTATAAAAATACCCATAAATTCCATCTTAAATTATAACACAACTTACCCCAAAGCCGTCAGAAAATTTCCATCCCGAGTCCCGGGATTCCCGTCCCGAGCCCCGGGAGTCGCCCGGAACCGAACGTCCCGCCCCAAATATTAAACTCCACAACCACCCCCGGGACGTTTCCACGACTCCAAAACTACAAACGGCTTCTCAAACTGAGATCTCGAGAGCGCTACCGAGCCCGCTGTACGTCCCGAGGCGACCCCGACAACAACCCCGGCGCGAAAAAATATTTTCGGCGGAAACGTCCGGGGACCCACACGACCTCAAATACGGAAGGGTTCGCCAAAATGATACTCGGATAGGGCTCGGGAGCCGTCTGAACGCCAGCGTGACCCATGGGCAAATTTGATGAGTGCTCCAAGAGGTTGAATGTGTTGAAGATGACACAATATTGATTCACCTAAAATACTCCAAGAATCACCTTAATTTGGTACTAATTTGAGAGAGAAAATGAGGAGAATAAAAACAATAATAGTTCAAGAGATGGCTGAAATGGGAGCCCCTACCATCTATTTTTATAACTTATAACTTTCCCCTCAAGGCCGCCTCCATCATCCCCTCATCTTGGTAACCTCCCAAGTCCACCACTTGGTAACCACCTCTCACCTTCCCCTAAAAGAAATAATTAGCTTTTTAAGCCTTATAATTTCCTCCAAAAAAATCAGCTACACTATTTAACATCCATATGGAGTTATCCCATGGTGGAATGTGTATACCTTGCACCATAAGTGCACAAAAATTACAAAAAAAACTCATGCTTTCATAAAAGCTGCTAAAGGTGGTTATATTTACCAAATGAGGTTGGAATTACATAAAATAGTTTCAATCAATTCCATTTCACATAACTGAGCTCCTTTAAGCCCATTAGTGCACTTTTATCAAAATACTCTTACTTTAATAAAAAGTGGCCAAATGGTTTCTTCTTCATCAAGACTAGCTCAAATGAGCTGAGGTTAGTTACTTTTAGCTAACTTGAGCTGGTGGGAGTTAAGCACAACTACTTTTAGTTGTATTTAGCTAACTTTAAGTTAAGGTCAAGCTACTCCCAGCTCTTATGAGCTAGAGTACAACCTCAAAATTTCTTGGGGCGCCAAGGAAATCCAACTCTACCCCGTGACAGCTATCAGCAGAGTTGTTAGTAGTGATTGCTCCCTCCCCGGATTTCAAAACCCTAAAATCCTCTCCTCCTTCCTTATAAGTAGGGCCTCAACCTCTCCACATCCCTACACCACACATCACTTCACACACCTCACTTCTACCACTCTCCACTCTTCTCTTCTCGAGGTTTATGGTAGGATTCGGGCCTTCTGCCCAGACTCAGGCAAAGCTTCGGCTCTGGCCTTGTTAACAATCGTTTTAACTGTTCTTAGGGCAAATAAAATAGTTTTGTGTGCAAGTTATGAATTTCTGCAAAAGTAAGTACTTGAATGAATAATCTTAGGGAAATGCGGATTTAATTAGATATGAAGGTAAGTTGGAAGCCGAATTAGAAATAATGGAAGTTTTGGAGGATTAGGCTATGATTTAGCCCAAAAATGAACTCTTGCCTTAGAGGCAACGTTTCGCGGTTTCATGATCAATTCCGTCTCTTAAAACTTAGATGGTGTGATAAGGTTGAAAACTTCATCTTAATCTCAAACTCTTGTAAATCTTCTTCTATAAATTGTGCTCAATGCTAAGTGAATAGAGGGGGAGGAGAAGAAAAATCCATAAAAATAGCAAATCCTCTCTTTGTCATCATTCTTCTTCGTCAACCCCAGCAACAACTCACCGCCGCCCTCACTTCTGAAAATTTGCCTCCGGCAACCCAAATTTGTTCACCCAGCAACTCCAGACATCGGCCAGCTCTGCGATAGCCTCTCCACCCCAAGAAGGCGCCAACACTAAGCCGCAAACAGCCCCTAACTATAGCTTACCCTCCGCCATCTATGACCGAGAAGCACACCAGATCGTCGGCCGGCCTCCGGTGACCCTATCCCGGCTATCCTCACCCTCTAGCGCCACCAACAGTAACGAATCGTAGCTGTTCGAGGCAGAGCTGATGTTACCGATCCATCGTCATTCCGACAAATCCTTCACTCTGCCGCTACCACTAATGTCTCCGACCTCCAGCGCTCCTTTCCAGTCAGCTTCACTGCACTCCGAGGCCAGAATCATCACGAACCGCCCTTTGAATCCGCCGGCCCACAGCACCGGCTTGCCCTTTCTTGAGCATGTCCAGCAGCCCAATCCGCCGTCTCAGCTCCGCCAGCGATTTGAAAGCTCCGATTCGAGGGCTGTTCTCAACTTTCGGGCAACTCGACTGCCATTTCACTCACTCGATTGAGGCAAGTAGACCGTTGTCAACCACCGGCAACTCGACCGCCTCACCACCAATTTGACAGATAGGTCCTCTAACCTCGTGTTCTCCTAGTCCAACGGGAGCGAACTACGTGGGCTTTGATCCCGATTGAAACGGGTACGTAGGAAGCTTGGAAGCCCATAATCCAGGCCCAAGTCCAACTAACTAAAATTAATCCATTGTCTGAAAATAAAAAATTAATCATTTTGCATTATTTAATTTATGAGAATCGGCTTTTATTTTGTTTTAAGAATTATTTTCAGACAAATTGGGTGCCTAACACCTTCCTAATTTGTACCCAATCCCCGGACTTAAAATCTCTGGTTTTCGTGGAAATTGCCCTTTCTAAAATTCGGAGTAAAAAATTGGGCTTTTCCTTAATTTCTCAATTCCTAAAAAAATAAAGGTGACGACTCCCTCGTTTTCACTAAAATTGGCAGGAAAGTCCCTGACGAGCGGCCCTCCGGCTCATAGTGGCGACACTATTGGGGACCATTTTCAAACTTCTTTTGAAAATTAGAGGATTGAATGCTGAAAATATTTTTAAAACAAAATGTAAGCCGATTATGTTTGATCTACCTGTTGATTGCAAAGCATGCTGATTGATAACACGATGATTGACATTTATGTGCTCTGCATCACTGATATACAGTTTATTTTTGTGTGCATTGACCTAAGTAGTGAACCTCAAAGACCATGTTGCATAAGAAAGTTGGTCCTCCCAACATGACTATGTGCTGGTCCCAACTCCACAGCGCTTGAAGGTCGTAAAGTACCGTTTGACCAATGGGTGCTCCTCGCACCCTGAGGGAGGTATATGCACACCTAGTTGTTGGAGAACCTTTGACCAACCCATTCTCACCCTCATGTACATAGTGACTTTAGAACCACTCCTTCGGTACCTGATATTCACGGTGTATTGCATACCCCGGTGTTTGCTTACATGTTTGCCTCGCACGGTGTATTGACCTGCTCACTGCATGACACTCACTCACACGCACCTAAATAAGACAACGTGTTTGAAAGCTTAAAAGACTTAAGACATAAGATTTTAAATTAAGCACTATAGTCTAGCTACCACCGATCTGTTTAGGCGGTAAAACCTAAAGTGTGTTAACAAGAGCGTCAGAGCTTCAAGGTCGCAACCCATGTCTAGGGGAATCCCGACCATAGTACCACCAGAGACCATACACTAGGGGCAACCCTGATCTCCTCAACCTTATTGTGTCATCTACCTTTGTAGGAGTCAACCATCCTGTTAACCCTAGAATTGCTACAACCCGATTCTTCTGCGACCATGTTCGGTCATATGTGTGTGTCCATGCATACATGTCTTTTAACATGCTCATGCATACATGCATTTGTGTCTCATGCATACACATAATTATTTGACATACATTCGTATAGGCGCATCACATGCATGTAAAAGATACTAGACATAGGAGGATTAATCGAAGGTCATGGGTTCGGTATGAAAGTTCAAAGTCCACCGAGAAGGAATGAAGATCAAGGTGCTTTAAATTGAAGAAATTGATTTCCATCCTCATGTATCGGTGGAACTTATCTAATGGTCGTCGCGCCTCTATTGTTGCAAAAGAGAAAAGTCTAGATGTTGAAAATTGAGATTCATCCACTTTGCACCTAACACAATGACAAGTAATCAAGTTCTTGACAAGGAGAACCATCACCTGATTGACAAGGCCCCTGACTGCCCCACATCAACTTGAAGAACACTCGTTTTGTCAGCACCTTCCCTCTCTCTAGCAAAAATTGCTCGACCTCACATTTTTGTACCCTTCTCCGCACCCTCTTGATGTTTTGGATGATTTGAGCTTCTATGAATTTTAGCACTATGATTTTTCTATGATCTAAGGCTAGTGAATATCAAATTGCTTTTGAGCTGTTCGAGAATGTGAAATTTCATATTTGGTGAGCGAACGACAATAAAGCTTTTAAGTCACTCGTGTTTCGATCAATATGAAATGATCCACGTAGGAATGAGTCAAAAAGATAGATGGCCGTCTTTCGTAGCCTAAATCATCTTTACACCTGAACGACATTTTATCCTTTGATTACCACTTTGAGCCTCAAACACTTGAGCCTGTTCTTTCTTAAACCCACAACCCTAACCTGGGAAAAGGGTATGCATCTCGCTGGCGTTGAGTCTCGAAGACCACCGATCATTGTTACAGCAGTTGGTGAGACAAATTGTACAAAGTAGTCCAATCAAGGAATTTTGCATCAGAGGAAATCCAAGCGATGAAAGTTCACAAGTTAAAATCATCTTCGCCCAACGTATAGCCATCTTGTTTGAAAGAAGAAGAAAGAAGTTCTAATGTTGAAATTCAATCCAGTCTCGAAGCTAAAAAGGAAGCCTCGCTAGGTCGAAAACCAGTAAGGGCGGCTTAGGCAAAAGTAAGGTGAAACCAAAAAAAATTGTCATTGTTAAGCTTTGACTTCTCTGCATGCCAGAAGCGGATCACAAAGTTCTCGAGGAGTAGAAACATTTGCAAGAAGTATGAAGCATTCATCAAGGGAATCAGACCTATCGGAGGTCGACAGACTTTGCATCTTGCGAGAAGCATATCCTAGGGGCATCATTTGGGAATTTGATCCTATATATCCCTTCTTTCTTTGAACCTTAACTGAGGCCACATTAGAACCGTACTGAAAGTCCATACTATCGACTCATTTCTATGGGGATCACTCATGTTGAGTGAGGCATTTGTCACTTGACTGTTTTTAGTTGTATTCGGTCACAACACATTTCTTCCATAGTTCATTAACACCTATGCTTTAGGTTTTGGAAATCTTATAGTGCAGAGATGCTTAAAAGTTCTCTTTGTCCCGAGCACAAATGAGATCGCTTCACTCAAACAAGTTCGCCTAAATCATATCCGTCCCTCTCACATTCATCATTTTCGTCACCATAAAGTCCATCGAAATAGAGCTCCCTCGAAAAGCATGTCCAGACCATTGATGAGAAGCCTTTCTTCAAAACTATGTGATTTCACCTCAAGCCTTCCAATGGCAAAGCAAGCAAGCCACATTGACTTTGAGTCAACATATCAATAAGCTGAGAGAAGAAGGGGGGATGAATCCTCTCAAGTCATCATGCAATCAAAGAAGTGCACTCACCTCGCATAGCTGCCAAAGCGCCATCAGACACATACGTGGGGGCATCTCTCCCTCCAGAGTTGAACATATGCAAAGGCCTTTCAATTTGGGCCCATGACTTTTAAAAATGAGGAAAAGAGTCTTAGAGTCGACCTAATAACTCATTGCATCTGACTATAGTCTTAGGAGGCATATCATGCATCATGACACCCTACCGAGCACAAGCCCTTCCAGATAGGCAACCTTTAGTCAAGCCCTACCAGATAGGCAACATTTAGTTAAGCCCTACTAGAGAGGCACCCATCTCAAGCCCTACCAGATAGGCAACCCTTCATCAAGCCCTACCAGATAGGCGACCCTCCATTAAGCCCTACTAGATAGGCCCCCCTTAAGCAATTAGGCAAACCTGATCGCCTCTCATAGGACAAACATGATCATCTCTCACAATAGGACAACTCCAACCGTTCCTCTTGGCAAAGATGACCACCTCTCGATAGGACGACCCTGACCATTCCTCTCCCGATAGGATGAACCTGATTGTTCCTTTAGGTGGATAGATAACCTTGGCACTTTGGCCCTTCTTTTCAATAACTATGGCACTTTGGCGCCATTTTAAACAACTCTGGCAGGCCTCATCTTTGGATGATCTTGGCTCTTTGGCCACATTTTAGACAAACTCTGACATTTAGGCCCTTCCTTTCAACCTTGGCATTTTGGCCCCCGTATTTCGACAATCTTGGCACTTTAGCCCCATCATCTTGACGAACTTGGCACTTACGCCTCCGTATTTTGACAATCTTGGCACTTTGGCCCTCGCACTTTGATGATCTCAACACTTTGGCCTTCATTCTTAGACAACCTTGGGAGATTTGGCCCCGATTTAGGCAATTTGACTGCTGGATGATTAAGTCTCGCATTAGGCAATTAAACAGCCTGGACGATTAGGTCCCACGTTAGGCGATTAGACTGTCTGGGTATTTCGACCCCACTTTAGGCAATTAAACAGCCTGGACGATTAGGTCCCACATTAGGCGATTAGACTGCCTGGGCAATTATAGGCCCCGATTAGGCGAGTAGATAGCCTAGGCGTTAAACCCCGATTTAGGCGAGTAGACAGCCTGGGCAATTATAGGTCCCACGTTAGGTGATTAGATTGCCTGGGTATTTCGACCCCACTTTAGGCAATTAAACAGCCTGGACGATTAGGTCCCACGTTAGGCGATTAGACTGTCTGGGTATTTCGACCCCACTTTAGGCAATCAAACAGCCTGGACGATTAAGTCTCACATTAGGTGATTAGAATACATGGGCAATTATAGGCCCCGATTAGGCGAGTAGATAGCCTAGGCGTTAAGCCCCGATTTAGGCGAGTAGACAACTTGGGCAATTATAGGTCCCGATTTAGGCGAATGGACAGTCTAGGCGATTAGGCCTTGATTTAGGCGATTAGACTACCTTGGTATTTAGACCCAACTTTAGGCGATTAGACAGCCTAAGAATTCAGGCCCTGATTTAGGCGAGTAGATAGCCCCGACATTTCTCACTTAACCCATGAGAGCTTTTTCTTGCTTGACCCACAAGAGCACCCCTCACTGGACCTGTGAAGTTTTCATCACCTTTCACTTGACTCGTGAAGTTTACATCTCGTCTTACTCACTTGACCTATGTGGTTCACTTCTCTTCTCACTTAACCCATGGATCCTCCATTAACTTCATCTGCATGAGCCTCTCATTTCATCCCCTTCATCCTCTTGCTTGACCCATGAGAATGTTTTCCCGCTGCTTTATTGCATTATAGGTCCTTCCACAAGCTAGTTGAGAGCTTAAAAAAAATTGGTTGTCTTTCTCGGTTCTACGAATGGGCAAAATGATCATCATTGCCATCAGCTGACTTTTACTAAAGTGAAAGTAAACTGATGGGGGGCAAATTGTTAACAATCGTTTTGACCGTTCTTAGGGCAAATAAAATAGTTTTGTGTGCAAGCTATGAATTTCTGCAAAAGTAAGTACTTGAATGAATAATCTTAAAGAAATGCGGATTTAATTGGATATGAAGATAAGTTGGGAGCCGAATTAGAAATAATGGAAGTTTTGGAGGATTAGGCTTTGATTTAGCCCAAAAATGAACCCTTGCCCTTAGAGTCAACGTTTCCGGTATCATGATCAACTTTGTCTCTTAAAACTTGGATGGTGTAATAAGGTTGAAAATTTCATCTTAATCTCAAACTCTTGTGAATCTTCTTCTATAAATTGTGCTCCATGCTAAGCGAATAGAGGGGGAGACGGAGAAAAATCCATAAAAATAGCAAATCCTTTCTCTGTCATCATTCTTCTTCGTCAACCTTGGCAGCAACTCACCGCCGCCCTCACTTCTGAAAATTTGCCTCCGGCAACCCAAATTTGTTCACCCAGCAACTCCAGACATCGGCCAGCTCTGCGATAGCCTCTCCACCCCAAGAAGGCGCCAACACTAAGCCGTAAACAACCCCTAACTATAGCTTCCCCTCCACCATCTACGACCGAGAAGCACACCAGATTGTCGGTCGGCCTCCGGTGACCCTATCCCGGCTATCCCCACCCTTCAGTGCCACCAACAGTAACAAATCGTAGTTTTTCGAGGCAGAGCTGATGTTACCGATCCGGCGTCATTCCGGCAAATCTTTCACTATGCCGCTACCACTAATGTCTCCGACCTCCAGCGCTCCTTTCCATTGTTTGAAAATAAAAATTAATTATTTTGCATTTTTTAATTTATGGGAATCGACTGTTATTTTGTTTTAAGAATTATTTTTAGATAAATTGGGTGCCTAACACCTTCCCAATTTGTACCGAATCCCCGGACTTAAAATCTCTGATTTTCGTGGAAATTGCCCTTTCTAAAATTCGGAGTCAAAAATTGGGTTTTTCCTTAATTTCCCATTTTCTAAAAAATAAAGGTGGCGACTCCCTCGTTTTCCCAAAATTGGCAGAAAAGTCCCCGACGAGCGGCCCTCCCGCTCACACTCCTGTCCTCTTTTCCCTCTTTCTCTTTTGAGTTGTTTTCCTTCATCTCTTGATGTTGTTTTATATGAGCAGTGAGTAGTTTCCCCACACTCTTGTGGGATCCTAGCATTGACAAATTACTAGAGGTCTCCGAATGTAGGGTCTAGATTATGCATGTGGTAGGGAGATCTGAGCTTTATAAGGGTGGAAGGGCATAGGAGCACTACTATGACCCTAAACTCCTGTGTCTGGTAGTGATGCATTGACAGACCTCTACCAAATACACCGTGGATATCTACTAGGTGTCCTGAGGACTGCAGTGAGAGCGCATCCTTGTTCATTGGAGGTGCTCACTGGATTGCACCAAGGGCCTTCCAGACTGAGACACGGGTGACCATAATGCCTCCATCGGGTGAACCAGGCAAGCGAGAACCCCCGGAGGTCACTGCCGATAATTATTTGTCCCCGGTTCTTAGCATATTCTTAATCTACATCTACTCTAGTTTATTTTTCATGCCTGGTGAACACACGGGGCTTTTATTTCTACATTTACTTTTAGCTTTTATTTTTGCACTTTCTTTTCCTATATCTGTAGCTTTTATATCTCCTACTTCTAAAAAACCAAAAATGTTTTCAAGTATTTAGCAAGAAGACCTTCAGTCGAGCTTGATCCCTGTGAATTGGCCCCACTCACCTTGTCTATGACAAACAACCCTTCTCTTGGGAAAAGTGTGACGAACTATAAATTTAAAACTTGTTTTTGAGCACCGATTGTCATACATATTCCGCACAAACCAGCCATAACCCTTTGGAATTTGATGAGTTGCGCAAGGTCCGACTCAACAGGTGAGTTGTCTTGTTTCCTCCATTAGTTGATTTCTAAACTCTGACGGAGGTGATTCAAACGTCATTCTTCTGGTTAAGTGGGAGGCGGTGGAGGCAAGTGGGAGGGGGAGGGGGAGGCGGTGGAGGCAAGCTCAACAATGCAGTTGGTGGGCAATAGGAACAGACATATGGGTTGTGTGGGAAGGGAGGTAGGGTGGTGGGCAATAGGAAACCTCTATGATATCTAGAGCTGCCGACTTTGCATCCCTAGTCCTCCAATATCAATCTTGTTTGGTTCCTACCATCCATTTTGTCACAGATTATAAAGGAGTTAGTGATGGGTGTTTGGGGCACATCTGACCCACGAATCTTTCTCCACTTTTTGTTGAAAGGGATTGATGAGATTGGCTCAAAAGCTTCTTCCCCAAAAGCAGAACCGCCCCCTACCCCCTACACATTAAGGACGGCCACTTCTTTTTGATCTAAAATTAATTGAAGGTGGTACATAAATACCTAATGTCGGGAAATAAAAAATCATTACCATCCGAATTGCCCACCAACCATTTTCCGCAATATTGGGCTTTGAAGAATTATTTTCATTTTATAGGATATTTAGTGGATTTTTCTCCTATCAAAATGCATGTCATTACCAAAATTTATACGTAGTTTAAAAAGAGAAAAGAATACTAGATGCATTCTTGTGTTTTTTTTTTTCTCTCACAACATCTTGTTTTAGGGTGAAGCACTAAGAGAGCGCAATTGCTTTTTTTAAGTGTTAGTTTTTTTTAGGTCTTTGTCACTGAGTTTCAACTTCAAGGATGGCTAGCTATTTCTTGAAGTTCGGATATGTGAAAACAGGCTAGGCAATACATAGCATATACAGGACTGAAATTACTCAAGATGAAGACAATACCCAGCGTTAGGAACTATAAACTTCTCTTGTTGTTGCGTGTTTTGTCTTCTTGGTATAGGTCATGTGCATGATGGGAAAATTTGGTATTCAGAAGGAAGATCATGATATTTTATCAATATTCTTGAAGTTTTTACTTCCTCTATCCCAAAAGTAATGCAACACTGTTTTTTCAGCATTTAATTTATGATTTTATTTCTCAGTCAATTCAAATTTGAAATTTGAAACTTTTATATACAACTAAAAATTTGATATTTTAACTTTACGAATGTATTTTTTTGATATTTTTTCCATTAAAAAACAATATAGGTAAATTAAAGTCAAATTGACATCAAAAGTCAACTGTTGCGTTACTTTTGGGACGCAGTGAGTATATATACCAGTGTAGGGTTTGTTGGTTTGAAGGATTTTGGAGAAATAAGGTTAAGTATTTTTTTTAAAAATGATATGAAACAATGTGAGAAAAAAAATGAAGATTTAATAGAAAGTTTGGGGAATATGTTCGATACGAACAGAGCCCAAATTGCAATGAAAGTGATAGAGATGAGAAAAACAAAGAGCATCCAAAAAACAAAACACAACCCAAAGTAAGTAGAAACTGGCACTACGTGAAGAGGTCGATTCTCACTGCGGCCGTAACTGCGGTTATGGCCGCAGTGAGCGACTCCCCGCAGTGAACGAACTGCGCGGCGGTGGCAGTTCGTTTTACTGCGGCCGAAACCGTAGTGAGGCCGCAGTACACCCTCATGGGCCACGTGCCCTACCTACCACCATCCCTACTGCGGAGGAGGCTGCAATAGGGTCGTCTATATATATACCCCCCATCTCATTCCAATTCATTCCAACATTCGCAACGTTTCATAACCTTTCCTCTCTCAACTATTACACGAAATATCATCATTAAATCTGAGTGGAAGCTGCGGTACCGTCGACTTCACGTGTATTACTGAGGTAATAAATATTTTATGTATTTATTTATGGTTACATAGTTTTTCATTCAATTTAATTTATGTATTGGTAATTTTGTTTTCTTTTTAAGTAATTTAATTAAATTAGTTGAGCCATAGTTCCTGTCTATGAAAACTTGTAAAAATATATTTGTTTACACTTTATTTCAAAATTTTGGAATAACGTTGTAAAATACTCCCTCGGTCCCCGAAATATTGGTACATTTGTTTGGACATAGAGATTAAGGTGAATGTAAGATGTTTGTATATGTTTACTTAATTGCCCCTTAGTTGAGAGTGCACAAAAAATGAGGTAGAAAAAGTAAAGATAAAGTGATGATAGTTTAGTAACTTTGAGAGTGAGAAGTTTCCTTTTAAGGAAAGTGATCAATTTTTCTGGGACAGCCCAAAAAGGAAATGTGTACAATTTTTCAGGGACGGAGGGAGTAATATATTGTACAGAGTTTTCATAGATTGTCCAAGTTGGACAGTTTGTAAAAGTTTACTATCGGTGTATTAAACTTTTATGGTTGTACATGTAAAACTGAGCGGATTACATAAATTTCGATCGCATTTTAGTCTTGTTCCACGTTATACCTGTTCTGGGAGTAATGTTCTAGAGAAATGGTATAGTGTGGAACTAAGGCGAAATGCTACTGAAATTTATTTAATTACAGTTTTACATACACAACGATAAAAGTTTCTTCACTAATAGTACTTTTATGAACAGGATAGGACCCATGCATCCTGGATTAGGAGAAAATGATGTGAATATTTATATATGAATGTGTGCAGTATTTAAGTACTTTTTTGTTTGTTTTTTGTAGTATATAATTAATTGTCATGTTTGTTATTGTTTTTATTGATGAATGATCATAGGAAAGGCCATAAATGGGCGAAGGACGTGATTGGATGTATCGGCGCTTCGAGAATGAGACTCGCTATATAAGTGAAAGATTTTGGACTGGGCTTCAAGAATTCTTGGATTATGCTTTTTTTGTTGCTAAATCAAATGGAGAAGAACTGGTGAAATGCCCGTATAAAAAGTGTAAAAATAGATACTATTATGATTGAATTACAGTTGGCAATCATTTACTATTAGACGGATTTAAACCCAATCATCATGTGTGGGATTGTCATGGTGAACGACCTGAGATCAATCCATGTGTTTATCGAGGTTATCGATTTGATGAACTAACATCAACATCATCAAATCGCGCAAGTACGAGTACTGCAATACTTAATTCTTCTGAGGGTAGCCAAGAACGATCGGCGGCTTATGAAGAAATGGTTTGTGATGCTTTTGGGTTTCATGAGCACTGTAATAATTTTGAAAATGATCAGAATAATGACGATAATGACGTTTGGCGCTGAAGTGCCAAGCGAAAGGGCGCAACAGTTTTCCAACTGTTGTGTGATGCGTCAAAGCCTTTATATGAAGGTTGTGGTGATAAGTACACCAAATTATCGGTTATATCCAAGTTGTTGAGTATGAAAAGTCAACACAACGTATCAGATGCTTTTTTCTCTGAGATGGTCGGTTATATCAATGAAATATTACCCGGAGGAAACTCGTTGCCAACGAGCATATTTAGTACGAAAGGTATGTTGAAGGAGCTGGGATTACCGTATAGAAAAATTCACGCTTGCGAGAATAATTATATGTTGTTCTACGGTAGCTTCAGCAAGTTATTGAATTGTAGGGTGTGTGGAGCGGATAGGTATGAAGTGTGTGATCCGGATAAGAAACCGAAATCGATAAAGGTTTTATGATATTTACCAATCACTGAGCGGCTACAACGGCTTTACTAGTCGTCTAAAACCGCAGAGTTCGTGACATATCATATTAGAGCAAGTGGAAATGTATCTGACAATGTTGGACATCCATCTCAAGGCGAGGCATGGAAACACGTCGACGAACGTTATCCGGATTTCGCACAGGAGTACCGAAGCGTACGATTGGGGTTAAGTACTGATGGCTTTAACCCGTTGTTCCAAAATAGGACAATCGTATTCGATGTGGCCGGTATTCATTATTGTTTACAACCTACCGCCTGATTTATGCATGAAGGAGCCGTACACTTTCATGCCTCTGCTAATTCCAGGTCCCCGATCTCCTGGTCGTAACATTGACGTGTTTCTACGTCCACTGATTGAAGAGTTACAAGTTTTATGGAATACGGGAGTGGAAACTTGGGATGCGTACCATAATCAGAACTTTGTTGTGCGAGCATGTTTGCTTTGGACGATAAGTGATTTTCCTGCGTACGGAATGCTATCAGGATGGAGTACGCATGGAAGACTTGCATGCCCATACTGCATGAGTAATGTTAATAGTTTTTAGTTGAAGCATGGACGAAAAACCAGTTGGTGGGGTTTTCATAGGAGATTTTTACCACGTCGGCATGCTCTGCGTAACAATACCGAATCGTGGGGAGAAACTGACCGTAGACATCCGTGTGTGTATAAGTCAGGTCATGAGATCTTAAGGGATCTTAATAGGATTGTATTCCCTGCATTTGGAACACCGTGAGACAAAATGAGGGTTGATAAGTTTGGTGATGAGCACAATTGGGTGAAGAAATCAATTTTCTAGGAGTTGTCGTATTGGGCAGACTTGAAAGTGAGGCACTGTCTGGATGTTATGCACATTAAAAAAATTGTTTTGATAACATTTTCTACACAGTTTTGAACGTGAAAGGGAAAATGAAGGATAATGCATAGTCAAGATGCGATTTGCAGGAGTTAAATATCCGTGATGAACTGCATTTGAGCATTGGACAGAATGGGAAACCATTTCAACCGAAGGCGTTATACACGTTAAACGATGATCAGATTGCGATGATTTGCAATTGGTTGAAGCATATCGTTAAACTTCCCGATTGGTATGCATCTAACATTGGTAGATGTGTCAATACGTCCAATAATACATTTTACAGTATGAAAACCCATGATTGTCATGTGTTCATGCAGAAGCTGCTGCCCGTTACATTACGCGGTTACATTCCTGACGGCATTTGGACGACAATTGCAGAATTCTGCAAATTCTTTAGGCTACTGTGTTCTAAGGATATTCACTTCGGCGATGTTGAGAAGCTTGATGAATTAATCATCGTAACACTGTGCAAGTTGGAGAAGATCTTCCCGCCATCATTCTTTGACTCCATAGAACATCTTACTATGCATCTACCTTGGCACCTTCGAACTTGTGGATCTGTCGGATATTGGTGGATGTTTTCTTTCGAACAGAATATGAAGAAGTTGAAAGCAAAATGTGCGAACAAACAATTTTTGGAGGGCTCGATCATTGAAAAGTTCTTGATACAGGAGATAGCTTTTTTTGTGAGCATTACATGGAAGATAATCAAGGAACACGGGTGAACCCTCACATACGGAACAAAATTAATTTTCCTACAGTTGTTAACGATTCGGGACTATCGATTTTCAGTCATCCTACAAAAACTTTTGGGAAGGCTCGGGCTCGAGAATTGTCTGCTGAAGAAGTAAATCATGTCCAAACATACATTCTTCAAAATTGTCGGGAGGTGGAGTAATTTATAATTCGATTTAACGAGTTGTCCCGCAATCGGTTCCCAAAAATGAACGATGATGCTGTGGACAACTTAAGGCTGGCAGAGTTTGCACGTTGGTTCAAGAATGTGGTTAGTTGTGTTTATTTATTTACTCATTTATTTGTTACGATCTTAATCGGAACGAAATTTATTATGTTGATTACCAATTCTATATAGGCCGGCGCAAATCAGGCAGCGTTCCCACAAGCACTATATGACCTGGCATGCTGTCCTAGAATGAGGGCTAAATCATTTCCAGGCATATATGTTAATGGGTACAGGTTTCACACAAAACAACATGGTGAAAATAAAAGGACAGCTAATTGGGGCGTCTGCGTCCTAAGGGACACAAATGCGCAAGACTATTTGGATTTCTATGGCTGGATTGACGAAATTCTTGTCCTTCAGTACAGGAACAATAGTCTTACAGTCTTCAAGGGTACGTGGTTTTCGATCAATAAAGGCATCTGCACCGATAAAATTTCAAGGATCATCGATGTTAACTACACATCCCGACTATATCCGGATGATCCATTCATTCTTGCAAGCCAGACCCAACAAGTGATATACGTCGAATATCCTTCAAAGCGTCATGACCTAAAAAACTGATGGACAGTTTTCAAAATGAAACCTCGATGATTTAAGGACGAAAGTGTTGATAATGTAAGTGCCACTGTAATCGATGCAGACCCAGATGAGATTGGTACGGAACATCCTTTACAAGAATCGACGACACTTGGTGAAACCATACGACCGGCCCCTGATGCAAGTATTTCATTATTAGATCATCGTGCCCATTTTCATATAGCTGAAGTGGATAATGACGTGGAAAATCAACTGCTGTATGACGATGAAGATGATGTTCCTGTGGATTTGTAGTAGAATATCTCATATTTCAATTTGTAATTTCGAAGGATATTTGTACTAAATTTGAAATTCTAAACAATGTTAGTGCTAAATTGTGAATTTAAAAGATGTTTGGGCAAAATTGCAAATTTGAAAGATGTTTGGGCTAAATTGCAAGTTTTTGCCGAATTACAGTGGGCCCCACAATATCCAAACCCATAATAAATTCGGGGGTAAATGAAAAGTTTGAAATTGGAAGTTTATGGGCCTAACTACGGCCTCACCATGACGTAGCCGCAGTGAGCCCACAGGGCTGGGACTTATTGCGGACTCGTGAGCTGTTAGGCCACAGTGAGGCCCATGCCCATGAGCCTCATTGCGGCTACTGCCGCAATAAGGCCGCAGTGACGACCCATAAAAATCTGAATTGTCTTCTTCCACTCATTTTCACTCTCGCAATCGTCTCTTAAACGCCCCTCACCGTCGCCCTCCATCTCCGTCGAAGCCGCAACCGCCGCGTCCCTCCCTCTCCATCGTCGCCGCCGCAACCGCCGCGACCCTCACTTTCCCCCGGTGAGTTTTCTTTCCGATTTCCGCGGTTTGTTTTTGAGCTTTTAGAGTGTTTATGATTTTTAGGATTGTTTTGAGTTTTTAAAATGTTTATGGAATGGTGGATGTTTATTGATTTGTTGGAATTAGTTGAAATGAGTTGTGGATTTGTTGTGGAAATTTTAGAATATTTGATGAATTAGTTGATTTGTGTTGGAAATTTTGTG
This sequence comes from Stellera chamaejasme, assembly GCA_024586325.1. Taxonomy (NCBI): domain Eukaryota; kingdom Viridiplantae; phylum Streptophyta; class Magnoliopsida; order Malvales; family Thymelaeaceae; genus Stellera; species Stellera chamaejasme. Next base: position 26,337,027 of record CM044985.1, on the reverse strand, counting down.
GAATATTTGATGAATTATGGAATGGTGGATGTTGTGGATTTGGTGTAGGATGTTTATGGAATTTGGTGGATGTTTATTAATTTGTCGGAATTAGTTGAAATGTGTTGTGAATTAGTTGTGGATGTGTTGGAATTAGGTGAAATGTTTATGGAATGGTGGATGTTTATTGATTTGAAGAACTTTATGGTTTTTTCGTAATTTTTGAAGACTTTTGGGTTGAAATGGAAGATTTGAAGAAGTTTTGGGTCACTTTGCAAGATTTTCAAAACTTTGTGGCTTTTCCGCAATTTCCAAAGACTTTGGGGTTTAAATGCAAGATTTGAAGAAGTTTAGGGCCACTTTGCAAGATTTTCAAAACTTTGTGGCTTTTTCGTAGTTTTCGAAGACTTTGGGGTTGAAATGCAAGATTTGAAGAAGTTTTGGGTCACTTTGCAAGATTTTCAAAACTTTGTGGCTTTTCCGTAATTTTAGAAGACTTTGGGGTTGAAATGCAAGATTTGAAGAAGTTTTGGGTCACTTTGCAAGATTTTCAAAACTTTGTGGCTTTTTCGTAGTTTTCGAAGACTTTGGGGTTCAAATGGAAGATTTGAAGAAGTTTTGGGTCACTTTGCAAGATTTTCAAAACTTTGTGGCTTTTCCGCAATTTTTGAAGACTTTGGGGTTGAAATACAAGATTTGAAGAAGTTTTGGGTCACTTTGCAAGATTTTCAAAACTTTGTGGCTTAGCTGACATTTTTTGAATGCTTCGAGGTATGGCGGACACACCATCCAGTAGTGCTAAGCGCCAGGATGCGTCAGGCTCGGGTTCACGTGGGAGATCATTCTCCCGCAGGAGGCGTGGTGGCTGCTCTCATTTTCACACAATGAGCCGCCACGCACCGTCGTCTCAGACACCGGAGCCTACCGACTCGGTGGAGCAGCAGATCCCTCCTCCTCAGTCCGATGCACCACCTGCCCAGCGCCGACGTACAGCAGCACCTCCCGCGCCTCCTCTTCCCCCGCCCGAGAGGGGTCCTGATGGGAGATTGGTCGCTCACATCGGCCAGTAAGTCTTTAATTTTAAGTTTTCATAAATTTATTAATTTTAGTATTTTATTTCTGCATATAACATATTTCAACTCTTATGCAGTTTGAAGCAACAAACATCGGGTGTGCCCTAGGCGATCGGTGCAATCGACGCAAGCAAGTTCACATGCTTCCCGCCAACATACTCCTACCTCTCAGCGTATGAGCAGGCCGACTATGCCCACCACTTCGCGGTAATACAAATACTAATTATTTCACTATTTCTATATACTTTTTTAAACTAATTCTATAAATTTTAACGTTCTCATGTTTTCTGGAACAAATCCAATATTCATGGACGGATCACAAATTCCTGGAAAAGCTCCATTCCCGGTTCGCGGAATTCTACCGGAACACCCAGGACAATATCCGGGATTGGGCTCAAAGAAGATGTCCTTTTGATCGCCAGGCTCCAAACTACATGGATTGGCTGGACATGCCTCCGCAGAGGATAGACCCTGCGAAGTGGAAGCTGCTCCTGGAGAATTACTGCAGTGAGGAGTTCAAGGTGAACTCCGCCCGGAACAAGATAAATGCCAAGACCGAAAAACGACCAAAATTCAAGTCGCATGGCAACAAGTCAAAGGCGACTATTTATGAGGAAATGTTAACTTTTTAAAAATATTTATATATAATTACGTATGTATAAGTGAAACTTTTGAATACCTAACATATTTTAATTGACAAGGTGATGTGATCATGAGAGCCGCAAGCAACAACAAAGTATCCCGGATGAAGAGGCAGCGAATGAAGCTCGGAGCAACTCCGTGGCGAGGAGGTTCATAGGCTCAGCAGCTGATCCATGGTTCAGCGATCACCTGACCAGAGAAGGCAACGCCTCTATGCGAGGACTCCTCAAGAGGCCTCAAGGCAAAGGCAAGGCTTCCCAAGCGATGACATCCGGCAATGGCGAAGCCCTCAGCGAAGCCATTCCTGAGGAACCTCAAGGCAGACTGGACTTCATCATGCGAAGGCACCTAGGCGTTGGCGAGGCCCTTTGGCAAAGCCGCCCCTGTGCAGCCTCAAGGCGAGGGCTAGGCTTCTTAAGCAAAGGCATCTCGGCGATGGCAAAGTCTTCGGGCGAAGCCATTTCTGAGAAATCTCACGGTGAAGCCCTCAAGCAAGAAACTCCAAAGTACAGACTTCAAAGTGAAGGTAAAGTCTTCTTCGCGAAGCCTCCAGGAGAAGGTGAGGCCTTTTGGCGAAGCCATCTCCGCAATGCTTCCGAGCGAAGGCGAAGCCTTCCTTGCGAGGCCTTCCATTCCAGGCGGAGCCCGGCGAAGCCACCTATGCTCAATAAAGCAGCCGACCATCTCCAACCACTCCCATCCCATCCGGAACACTCCCTCCTTTCAAGCCGACACTTGGGAGTATTATATTGTTTACTTTAGCTTTTACCTTTTAGGATAGCATGCCTGATTGAGGCACTTTATACCTTTTTAGCATACTGCGCATTTGTCGAGACTGTCCCCTCTCCCTCCTATAAAAGGGACAGCAAACTCTTTTGTAACGTAGAACATATGTAAAGCTTAAGAAGGACAATTCCTTAAGCCCGGTTCTCACCCCCCCTGCTATATTCCGCCATCCCCCTTGATTGATTGTTTATCATCAAGTTTAATATCTAGTATTGATTAATCTAGTAGTTAATAGGTGCTTGATCTTCGATCCTCCCCCTGCTTATCGCAGATATTGCCCAACCTCGTAGTTGGGAGGTGTCTGTGGCCGTCTCTATCCTTCTTTGTTCAATCGACTCCACCGAGCTAGATCTGCGCTTCCGTACGATCTCGTGGATTCGCGTCAAGCGTACCCGTGATCGTATCAAGTGGTATCAGAGCCAGATCGCTTGCTGGAGTTGTTGTGATTTCTTCAAGGTTAAACCCCTTTATTTTCTACTTGAAGAAAGATTTATCTTTGTGTTTTCAAACCGTGTTATACTGCTTCGTTTTCCTGAACCCCCATATCCGCTTTTATTTCGGTTCATCTGTTGTGTTGAATCTGTGTTAGGAGTTGTTGTTGTGTTAGCAACTTCATAAATCAAAAAAAAGAAAAAAGAAGAAGAGAAGAGAAACAGAGAAGAAGAAGAAGAAAAAGAAAAGAACGAGCTACGCAGCGGGTTTTATCGCAAATCTCGCTTTGATTCAAAACCGCAACGTGCGAATATTTAGTGCTTAAAGAGAGTGAGGTTTTAGTTGAAAAGTGAAAAGGAAGTGGTGTACCAAAGATTGGTTGTTTAAAGCATTGAAAGAAATCAAATCTGTGTTCTTATTATTCTTGGTGTTCATATGAGTGTTCATACAAGTTCATACCAAAACTCATATGAATAGTGACCTTGATCGAAATTTGATTTCAAATTGAGCCAAAAAGGTGTTTGTGCGCCAAAACCTCATTTCAGATCCTCTTGTACATTTGCTGCCAAAGAACCCCCCATTTTTTTTTAAACCTAGCTTGCTTCAAGTAACTAGTACTTCATTGCTTAAAGATTTTTGCATGCTAGAAGTTATCTTGTGATATTCATTGTCGGGTCTTGGCCTTGAAAAGAGCAAGCTTTGAGAGCTGCAAGCAAGAGCAGAGAGGAAAATCGAGTGTGACCCCTCGCGAGAGGGCAGACCCCTCGCGAAAGGAGAGGCCTAAACACGTGAGAAGCTTGAGCGGTACTAACTTTATTGTTTAAATGTGTAGGCGATCCCATGGCGGATAAATATTTCTTCGGGTTTCATTCCTCAATAGGAAGACGCCAACTTGGAGAAGACTTATGGCATTGGCTGGAGGAATTGGAGTACCACTGCTGGTATTTCCGATTTCACAAAGAAGAGAAGTTAAGCCTTGCCATAAGGTGCCTAACGGGAGAATCCCGAGAATGGTGGCAACAAGAGTCGGCTCAAACCTTTTTAGAGCTCGTTGCCGTGAAGCCCCATTCGGACTTGGAATGAATTGAAGAGGTTGCTCGGCAAAGATATGGTATCTTTCAAGAAGAGCCGCCTCTCCATACTACTCCCGAGCACGATCCCCCATGCGCCCTACACCCAAAGGCTCCCCGCCCAACTTCCCACCCAAAATCCACTCGAAGGGTCTTCGCCCCAAAGCGAACCTAGTCCCTCCAATGAGAGGAGGCGAGGACCCCAACCGCCACAAACTCTTTCGGCCGTGCTGCACACCCCACCCCCCAATGCTTGCGCAGCCCCAACCCACACCCAAAATCCAAACCCTCACTTAAGTTTATGAAGAAATCTCTCAGACGATTGAAAGACTCAAGAATGAGTACATCGAGTATGAGAGAGAGAAAAAGAAAATAAAATATAGAACAAAGAATAGGGCTCTACAAAGCAAACTGATTGAAAAGAATGACGCACCCGGGCTTTCAACCAAACTCCCATAAGAACTAACGATTTCATCTTCCCAACCTTGTAGTTCTTCTTTGTTTGTGCAGAAAGAGGGAGAGGCCGCGGATGCGCGAAGACTTGAAGATGGCGAAGGCGCCATGGCTTTGGAAGAAGGAAGAGCTCACGTGGGGGTTCCAACCGAGCCCACACTTGAGGAAAAGGCCACATCATTGCTGGGAGGCAAGAAAATATACGAAGAGGATCTACTCCTCCCTAACGTGGGAGAAGGTAATTTGCTTCCTTCTCCTAGCAGTGAAGGATATACGCCTGAGTGCAAATCCATGGCTTCCTTAAGTTTGCATGCTACGAACATAGGAGCTGAATCTGAAAGCATGCATCTCCTCGTTTCCGAGGTGAAGGGAAAGGGCGGATTGTCCATCTCTGAACCTCCTATTTGTGCTAAGGCTAGTCTTTGTGATTCACGCGAAGGCGTCTCTTTTATGACTAGCTTAGTCTCTTCTTCTTTGTCTTGGGAAGCACATGTGCATGTGGATTGCGAAGACAACGCTTCCTTGACCCACCCCCTATCCATGAACAAAGGTCTACACTTTTAGACCGCATGCATTCCTCGAGTATAAATTCATTGTTAATTGCATACAATACTCTAGGAAGCATGTCATGAATTTTTATCGACTTTTGTTCATGATTACGATGCATATTGGAGTTATTATGCTCCCCCATTTGTATGCATCGCCACCGCGACCCCCCCTAGTCTCCACTGATGAGCTTTCATTCACTAACCCCTAATGTTCTGTAAAAGTTTGTTGTGCTTGTTTCATTTGCAGAAATTTCTTCCCTTTAGATTCGAGGACGAATCTTTTTAAGAGGGAGGGAATGATGTGATCATGAGAGCCGCAAGCAACAACAAAGTATCCCAGATGAAGAGGCAGGCGAATGAAGCTCGGAGCAACTCCGTGGCGAGGAGGTTCATAGGCTCAGGCGGCCTGATCCATGGTTCAGGCTATCACCTGACCAAGAGAAGGCAACGCCTCTATGCGAGGACTCCTCAAGAGGCCTCAAGGCAAAGGCAAGGTTCCCAAGCGATGACATCCGGCAATGGCGAAGCCCTCAGCGAAGCCATTCCTGAGGAACCTCAAGGCAGACTGGACTTCATCATGCGAAGGCACCTAGGCGTTGGCGAGGCCCTTTGGCAAAGCCGCCCCTGTGCAGCCTCAAGGCGAGGGCTAGGCTTCTTAAGCAAAGGCATCTCGGCGATGGCAAAGTCTTCGGGCGAAGCCATTTCTGAGAAATCTCACGGTGAAGCCCTCAAGCAAGAAACTCCAAAGTACAGACTTCAAAGTGAAGGTAAAGTCTTCTTCGCGAAGCCTCCAGGAGAAGGTGAGGCCTTTTGGCGAAGCCATCTCCGCAATGCTTCCGAGCGAAGGCGAAGCCTTCAGTGCGAGGCCTTCCAGTTCAAAGTGGAGCCTGGGCGAAGCCTCCTATGCTCAATAAAGCAGCCGAGCATCTCAAACCCCTCCGATCCCCTCGGTAACTCTCCCTGCTTTCCAGCCGTCACTAGTGAGTATTATATTGTTCACTTTAGCTTTTACCTTTTAGGATTGCTTGCATGATTGAGGCACTTTATACCTTTTAGCATACCTGCGCATTTGTCAGAGACTGTCCCCTCTCCCTCCTATAAAAGGGACAACAAACTCTTTTGTAACGTAGAACATATGTAAAGCTTAAGAAGGACAATTCCTTAAGCCCGGTTCTCACCCCCTTGCTATATTCCGCCATCCCCCTTGATTGATTGTTTATCATCAAGTTTAATATCTAGTATTGCTTAATCTCGTAGTTAAGAGGTGCTAGATCTTCCATACTCCCTGTGCTTATCGCAGATATTGCTCAACCTCGTAGTTGGGAGGTGTCTGTGGCCGTCTCTATCCTTCTTTGTTCAATCGACTCCACCGAGCTAGATCTGCGCTTCTCACGATCTCGCGGATTCGCGTCAAGCGTACCCGTGATCGTATCAAGAGGCCGCCTTCTCCTCCAATTCCCGACCTCACCCTCACCTCCGCCCAACCTGATTATCACCGGTGCTGCCACGGACATCGGAGCAGCAGATCCCGGAGCCCACAGCGCCACCGATCAACTTTTTTCAAAACTTGTTCGGGTTGGACGATCAAGATTTCGATGTTTTTATGCAACAACATAATCCTCCGAACAATTAGAATTAGAATTACTGTAAATATTTTTAGGATGTAATTGGTTAATTATCTTCAATATACATTTCATTTATATTTATTTCAATTAATAATTACTTTCTTAATTAACATTATTATTATATTTATATTTATTAATTTAAATAATATTTACTAAATATTTATACGATTTTATTTTTTTCACAAAATATTCAACTTACTGCGGCTAAAGACGCAGTGAAGGCCGCAGTACGTAATGGCGGCGCCGTCAGATGGCTGTCAGCTGCTGCGGCCTTCACCGTGGTGAAGCCGTAGTAGGTACCGCGGCCTCAGCCGCAGTGAGTTCGAAACTGCGGCCTTTTTCACCGCAGCATTCACTACGGCCCTCGCTGCAGTGGGTACCACGGCCCAACTGCGTCTCTGGCCGTAGTGAGGGCCGTCCTCCACACGTAGTGTGGTATGATCTTAGTACTGATGTCAAAAATTGACCCGAACAACCCACTCGAACCTGATCTTGACTACAAAAGTCAATGATCGAAAATACCCAAACATGACCTAAACCTGATTGAGGTTGAACTCAAGATGACTCAAATCCGATTAACCAAACCTGAAATGACCCGAAATAATCCGAACATAAAAATAATTGAGAGGATAAGGTTCGAATAATAATAGCTCAAGCATTTAATTTAAATTCAAGTTACCTAGCCTAGGGTAGACCTTTAAGAAAATAGAAGACGTCGAGGAACTGCTATGAATTCGAGACTCAGAGTGCATCACCGGCTCGCTATCAATGTGATTAAAATTATCTCGACCCGAAGCAATCTGAAGCAATCTGGAAGTTGAATTACCTGATCGAAAATAAGCACGAACCGAGCTTTCCCCAACTCAGTTCAACCCGAATCCGAACGGTTCCTAGATGTGATTAAAATTAAGAATTAGGTTAATTAGTTACTCCTACACCGTTTATAAAAGCATGGTTCGAGTACAATATTTATTTTACTATATCAATATTTAAATGAGACATGATAACAATAATCTTAATTTATCATCATATAATGATATTTTCTACTCAACTGGAATGAACTTTTGAAAATAATTATATTGGAATTTCATCTCACCATTTCTTCAAAAGAAGCTTGCGTCAAAAAGTGGGTTTGTATGATTTTATGGTGTTAATTACTCCCTTCTTTTCCATAAATGTGCAATATCTCTTTTTAAGCATTTAATTTATCACTTTATAAAGTTTCAATTCCATGTAGTTTTTTTCCCTCTCCATGGCTCTATTAGGGTTTTGGTAGAGTTTTGAAGCCTCCACTTCTCTCTTCACCAAGAATCCTTTTTCCTTTAGGATTCGGCCTCATCCTCTTTTTCCCTTCTCTTCTATTCGATTCGGATCCTCTCCTTTGTTGATCCGAATTGTATTTGTTGGCTTGGATGTCAGTTGACGGCATTGCAGGTAGGGTGAACATTATTTGACCGAAACCGAAAACACCGGAAAACCGAATTAATTCGGTTTATTTGGTTCGGTTTTTCAGTTCGAAACAGAAATTATACTAAACAGTTCGTTTCGGTTTCATGAGCCGGTTTATTCAGTTAACTGAAAATCGAATTTTATATTTTTTTCTTTGGCCTATTTATGTTTTATATAACTGTTTTTATGGTAGTTTAAGACTTTATTTAGTTATTTAAGACTTGATTCGATTACATGAATGAAATGTTGTAATTGAAATTCAATTTGTTCGATTTTGTTAGGTGAAATCGAAACAAAATAGAATTAAAGGAAAAATTCAACCAGTTCGGTTTAAAACCGAACCAAACCATAGAAATTCGGTTTCGGTTTTTTCGGTTCCAACATCTAATTCGGCCAATTCGGTTTGTTACGGTCGAAAACCGTAAACCGATCAAACCGACCTATTCGGTTCGGTTTTAACCGAACAAACCGAATGCTCACCCCTAATTGCGGGGAAGATGGCAGCGGTGGAGTTGGGAGGCGAGGCAGCCGGAGTTGTTGTCGATATCCGAGGGCTCCTCCAACCGGCACCGCCATCGCTCATGCTAGCCGCACGGGTCCTTTCACCAAGAGCTGCTTGTGTGGAAAACCTTACTGCCACTTTCACTGCATCATGGAAAGTTCGTGTGAAATTCAGGATTAGTCAAGGTCCGGAAAACCCTCGTGAGAATTTATTTGTCTTTGAATTCGAGAAGCAATCATAGATGGACGGAGTCATTTGATTGGGACCATGGGCATTTGATAACAAATTAATCATCTTCTCTCCCATGAAACCGGGTAATCAAATTTCATCCATGCCTTTCAAGTATGTGGACTTTTAGGTGCACATACAAGATGTAGCTTTTGGTTGGGCATCAAAGGAGATGGGCTCAGCGTTAGGTCAAGCGCAGAGGCGGGTCAAAGATGTGGTTTGTGATGGTTTATTGATGAAAGTAAGGGTGGAGATTGATATCACCTGTCCACTAAAAAAGGTATTACTACTATTAACTCTGATTCTTTGAATCTATTTCTGGCTGTGAAATATGAGAAGCTACTTGATTTATGTTAGAAGTGTGGTATGGTGTCGCATGTTGAGAACGATTGCATGGAAACATGGGAAATAGGTTTGGACCGTGGTTAGATACTCGAACCTGAGATGGTGATGGCTGGTCGACATCAGTTGAATCCAGGCCGGTTCGCTTCCAGTCGCAGCCATCACCACCAAGGGGAAGTTCGGCTTCGGTTATGAATGATTGAAATTCGGACAGGAAGAGGGCTCTGGTGATCACCTCACTGCCCCCAAGAGAGGAAATCAGTCAAGAGAGAGCCTTAGTACCTTCAGAGATCTTTACTAACCTCTCCCCAGTTTAGGTTCCTTTTGTTTTCAATGTTGGAATCGGGAGAGAGGTAGTGCCTTCGCACTTAGGCCCAAAAAATGGGCATCGAATGGGATGTGCTCGTGGCGGAGGGGTGCCACAAAATATAGAGGGTCGTGGGTCTGTTGGAAGAGATGGCTCTAGTGCACATGGTGTGGTCGAGGAAGGAGAGGGGTCTGGTGGAAGGAAGAGGGTAATGGTTGAGGCTCAAGAGGAGGTTGTGCAGAAAGATCAGCTGGAACAGTCAGTGGATGGTAGTATGGAGATGGCATGAAAATGGATTTTTGCAAATGTGGTTTGATTTTCTCTTATGCTCCTAGGGAGACCTTGCATGGAACAGGCTGTATCGGGCAAGCTTTGCGTGGCTTCAGCGGAGGGGGACAGAAGCCTCGACCTCTAATACAAATGATGCGGATGAATCCCTTTATCTGTAACAAACCGTGTACAGTGCCAAGATATTGTCCGCTTTGGGTCCCGGGCCCGCATGGATTTGCTTCTACATAAATCCACAGGTAAAACGTGTCCTGTGGGGTTAGGGGGCAACCACCCTTATGAGACATGCATTACTCCCTTAGCTCCTCCATGTGGGATGAACAACATCATCCACCCCCTCCAAGGGAGTCCAACGGGGACGTAATGCATGCCTTATAAGGGTGGTTACTCCTTAAGTCCACAAGATGCATTTTACCTATGGATTCAGGTAGAAGCAAATCTGTGCGGGCCTGGGGCCCAAAGCGGACAATATTTTGGCACTGTACACGGTCTATTACAGATGATATCAAAGCCTGGTTGTACAGTGTCCATGTGCCAGCGGGGACGCTGGACTCCCTTGGAGGGGGTGGATGATGTTGTTCATCCCACATGGAGGGGCTAAGGGAGTAATGCATGCATTATAAGGGTGGTTGCTCTTTAACTCAACAAGACGCGTTAACCTACACTACACTCTAGACAAGGCAGGAGGAAAAGGATAAACCCGTCTAGTCAGTAGCCAATCTTCAAACTTCTAAGGATGAATTCGTCATCCAAATGGAATAATGAGTGTCAGCGAGCTTTTGACAAAATCCAGAATTCTCTGAAGGATCGCACAATACGAAGCCTGCATCGCCGGGCTCAAAGAGGCCCTGTCCCTCGTCAACTTGAATTGGAATTGTGCAACTTTCCGGATTGTAGAAGCAAATCCGTGCGGGCTTGGGGCCCAAAGCGGACAATATCTTGACACTGTACACGGTCTATTACATTATCAAGTCATTGGCAGTGGGCGAGCATATGCGAAGTTTAGACTTTCTCGCAAATCTTTATTCCTTTTCAGCTTTATATTCCTATCGTTCTGATGTTCTCTTTTTCTAGGATTTTCACAAACTCTATATGGTTAAATTTCTTTGTTTTAATAATCTCACTAGCCTTAAGCCTTAAGCTATTGGAAGGGTAGGATGATTTATGCTCATCTCAAGAAGAGAGCCCTAGTAGTTGTCAAGACTTCCGTCCTGCTTAGCATGTTTTTTCAGCCAAAGGCTGACAGCTATTGAATGAATAATCATTCTCGTTCAAAAACAATTATCACTTTATATATTTCCCTATCATTTTGAAATATAATCTTAAAACTTTAGAAAAAATTGATAACTTGATATTTACACTTTATTTATAAAAAAAAATCTAAAGGACAATATAGATAAATTGAAGTCAAATTGATGTAAAAAATCAAATGTTGCATTACGTATATATGGGACAGAGAAAATATATTTTAGTAATTACTAGTTGATATTATACATTTCATACCATCAACCCAACATAATTCACATCAGTAATTTGCAGTATGATAACGCAAAGAAATTGAATTGTAATCATAAGGTTAATTTGTGGCTAATACAGTACCATAGTGCATAGAACATGAAATCGGTAGCAAAGCAAAGCAAACCAGTCCTGGAGACTGGAGTAGAGTAGTAGGCTCCATCGGCTACTGGATTTAGCTATGTGCTATCATATTGGGCCCGTATGGGCCAGCCCATTTTGTTTTGGGCTTCAGCAATTCCTTTTGCAATTCACATCTTCCCATAAGCCCAACAGATATATAGTCTCAAGGTTTTATTTTCGTCAAATATTAACACAACCAAATTGAAAGAATAGACTAGGGTATTCACAACTAAATTACTGTGTTATTTTGCACAAAAATTAATAAAAGTATTTCAAAATCAATATTCCCTTCAATTTTTACTCTTTCATTCTCATTTGAGTTTTTTAAAATAATTCAACTTTGCCTGGAAAAAAATTCTAGAAAAAGAAACCTAGGTCAAGAAAAACTCGTGAAACAATCTATCCCTAATCTCATCATCCCATAATTATTCGCTTTTTATCCAAACATCTAGCAGATTGGATTATAGATGTGAAAGAAACTGACTCCTTTTTTTCTAAGCTCGTCGGCTAGGGTTTTCTCCCTTGTGTTAGGGTTTTGCGTTTCCTCGATGTCATCCTCCACTCTTGACAATGATGTAGTCGTTCCCAGGACTGATGCTGCTCTTGACACCCTGGACAGTCAGCTAGCTAGCTTGGTGCTATAAATAAAGGAGGAAGTGGCGGTGCTGGTGTCGCGGACTGGGGCTAAACTGACAAGGCCGACTCTAGTGGCGAAAGTCCTATACGCCAAGACGGTCTAGGCGGTCTTCCCGAGGGGCAATTTTTAACTCTGCTTGGCACGACACAAAGGCCTTCAAAGTAAAGTTCATCTTCTCTCCCTAACAACGAAAACATGTTTTTATTGAATTTGATAGCAAGCAACATCTACAGGTGATTTTGGCTAAGGAGCCATGGTCTTTTGACAAGAGGCTTATTTTTTCCATGAATTGAATGAGGGTGATCTTCCATCATCGCTAGCGTTTTCTTATGTGAACTTCTAGGTTCATATTGAGGATGCTTCATTTGAATTGTTCACGATCCTACGGGTGAATCTTTTGGACGGGTGGTGGGTTCTGTGAAGGAAGTGCAGTGTGATGGTCATTCTCCATGTCTGCGAGTGGCGGTGGATGTTCCCAAGCCCCTTCGCCACGGCCTGTTGGTGGAAGGTAAGGAAGATAAAGCTGGTTATTTTTTAAGTATGAACGTTTGCCCAATTTTTCCTTCCAGTGTGGTTGTTGTGATCATGTCGAGAAAGAGTGCCTCCAGCCTTCAATGGCCATATCTAAGGGTGCTCTATGATTCAGGGATTGGCTTTGGGTTCGAAGCTCTGGGTCTTCCGTTCTCACAGGTAAGCCGAATCGGGCAAGGTTATGTTTGAGAAAGGAGGGTGCGACCCCGCCTCTTGTGGTACGGGTGGCCTCCGTGATTTAAGGGAAGGAGCCAGTTTTGTCTCTCACGGCTGGGAAGAGGGTTGCGAGGGAGATGGTGGGGGAGGGAGCAGTTGATTCTCGTGCCTTGGTCCTGGCCGGTCAATCGGACTTGGCTCTGCCTACGAACATAGTACCGGTGGTGGGTGAGGGAGGGAGCTCCACCTTTGCTAGTGAAAGCTTCCTTACCCCTCGACCGCTTTTGAGTGGGGGTAAGCGTGGACCGGATGTGTTATAGGGTGCAGGCCACCCGAGAGTGAGGAAGAAGGTGAAGATTGCTAAGGAAGATTTGGCACTAGCAGGGCTGAGTAATTAAGGACTTGCCTTACACAGAACCATAACGGTTTACTGATGTCCCAGATAGTAACCAAGAGGGGGTGTATTGGTTTTGACCCTTAAAAACTTTTGCAAGAACCAAAAAACCTTAAAAGCTTCAACAAGTTGAAACACAAAGTGATTGTAAAACGGAAGTAAGAGAGCTTCAACATGTTGAAGAAGGTAAAGGCAAGAGTAGAGTGCATAGTAGGAGTTATAAATATTCGGTCCACTTGACCTACGTCATCTTCTCAAGTACATAACTTGAGAGTTTAACTGCATTAAAATGTTTTCCCTGACACACATCTCTTTTACAGCTTGCCTAACACACAGACTTTTAAACTTGCCTGATAAGCAATATTTTTACAAAGGCCTGACTAACAGGACTTTCTCAAATGCCTGACATACATGACATAAAACCAATGTCTGACTAACAAGACTTAAAACACTTTGTCTGACTTATAGTATTTTCAACACGTTGAATGATACTATATCAACAACTTCCTTGGGAATTCTTTTCTTTCAAAGTTGAAGAACAAGTCTCACAACACTTAAAAGATGAGTTGATCTCTGTTAAAAGCTCTTTTGAAAAATCTTTGAAGAACTTAGTCTCAAAAGATTAGATTTTGAAAGCACAAATCAACTTTTCAAATCCTTTCAAAAATAAAGCAAAGCTTTTAAATCTGAAAGAAGCTTAATGAGCAGTAATAGATTGCTCGCAGAAAGATCCAGAGGAGAGGAGAGATCGATGCTTGACTGAGTGAGTTCAGATGCTTGTGGCCTTCTCCTTTTATAGGCTTCAAAAGATGCTTCAATATGGTGAGAAGCCGCTTGATTGAATCTTGAGTGATCTTTGATTGATATGCTGAGTAAGATGAATGAGGATCATGAAATGTGAACTTTTTAGAAGTTTCTGGATTGATCTGGACTAGTACGAAAGGCTGGACTGCTGATTTGTTCAAAGTGTTGGACCTTCAACGTGTTGAAGAAGCAGATCGGAGAATGATCTTCAAATCAACTCATGATTTCTTTCCAACTTTGATTCCATTATGAATATTTCCTTTCCATATCATGTTGAGATCACATGAATCAAGGGATTAGAAGATATCTCTTTTATTTTCTTGTAATATCCTAAAGTTAAGGATGAATCTAGACTTATAAAAGATTAGATAAAAGCAAAGGATACAGTGCGCCCAAGACAAGCTCACAATGGGGGGCACGTGCTGCCAGTAAAATTCTACAAAAAATACCATAGTTGTAGTATTTTCTGATATGAATAAATTCTATAGACCATTTTGAAAAGAGATATATAGTTTCAGAGCTAACTAACATTACTGCAGGCCCAACCCAATACTACTTGCGTGCAGCCTACCATGAAATAATGGGCTAACTACTCATATAGTCCTACATTATTCCTAATTGTTTATTCAAGTAAAAATTCTTATTATTTTATCATACAAGTCTTAAAGTGTTGAAAAAATGTGAAGAATTAGTCCTAAAGTATAATGTGCTAACCATAATTCTTAAATAAAATAAATTATTTTTCTCATAACAAAATAGAGTTTAGTATTTTATAAAATTGGAATATTTTATCACAGTATTTTTAAAGGATAAAAAATAGCTAAAATATTTACGTATATAGTTCAAAATATTTTAAAAAATTATTAAACTTTAAACTTTTAAATAAACTACGACTTTATATTTGAAATTAAATAATCTATATGGTTATATATATTATCTAGTGTGACACCCTTCCCTCCCCTCCCCTCCACACACTTCTCTTTATAGCTTTTACTTGTCATTACATACTTATATTTTTTTTATATTAAACTTATGAGAACTATGGATATATAATGCGAAACTTTGAAATGAACAAAAAACAGTTCCCCCAAAAAAATCTTAAGAAATAAGAAAGTAGTTGTACCACCAAATCCCGAAAATCCTAGGCCCATCATTGAGTGCGCCTCACCTTATCTGTACTAAAGCGTGCTTCCTTCCCATTAATTATAATTTTACCATACTCCTAATGAAAACCAAATCAAGTCGTTACTCATTGATAATTGACATATTTGACATATAGTTGCCCCCATATGTTTGGTGATTTATGCTTTTATGTGCTAGTTCCTTAGTATTAGCACAAGTATTTTGCTAGAAACCACTAGAGGAGCAATGAATGTGAAAAAGAGGTGAAAACAAATTTGGAAATGTGCCAAAACGAAGTCTGGGGACCTAATTGCATGAAAGCGGAAAGTTGAAGAAAGCAAACTACATAAAGTGAGCTTGTCGCAGTGGCGACGCCCACCATCATGATCACGACATGTCACCACCGTGACACATTCTCTTGCCACCACACAGAACATGGAAACATGACGGATTAGGGCACACATTTTATATTTAAGCGAGATTAATCCTCAAATCATAAAACAGCTTCTTGATGGCAATTTGGAGAGCTTTTGCAAACTGTAGCTATTCTAGAGACTATTCCAGTTCTTTTCTTTTCCTAGAATTATGTTTTTGGATTGTTACTTGATTATTGCGTTCTTAAACAATATGAGCGAGTAGTTCTTTTGTTCTTCAATGGTTGATGTAGGTTCTACTTGATTTGGATTTTTATCTATTAATTTTGATTTTGGATAGCGTGTGTTTAATTCTTGCACTTATTTTCAGGTTAGAGGAATTAGACCCCCGTTTATTTCTATGTGGTTAGTCTTAGGATGAGTAAAAAGCTTGATAAAGAATTTATTCAACCAGACTAATTAAGGATTGAACTGGTGTTCTAGAATCAGCTATGGAGTCGTGGTTTAGGATGTTGGAAGATTTATTTTGGCTAAAATTAATGTCATATTATTTGGGTGCAATGGAGGAAACTTTGCATTGATCCAAGTGTAGTGAGAAGTGTTTAGGAATTAAAAAACCTTTCCATGAAATTTATCCAGCTCTCCAGAAGTTCGAGTTAATTAAATAGATTAAATCCAAGGAAAGTGAATCGAAAATCAATCCTATGGCAGTTTTATCATTGAATTTAAGACAACTAAACCCTGAATTGTTTCCTACTATTTGATTTTTTATTCTTTAGTTTCCTTCACTAGATCTTGAAATTTCATGGTCATTATTTCTTCTTGATTTACTTGAATTCCTTCAACTAATAAAACACCAAAAATATCCTAGTCTTCTAGTAATTTTTTGTGAACATATGTCTTTTGGATTCGACCTCACTCTCTATATTTCTCTCTCTCTCTCATACTAGGGTCTGATAAAAGAAAGGACCCATTCTTGGTGTCCTACAAATCAGTATCTTGCGTTTGGGATTAGTGGGTTATTTTATTACTTATTTTGTGTGATATTTTATTTACTTTAAATAACACCCCTTAGCTGTCTTCCTCCACTAGTGGTGATTGTCCATCTGTCTCAAGACTCATTCAATTGTAAACTTCGAGTTTAGGTTCTACACCGCCACCTCCAATGCGTGCATGTTGCAGTTTCGCCTACGGCCGCCATCCATTACCGTGCTATCTTCCTCCACCGGCGATTATCCTTTTGTTTGTGGGAGTAATTTGGTGCAATTTAGTTAATTCTGGCCATGTTTGGTTACAATATCTCTAGGTACTGCGCTTCCACTCTTTTACGGAGTGACCGTTGTGATTTGTTCTAAGGCTACCGTCATCTACCGTGCCATTTCTCAACTTGTGACCATCCTTTTGCAATTTTTCCTTCTTTAATTTCCTTCAATAGATCTTGAAATTTTGTGATCATTATTTCTTCTTGATTTACTTAAATTCCTTCAATTAATAAATAAAACACCATACATTTTCTAGTCTTCAAGTAATTTGTTGTGAACATAAGTCTCTTGGTTTCGACTACACTCTCTCTCATATTACAGATCAATATCTTGCGCTTGGGGTTAGTGGTTTATTTTATTACTTGTTTTTTTTGATATTTTATTTACTCAAAATAACACTCATTAACCTTCTTCCTCCACTGGTGGTGATAGTTCATCTATCTCAAGACCTGTTCAATTGTAAACTCTGAGTTTAGGTTCTACACCGCCACCTCTAATGCGTGCGTGTTGCAATTTTTTCTACGGCTTCCATCCACCTTCGTGGCATCTTCCTCCACTGTTGATCGTTCTTCTGTTTGTGCGAGTAATTTGGGCCGATTTGGCTAAATTATGGCCATGTTTGGTTGCAATTTCTCTGGGTAGTACGCTTCCACTCTTTTACTGCCTCACTATTGTGATTTGTTCTCAGGCCACCATGATCTGCCATGCCATTTCTCAACTTGTGAGTGTCCATTTTTTCCATAGTCCAAACAAACAAAATGACTTAAGATACACCAAAATGAAAAGCAACTAAACGCACAACATGACAACAATGATTGTTAGTGTCAGACAAGGATTGACATTGTTTAGAGTGTCTATTTAAGTTGAATATGTGTACTCCATTAACACAGATAATATAGTAAACCTAATTACATTTGATTTAATAGAAATTTAGTCCATAGAGCATCTAGTCAAATTGAAGCATCATTCTTAAACTGGAGAGCATCCTTTGGAAGACAGTGATCATCAATCTCAAATCGGACCGCATCATATTGCAAAACATGCTTATCATTCTTGAGTAGGTATGGAACTCATCATTCTTAAACTGGAGAGCACCATTTGGAAGACAATGATCATCATTCTCAAATCGGAGCACATTGTTTTGCAGAGCGTGCTCATCATGCTTCGGGTTATCTCTCTTTTGCTCCTTGTTGTCTTTGCTCTCCTGCTTCCCTTCCCTCTAGGACAGCAGCTCCTGAGCAATCATATGTTCTTGGGTGGCGTACATTTCTTCGACGTCGGTAAAGTTCTTTTGGGATAGCTCGTAAGCCAGCTTGGAGTGCAGGAGGAGCGCCTTTGTGAATTCCATGATTCGGATGTTATCCGTCAGGTCTAATGCGTGGACTGCTTCCCTGTTGAACCACTCCGATGTCGGACCTCCCAGTGCAACTTCGAAGCATTTGTAGAGGGCCGCTTCATTTGCTCCCTTCAGTTGCATCGCCCTATTATACATCCATACGAAGGCATTCGGGTCTCCCGTACCATTGTAGACCTCGAGCGGGTGAGCCAAATTGAACATCCGGGGCATCTGGCTATCCCAAATTCGACAAGTAAACGGTCCATCCTCAGAAACCGCTTCATACTTGGCCTCCGGACTGCTCGAGTTTCTCTCAACCTGCTCCAGGCAGTGTAACATCTGCTGGATAATCTCGTCCTTGGGGTCTCCAGTTGTCAATTTCTTTGGTCATGGGGACCACTCTCTTCGATGTTCCCTAGGGGACCTGGATCTCTGCCTGCTCTGTCGGTCCAAGGAGAGAGCCTGCTGTGACTCTCATCGTCCGATTCCATGACCGGATGATCTCTGCTGCGAACGTTGCTCGTCTCATGGTCTGTGGGACTATTAGGTCGCTTGTGAAGATTGTTCTGTTCTTTCCGGAGCATGACCCGCACTGCTTGGACTAGATCTGGGTCTAGTTGTCGAATATCGCACCGGCGTAGGCTAGAGGTTGGCCGTAAGGAGGTTGCTCTGTGAGTTGTGTCTTCAGATGAACTCTGGTAGCTGGGATTGGCCGTGCGGCCGTCAGTTAAGCATACTCATTCCGGCCTAGATAGGTGGGACCGGGAATGGCCGCCACACTCCATTGAAGGAACCTGGCCTTGGGAGCCACCACGTTTCCCACAGACGGCGCCATTTGATGGCGGATTTGTGTGGGCTGCCGCCACATTTTTATGATGCTGACGTGTTCTGATGTTGCTGGACGTCACAGGGATTTGTGTGACGTATGGCGATTTCGGAATTCGAGAAAAGAAAATAGAGGGGGGGTCCTCTGTTTGTATTTAGTAAATATTGGGAAAATCCGATTACAGCAACGAGAGAGTTCAGTTAATCGTTACCCCTTAAGGTGTGAGTAATAAGTGCTTTTATAGTCCACGGCCAAAGGGTGGCAATAGTCCGGAAATTTTCTTAGTATGTTCGGGTCAATTCTTATTATGTCCGGTGATGTCCTTGTCTCGTACGGGTTTATGGATTATTTAGATTTTTAATGGGGCCCCTTGTTTTTTGCTACTGTGTGGGCCTTTTGCTAGGCCTTTTTGGGCCTTTTAAGTAGGTTGGGCCTGACGACCATCATGCACCATCATGAATGGTGCATCATAATGTATCTGAGAGTGCGTCATAAACTTCGAGCAATGCATCATAATTGTCTACACCTAAGCTTGTAATAATGTGGAGTACTTGGTTTAATTCTCTTGGGTTCGATTCCTTACTTAACGCCATGTACTACAGTGACACTACAAAGGTTGTAAGGTGTTTATAAAATGTATTTGATCCATCGCATATATTTCTTGCATTGCAATGAGGTAGAAAACACCCTTGATCAAATTGGTGCCGTTATCGGGGAATCGAGTGTAGGTTTTTAGAGTCCAAGGTGCCTAAATTATTTATTCCATGCGAAATATTTTTGCTAATATTATTTTATTTAAGAGTTGAGATACATTGTGCCTTTTGCACAATTAAAGTGTCACTACATAGAAAGGAAGAAAGAAGGAAAATAGTCACGAAACTATCGAGGCGCCAAATCTGGAAAGCATTCCTTGCAATGGTGCAAAATTCGAAGCAGAATCCACCGATCAATTTTCCTTCCTCGCGATGACACCAAAATAGCCAGAAAAACCGCCAATCCCCCTTCCTTCTGTGACTAAATCTCCGTTCCGGTCCAGGCACAACATTAGGGTGCTAGAAAATTATGATACGCATACGTACATTTTTTATGCACCTACCACTACATTTGATGCTCACTGATGTCATAAAGATGTTAACCTCAAAACCTTTGCAATATGATGACGTTGATGAAATTGAAAATGAAATTCAAATAACTATCCACTTAAAGAATGACAACAAGCATTGATGAATGATGTGCGGGATAACTGTAATAATGACCACATCTTTCATTATGATGGTACCCGAGATATCATATACTATCCCAATGCATAATATACACTTTCAACATTTGATGATCATAGATGAAACAATGATGAGCACACTCTGCAACATGATGTGCTCAGATTTGAGTGTGATGATCACTGTAAACCAAATGATGCTCTCCAGTTCGAGAATAATACACTGCAGACCTACGCAAAAATGATGAGCACACCTTGCAACATGATGCGCTTAGATTTGACAATGATGATCGTTGTCTACCAAATGATGCTCTTCAGTTCGTGAATGATACGCTGCATAGCTACTAAAAAATGAAGAGCACACTCTACAACATGGTGCACTTAGATTTGAGAATGATGATCACTGTCTTCCAATTGATGCTCTCTAGTTAGAGAATGATGCACTACACACCTACTCAAGAATGTGCAACATGATGTGCTCCGATTTAGGAATGATGATCACTGTCTCCTAAAATGATGTACTCTGATTCATTCGGGGGAATTCTCCAGCATCTCGTTCACGTCGTCCCGAGTGGGGTTTCCCTCGACATGCACTGGAGAAGGGACTTCTCCGGAGGTATGTACAGGTGGAGGGACTACAGCCTCAGCTTCGACCGAAGCATCCCTCTTTCGCTTCTTCTCCGCGGCAGCGGCCTTCGAACCCCCGGACTTTGATGAACCTGCAGCCTTGGTGGACTTCTTCATGTCCTTGTAGATGGTGTTGAGGTCATAATTGAACTCCATCTCTGCAAAGGAAAAAGCGAATTAGTTAATATCATATGAATACAAGTCAAAACAAAAAAAAGGTATAAACCTTTATTGAACTCTTCGAGGGATATGTCGTCCCGAAGACGTTGAACCAAGGCCAAGTCTTGGGACGAAGGGGGAGATTCTCGGATGCCCAACTCCCGCAAATCACCCTGAATGATACTCAAGTGGGATAGAACCCCTTGGTTTATCAGCCTCTAGAACAAAGGAAATGGGAAGACTTCTTTCGGCTCATCCCCGAACCAAGGAACAAGACCTTGGAGTTTATTGTCGAATCGGTCAAAGTTGTCATTGGCGTCAGCCTTCTTCAGCAAATGCAAAGGTTCTGAGAAGTCTTCTTACCTTCTGCGCCATTTGTAAACCCCATGAAGCATCGGGCTCTATAAAAGAAGAACTCTCGATGCCACCCTTTACGACTCGTAGGGCAGTTCCAAATGAAGTTGGATCTTAGGGTAGGAGGACCCCGGGCGCTGAAATAGTAGAAACAATTCTTCGGGCTGACGTTGACCTGTAGTATTGGAGGAAGTGGTTATGGTCGGCTCTGTCCCGAACAGAGCACACAGGATGAGGTAGGCGTTGATATGGCAGTAAGTGTTTGGGCTAAACTGGTTAACAGCTAGCCCGTGGGACTCTGCCAGTTGCCGAACGAAGGGGTGCGATGGAAAACGAAACCCACACAACATTTGGTCATTAAAGATCACCAACCAGCCTTGTCCGGGCTCGTACGCTCGACTTTGCAAAAAATGTGTATTGCCACTCCCTTATTAACTCCGAAGTGGTCATACTCCGGTAGTTCTCTATCTCGGACCACCAATCATCCGGGACGTCACATTTGGTTTCTAATAAACTACCCAAAGGACGAACAGTAGAAGGGGTTGGAAAGGTAAGTGTCATTCTCATATACCTCGAGTATTGGCCGGAGAAGAGATGTGCGAGCGGCTAGGCAAAAGATCGAAGGATGGGCCAGCGGAGGTAGTATCGACGACATTACGGAGGAGCCGGTAAAACTGATGGACAGCCGACGAACCTCTGTAGCCTTCCAGTACCGTGGCTGATCTAAGAAAGGAGGCGAGAAAGTCTTTTTGATGGGTTTTTTTGACGGTCCTCCACTTCTTGAAGATGTTGACAGCCTCCTTGAGAGTTGTATTGTCCGTTGTGATGCCTTTATTGCAGAAAAAGGGAACAAGGAGAGAACTTGAATACGAGTGCAAGAATGAGAAGTAAGGAAATGAATTATCCCTGCTCACTATTTGAAGGAAGTCCGTGAAGATGAAACGTCGCAAGGTTTTCAATCTCCATCGTTCATCCAAAAGTAGCAGTTAATGAATGACTGGAAACGAAACGTTTCAACTTTCTCAAATCCCAGAGATATATCGTCAAAAAACGCCTTGTATCCCGGAGATATATCATCAAGAACCGTCCTAGATCCCAAAGATAAGCTTCCAGAAATAGTTCAAAAGCTCGAACGTAGTTCGAGACAGAAGGGGATATCAAATCCCCAATTCCCCGGACATTATCATCCGGGAAATATTTCAAAAGCTCGAACGTAGTTCGAGATAGAAGGAGGATGTACAAATCCTCAATCCCCCAGACATTATCATCCGGGAAATATTTCAAAAGCTCCAACGTAGTTCGAGACAGAAGAAGGATGTCAAATCCTCAATTGCTCGGGCATTATCATCCGGGAAATATTTCAAAAGCTCAGACGTAGTTCGAGACAAAAGGAGGATGTGCAAATCCTCAATTCCCCAGACATTATCATCTGGGAAATATTTCAAAAGCTCGAACGTAGTTCGAGACAGGAGGATGTCAAATCCTCAATTCCCCGAACATTATCATCCGGGAAATATTTCAAAAGCTCGGACGTAGTTCGAGACAGAAGGAGGGTGTGCAATTCCCTAGATATTATAATCCGGGAAATATTTCAAAAGCTCGAACGTAGTTCGAGACAGAAAGAGGATGTCAAATCCTCAACTCCCCGGACGTTATCATCCGGGAAATAGTTCAAAAGCTCGAATGTAGTTCGAGACAGAAGGAGGATGTCAAATCCTCAATTCCCCGGACATTATCATCCGGTCTAAAAGCTCGGACGTAGTTCGAGACGGAGGATGTCAAATCCTCAATTCCCCAGATATTATCATCCGGGAAATAGTTCAAAAGTTTGAACGTAGTTCGAGACAGAAGGAGGATGCCAAATCCTCAATTCCCCAGACATTATCATCTGGGAAATAGTTCAAAAGTTTGAACGTAGTTCGAGACAGGAGGATGTCAAATCCTCAATTCCCTGAACATTGTCATTCGGGAAGAGTTTCAAAAGCCCGAATCTTGTCATTCGGGAGGTTCAAAAGCCCGAAAATTGTCATTCGGGAAGAGGTTCAAATGTCCGAACGTTGTCATTCGAAAGTCAAAAACTACTTAGAAAAATTTGGACTATGGGGGACTTCATGGCCGTCAGGCCCAATCTACTTAAAAGGCCCAAAATGGCCTAGCAAAAGGCCCAAGCAGTAGCCCAAAATAAGGGCCTAATTAAAAACCCAAATAATCCATAAACCCGTATGAGGCAAGGACATCACCGGACATAATAAAAATTGACCCGAACATACTAAGGAAATTCTCGGACTATACCCCCGAACGTATTAAGGACACTCCTCTGACACGCCGCTGTACTATATTGGGATATTACAATAGTGTCACCCTCTAGCCATGGACTATAAAAGCACTTATTACTCACACCTTAAGGGGTAACGATTAACTAAACTCTCTCGCTGCTGTCATCAGATTTTCCCAATATTCACTAAATACAAACAGAGGACCCCCCTCTATTTCCTTTTCTCAAATTCCGAAGCCGTCGTACGTCACAAGGATCCCTTTGGTGTCCAGCAACGTCAGAACACGTCAGCATCGTAAAAATGTGGTAGCAGTCCACACAGATCCGCCACCAGTGCACCACTCAAGAAACATACAGTCTTAACAGTTTGATGCTTTTACATGTGCAGTATCATGCTTTACTGCTGCATTTTGATGCTTCTATATCAACAATATGATGTTTTTATGTGAAATGTTACTTTAATGATGTAATATGATGCGCTCGTGAGACAGTATGATGCACCATTATGATGCATAAAAATTGTAACTTCATACTTTGTATGTAGTCTACGGTTACATCATTTTAATAAAACGGTGCATCATAATGAGTTTACGACGCATCATTTCGGTACGAAGGCACATCATACTTTTGTTAGGTCTCCAGTCTCCTCTGTCGGTCGTCATCATCCCACAGCTGCAACTTCACAACCACGCACTTCAGCTCCTCCAGTGCCTCCTCTTTCTTATGTGTTTCAGCTTCATCTCCACCTCCTCCATACTTAGCAGATCCAAAAAGCTTCTCTGACTTGGATCGAAAAAGCTTCTCTGATTTAGCATTGAAGATGAATCAAACAAAACAAGAAGAAGAAGAAGAAGAAGAAGAAGAGATCGGCGATGGGGAAGACGTAGGGGCGGCAACAGTGAAGGCGCGCGGGAAGTTGTGGTGATGACTGGTGGCTGTGGACGGTTCCGGAGTTGCGGCATTGTTGTTAAAACCGAATTGTCGGGAGTGCAGAGGAGTGCTCAACTTAAGCGGTGTGCACTGTATCCTCAACCTTTGTGAAAAGTATCTTCAACCTCTCTGAAAAAGTCTAAAAGTTTGTATCATACTTTAATTTTTTGAAAAGTTTTGAGGACCAAGCTACAATTAATGCAACAATCTAATCTAAAGGCAAAATTGACTAGATCAGGTGGTTGGCTTCTTTATTGAACTCTGAGTTACATCAGATTAGAGTTTGAGTAGATACAAATAGATTGTTCTAGTCTTGTCACTTCAAGAACTAAAACTTGTGTTTCTGCAATGAAACAAGAGAGAGGGCACCGTTTCAGGGCCTAAAACACTCTCAGCCTCACGCTTTTTCCGTCCCGTTCTCTCGTGATCCCATCCTCATCTTCCGTCGATTTCCAAAATCTTCTTCTCTCACGTTCCCCTGTAAGCTTACTGTTCCCTTTTTTCCAGAGATTTCACCATCTTACCGTGAACCACGCACGGGAATCACACACTCATCGCTCCACTTTCTCCTTCACCTGTCCCTACACATGAATCCTCTGATTCTGTAATTGATTCGCTACCTCCTGCTATATCTGATCCCTCTCCGGTCCTGTTAGCCAATACCCATCAAGTGTGAGACAACAATGGCGGCCAAGAATCTGGAGAAGCTCACGTCCGTTGATGCTCAATTGAGGCTGTTAGCCCCAGGAAAAGTCTCTGAGGATGATAAGTTGGTGGAGTACGACGCTTTGCTCTTGGATCGTTTCCTCGATATTTTTCAGGATTTGCATGGCGAAGGGATTAGGGAAACGGTATCTTCTACTCCCTGATTTCGAACCTTTCTACAATGTTTGAGGAACTGTATGTTTTGTAACTGAACCTTGTTCCCAAAGAAACCTTCGGTGATCGTGTTTTGTGCAACGAGTTTATCAGTTGTTTGTAATAACCGTTTCAATTAGTTGTAGCATATTTTCGATAATTAACGTGAAAATTTGGCAACTGAATTTTGAATTGCGATCATTTATGGCCCTAGGTTCAAGAATGCTACGAGTTAGCAGCTGAGTACGAAGGGAAGCGCGATCCTAAGAAGTTGGAGGAGCTTGGCAATGTGATGACAAGTTTGGATCCCGGGGATTCTATTGTTATCACCAAATCATTTTCCCACATGCTTAACTTGGCCAACTTGGCTGAGGAAGTTCAAATCGCTTTTCGAAGGAGGGTGAAGTTAAAAAAGAAAGGTGACTTTGCAAATGAAGCTTCTGCCACTACTGAATCAGACATTGAAGAGACCCTCAAGAGACTTGTGGTGGATCTTAACAAGTCCCCTGAAGAAATTTTTGATGCTTTGAAAAACCAGACTCTGGATTTGGTCTTCACTGCCCATCCCACCCAATCTGTTCGTAGATCATTACTTCAAAAGCATGGAAGGTTAGCTTGTAGTGCCTTGATTACTAGCGAGTCAGGAAAAGTAGTGTACCAGTAATCTAGAAGGAATGTAGAGAACATGATTTAGCATTGAAGAAGACAATCCTTTTTCTTCATGACTTCAGTCCCAATTCAATGTGAATGAACATTTGCTAACATGATTGCAGGATAAGGAATTGTCTGACACAGTTGTATGCAAAGGACATTACTCCAGATGATAAACAGGAGCTTGATGAAGCTCTCCAGAGAGAGGTGAGACTTTGATGCTGCCAAAACTAAGATACTAACTTTTGAGTGTATGTCATGCGAATTTTTTTGCGATATGTACATGTGTATTAGCAAAACTAACTTCATGTAGGTGTTCTCTGATGCATACCGATGAGAGAGGCAACTTATAAATCTTAATGAACAAGCAAAAGCAGTTACTGTAAAACTCTAAATTATTGTTTTGCTATGTCTGTTTTTTGCATCAGTCTACAGTGTGTATTTTAGAATACATGTTTCCACACCTCTTACAGTAGTAATTTGGCATTTCTGATTAATTCATGTTCGTTGATATTGTTTAGTGTGATTTATGATTAAGAACTACTATATGTTTGCTTGATCTTATTGGTTTGCTGGCTATATTTATGCATAGATCCAAGCTGCTTTTCGCACAGATGAGATTCGGAGGTCTCCACCAACCCCACAGGATGAAATGAGAGCCGGAATGAGCTACTTTCACGAGACTATCTGGAAAGGTGTACCAAAGTTTCTGCGCCGTGTTGACACAGCTTTGAAGAACTTAGGGATTAATCAGCGTGTTCCTTATAATGCCCCTCTCATTCAATTCTCTTCGTGGATGGGAGGGGATCGTGATGGTATGTACTGTCATTTCAGAAAGCATTCATAAAAGAAATATATAAAACATAATCATTTTTTATATGTTCTTCTGGTATATAATTTGGGTACACACAACATATGCTTTATATATTGAGTCGACTGTTAATTACAGTTGTGCCTGTCAATAGCGTCTAATTTTATGGCTGTACTGGTCCATCCAAAATGCAGGAAATCCCAGAGTAACACCTGAAGTGACAAGAGATGTATGCTTGTTGGCTAGGATGATGGCGGCTAATATGTACTTCTCCCAAATTGAGGATCTTATGTTTGAGGTGCAGATCATTGCTTTCTAGCTTCGATTCTGTTCGCCATGCCATGGATTTCTTAATAACCACTGTGATGTATAGTGTCAGTTATTTCTTTGCATTTTCATCCACAGTTATCAATGTGGCGATGTAACGATGAACTCCGAGTCCGTGCAGATGAACTCCATAGTTCATCTAAGAGAGATGTAAAGCACTACATAGGTATGATGTACTAGCTTTGCTGATTGAAACCTAGCTTTTGGCTCTGCTTGGCTTTGGAAGGACACTTGCGATGCAAGGCATTGGTTTAATTCTCTGTTTGGCTTTTACATAAGTAAATTAACTTAGTACTCATTATTATTTATGTTTGGTGGAAATCAGTTTACTAACAGCTCTACCGTCTGGCTTTTATTGTTAAATGGTGTTTCATGGTGTCTCATAAATGATCTATTGATACAGAATTCTGGAAGCAAATTCCTCCAAATGAGCCTTACAGAGTCATTCTAAGCGACGTGAGGGACAAGCTCTATAGTACACGTGAGCGTGCTCGCCAGTTGTTATCCAGCGGTATTTCAGATGTTCCAGAGGATTCAACCTTCACGATTCTTGACCAGGTTTAACCAAATAAGTTTCCTCATTCTTGACTCATACTTTTCTGGCTCCATAGCTTAAATAACCTGTTGGTTTGATTTTAACATATTATTATGTGATTAGACATTTTAGTATCTGTTATAATTTGTACTGACCTACTCAATCCTCTTGCTACATCCAGTTTCTCGAGCCGCTTGAACTATGTTACCGATCTCTCTGTGATTGTGGTGATCGACCAATAGCTGATGGGAGCCTCCTTGATTTCTTACGACAAGTATCAACCTTTGGTCTCTCACTTGTACGTCTTGACATACGACAAGAGTCAGAGAGGCACACAGATGTTCTTGATGCTATTACAAAACACCTCGAGATTGGGTCTTACAAAGAATGGTCAGAGGAACGCAAGCAGGAATGGCTTCTATCTGAGCTTAGAGGGAAACGCCCTCTTTTGGGACCTGATCTTCCAAAGACAGAGGAAGTTTCTGATGTGCTGAACACATTTCATGTTATATCAGAGCTTCCCTCAGATAATTTTGGTGCTTATATCATCTCTATGGCCACTGCTCCTTCAGATGTACTAGCAGTTGAGCTGTTACAGCGTGAATGTCGTGTGAAGCATCCACTGAGAGTGGTCCCATTGTTTGAGAAACTGGGTGATCTTGAAGCTGCTCCTGCTGCCATGGCTCGTCTCTTTTCGGTGGATTGGTACAGAGACCGGATCAATGGGAAACAAGAAGTAATGATAGGATACTCTGATTCTGGAAAGGATGCTGGCCGGCTTTCTGCTGCATGGGCTTTATATAAGGCTCAGGAAGAACTTGTGAAAGTGGCAAAGAAATTTGGCATTAAGCTTACTATGTTCCATGGCCGAGGAGGAACAGTTGGTAGAGGAGGGGGACCTACCCATCTCGCTATACTGTCTCAACCACCAGACACGATCCATGGCTCGCTTCGTGTAACTGTTCAAGGAGAAGTTATTGAGCAGTCATTTGGTGAGGAACACTTATGTTTCAGAACACTTTAGCGCTTTGCAGCTGCTACATTAGAGCATGGTATGCATCCCCCGATCTCACCTAAACCAGAGTGGCGTGCTCTCTTGGATGAAATGGCAGTTGTTGCAACTCAGGAATATCGTTCTCTTGTTATGCAAGAACCTCGTTTTGTAGAATACTTCCGCCTGGTAAGTATTGCTTGTTGCAACTCAGGAATATTGTTCTATTGTTATGCATGAACCTTGTTTTGTAGAATACTTCCCGCTTGGTAAGTATTGCTTGTTGCATTATGGGCATATGTCTTATACATGCAGTTTCAATTTATTTCTGATTGCATTTCAAGTAAGCGAGAGTGGTGCCAGAACTAATTAACTTGATCATCTGTGCCTTCCAGAAACTATAAGAGTTTACATTTATTTCAACTCAACACTTGATAAGTTTTCTGTTTGAAGGCTTTTAAACAGTCTAGTATATATATTGGATGTCTTCTAAAGTTGAAATTCAATCAAACAGAAGAAGCAAAGGTTTTTTCTTTTTCTTTTCTTTTTTTTAAAAAAACAATGACATTGTTAAAAGCTTAATTGAATGGGATTTGGTGCAGGCAACACCTGAAACGGAGTATGGCCGTATGAACATTGGAAGTCGTCCTTCAAAAAGAAGAGTTAGTGGAGGCATTGAATCACTCCGTGCCATCCCATGGATCTTTGCATGGACCCAAACAAGATTTCATCTTCCTGTTTGGCTTGGATTTGGTGCTGCTTTTAAGCATGCTATTCAGAAGGATCCAAAGAATCTTCAGATGCTTCAAGAGATGTACAACCAATGGCCCTTCTATAGAGTCACCCTTGATTTAATTGAGATGGTTTTCGCTAAGGGTGACCCAGGAATTGCTGCATTGTATGACAAGCTCCTAGTTTCACAGGAGTTATGGTCACTTGGGGAGTGCTTAAGGGCCAACTATGAAGAAACTCAGACGCTCCTTCTTCAGGTAATGATATTCTTAACCACTAAAGTTGCTGCTTACAGTTTGTAGTCAGGTGTAGCATCACAACTTAAAAGCCAATGACATGATCATGTGAAGGGAACGTAGCTTTATATACTTAGGAAATTGAAAAGGCTTGTTGATCACTTTTGGGAACAGTTTAACTATCTGGAATGCTGTCCAACAACATTGCTACAACACCAAATAAACTTGCTAACTCTTTCGGCAAGTAGATTGTAACTCAGGTCTAAGAGGCCATTTGGTAGAGGCTTAACTGTAACTTAATCAATTTTATTTTTGTAATTTATTCTAAAAACCGATAAAAATATGCTTAAGAACGATAAATTAATTGGATTAAGCCAAAAATGGCTTAAGCAGAATAACCTATTGGGTTAAGTCATTTGTGTGATTAAAATTTTAGAGTATAGAATTCATTTTTGAGATAAGTAAATTAATTGTTTGTAAACATATTTATCGAGTTTTAGGGCATATAAAAAGAAAATATCATATACTTCTTTGATTAAATTGGACTTGAGCCAATCGTTTAAATCTGTGGCTTAATACCAACCAAATGCTATACATTCTTAGGCTGCAGAGTTTAAATGTAAGATGTTATCTGTTGTTTAGGTTACTGGACATAAAGACCTCCTTGAAGGAGATCCATACCTGAAGCAGAGACTCCGCCTTCGCAATGCATACATAACAACCCTGAACGTGTGCCAGGCGTATACTTTGAAGCGAATCCGTGACCCGGATTACCATGTGAAAGTGAGGCCTCACCTGTCAAAGGAGTACATGGAATCATCCAAGACTCCTGCTTCTGAACTGGTGACGCTGAACCCAACAAGTGAGTATGCTCCAGGTTTAGAAGACACACTTATCTTGACAATGAAGGGTATAGCTGCTGGATTGCAGAACACTGGTTAGTGACAGAAGCTGAATCCAGAATCAGAATATAAGTACTCTGTTTTTTTTAACCTTTCTTTTCTGGAATAACGGTAACGGCTTTGTTTATGATTAGTGTTAGCGTTTTAGTATTAGAGATGTAGCAATGGGACATCGCTTCTAAGTTGTTGTAATAATAAGGCCTTTGTTTATATTTAGCCTTTTGTGATACTCTGGCCATCCTGCATTCGATATTCATTTGACATTTTAATTTATGTGACTTAGTATATTTTTATAATGAAGAATTTGTTAAATAAATCTTTAAAATGTACATTTAAATCAGACACAACCATTTAACATTTGCATATAAACTATTTGGGGTGTGTTATTTTGGGAAAAAACAAATTGGAAAAATCAAAGTTCATGAAATTTGATATAAAATTTAGAGTAAATTACAACAAAAAAAAAACATCGACATTTAGTGAAATCTTTTGTTTGTCTTCTCTGTTTTGAAAATCGTCGATTACCTTTTCAAAATTTCTCAAATCTTCAATTACCTTCATTGATTATTGATGTTGTTAATTGACCTTTAAAATTTTTAGATTTAACTAGTTTTCTTTTCACGAATATTTCTAACCTTAAAACTCCAACCCCAATATTTTAGATCTCTTGCAACACAGACGAGTTCAAGCCGCAACGATGCAAACGAGCAGATGCCGCTATGATGCAGATGAATCCAGGCTCCGCTCAGTGATTTTTGAAGTATAGTTAATGTAACTACATATAAAATCTTTAACAGTCAATTGACACTACATATGGTCAATGGATGTAACTGAAGATTTCACTAAATCTCGGGAGGCAATTGACGATTTTCAAAAATAGATGAGACAAACTGAAGATTTCACTAAACTTAGAGGGGTTTTTGCAATTTACCCTAAAGTTTATGAGAAGAAAATGGAACAAAGGATTATTCTGAACCTAGATGGAGATGAGATCATGAAATAAAATATTGCACGTATTTTATTATTTCGAGCTCGTGCTTTATTATTTGGAGGTCATGCTGCAACTATCAAAAACAAATAAAGGGGAGGAGGGCCACAATCAGTGGCGGTACCACTATGGGGGCAGTGGGGGCAACTGCCTCTATTAACTTTTCTCAAAGTATAGGGTATTTATGTATATTTAGGAAAATTTTGAACCCTATATATGTAATTTTCCCTCATATAATTATTTTTGAAAATATATTACACACATATCCTAAATTATACTCCCTCTGTCCGTAAAAGATTCCACGATTTGTTTTGACAGTTTCATAGTATTTAATCTATGGTTTATTTTTATGAATCTATAGATATTGAAAATCAAAAATTTCATGTGTATGTCATAATTTGAAATATAAATTTTCTAACTATATTTTTTCTGATTTTTTTTCAATGTTGATCTTTATTAAAATTTGAGTCAAACATTGAGTCTTGAAACAATAAAGTTAAACAATGCAATTTTTTGCGGACGGAGGTAACATATATAGCTAAAAGAACTCTTAATTAATTCTCTTATCTTAAAAACTAAACATTTCAACACACATGCACCACTATTTGTTTGCAATTTTACTGAAGTCAATTTTCATATTTGAAGTTTTTTTGCTTATGATTTTTTTGTTGATGGTTCATGATGTTTCCTCAGTCCTAATAGTTAATATATACACATAGACTGACAACACAAATAAATTTTATATGCATTTTTTTAATTGAGATAATTAAATAGATGTTTCACAATTTCTACGAAAATATGAAAATTTTGTAATTTGTGATTTGTGACATTGCTTTTAAAATAAGACTTTTGTATGTATATCTCAAACCCCCTTCATTTCAGAAAAGTTAATACAATTATTTTCAATGGGTAAAGCCCACGTATAGTCCCTTAGCTTTGATGCGTGTCCTATTTTGGTCTTTTTTTTAGGAATTTGTCTCAGATTAGTCCATTTGCTTTAAATTCGTCTCAAATTGGTCCTTTCGTTACAGTTTTCATTAAGTTTTCTGTTATCTTGAGTATATTGACATAAATACCCTTATCATAAAAGTCTATTTACACAATAAATGTAGATCTAGTCATTAAACTTTTTTAGAACATTCAATTTAAACCTATAGTTTTAAATAACACAATCTCTACCCTCTCCTTCAAAATCCAACTACAAATGTAATGCAGCAGGACACCAACCACCACTCTCCTCAGCCTTGTTCTTCCTAATTGCAACCCAAATCGTGTTTCCCTCGGCAGACTGCACTCCTCCTCCTCCACGCCACTCGTCGGCGTGAGTAAGCGATGGTTCTCTCCTCGTCGAGAAGCGAACCTTTGCTTTGCCCGGTGTGCCCTAATCGACATGTTGACGGCGCCCGGTGCCGCGTACTTGAGGTAAGCTCCATCACCGATCCCACCATTGCATAAATCGAGAAGATGGCGTATGTGATCGAAAGCAAAAGAATGCCCAGTCTCGACGAAATCCGACGGGTCTCCTCCAATTTTCCCTCAAATCCTTCTCCATTTCACCTCTGAAAATCAAACTGAAATCGCATCCCTCGCCTTCAAGTTTTCTCGTGTTTGAATCGAATCCTCCAACAGATCTATCTCCCTCACTTCGTGTTGTCCAGCAAGTTGAACCTTCTCTGCCTATCAATCTTCCGCTGGCTTCGAGTGCATATCGAGTCGATTTGAACGACACGCCGTCTAGGTATTGCAGATCTTCAATTGTCAATTGTGGGCTCGTATTCAAATCAAAGGTGTTGAAGACGGTGGTAGTGAGGGCTTGGCTGGGGAGGTATTTTATTCCGAAAAGGGAGGACAAATTTGAACAAATAGTTTGTAATTTGCTTGGGTTTCTGTTATTTGATGATACAAAAACTAAAGTTTGTTTAAAGTTTGTTTAGTTTTTAGGATTGGAAGGTGAATTTTGAAGGATAGGTGCGGTTGTGTATGAATCTATTGTTGCAAACCAATGGCTTGAAAGGCCGAAGTGATGTTGCGAGATATGACGAGGATGCCGGGAGTGGCAGAGGAAGATGATGAGGTTGGAGAAGAAGAATCAAGGAGGAAATAATCAAGTAGCGCTATGCTCGTGAAATTCGGGCTCGGCTCGAGCTCGGCTCGAACTCGATTGAGCCCGATAATTTGAGCTCGAGCTCGACTCGATGGTTCGTGAAGCTCGAGCTCACTAGGCTCGTGAGCTCGATTAGGCTCGATTCGGCCCCAACATCGAGTAAACGAGCTCGCGAGCTTGTTAGGTTCGTGAGCTCGGTTAGGCTCGATTCAGCCCCAATAGTCCAACACTGAGTAAACGAGCTCGCGAGCTCGTTAGGCTTGTGAGCTCGGTTAGGCTCGTGAGTATCCGAAGGGTAGTATCGTAATTTTAGACGAGCTCGTTAAGGCTCGCGAACCCTTACGAGCCGAACGTTTCGAGCTCGATCTCAGCTCGTTTATTATTCGAGCCTCAAAACCGGTTCGAGCTCGAGGCTCGTGAGGCTCACCTCGTTGGACTCGTTAAAGCTCGAACTCGGCTCGAATCATTTCACACCCCTAATTATCATTGGCCGCAATTATCAAAAATAAAAAAAACAGGAGTGTGGATGGGTGATTTGTGGATTTGACCAACTCGATAAAATTGTTAAGGAAACGAACATAGCGCAATTTTTATGTGTCAAACTATTTAAGAAAAAAAACCATAAATCAATTGTTGAAAAGTAAAGATAACAATTAACCAATAAAAAAAGGGTCAAGTTAGGATGCGCTTTTTTTAAAAAGCTCATCATAAGTGTTCTAGTTTTCCTCCTATTTACTTGTTTGTTATTTTCATTTTCTCATTTCTTTAAAAAATGCATATTTTTTTCTATAATAAAAAATTACAAATAATTAGTCGAATGGAAAGAAAATAAAAAGACGAAGAGAACAAGATCCATATGTCATATGTTTTGATTTTTCGGAGTCCGTTAACGAGTATCATTTTTTTCACTACGAACATCATCAAATACAAGTATCATTTTTTTCGATAACGTATCATTAATTTCCTAGAGTGCATCACTGTTACATCACTGCATCATTAATTTTCTACAGTGCATCACCGACTTTTGTACATGCATCATTTTTTTCAATACTGTATCATTAATTTCCTACAATGTATCATACCACTCATACTACTGTATCATGAATTTACTACGATGCATCAGTACTCTCCTATTGATAAATATGAACAAGTTCACAAAATATTGATATTTTACTTAACAAAGAAAGTAACTAAAGACGAATAAGGAAATGAAAATCACAAAAATGAAGCAACATAAAAGCAATCAAAACAAAGGAAGAGCCGAATAGGAATAAACTGCTCTAATTTGCTGTTCCGACCACTTGAAGCCGTGTTACTCTCTTCATCCGTGAGTCATCGGCGCCGGATGCAACCCGTTTTGTTCCAGCGAGATCCGGTCACCACTTCCGTTTATCTTCTATTCCGACGAGATCTGTATCCCGGTGAAATCTCTTATGGTTCAATCCTTGTTCGGGTGAGATCCACACCTGAAAGAAGCTCGGTCCTAAAATGGAGTCCAAAGTCCCCGTCGAGTTGCTCAGCCTCCCAGAGGTGGAGCTTGACCTTGGCGTTCTCGATTATGTAGATGGTATGTGACGAGCACAGTCTACTTCTAAAGCATTTAGTCTATCTAATTGATCGTCTGAAGAAGAAAGAGAAACTCACATGTCGAGGGAAGTGGCTGTTTTGTAATATAATTGATATCTTAAGCATTTAGAATGCAATGCAATTAAAAGCGCCGTAAAGCCACCAAAAAAATAGTAATACTTAATCCTGTCTCATAAAGATTGCGGATTTTTTGTCATTTTCATAGTATTTAATCTACGATTTATTTTAATGAGTTATTAGGCATTATAAAGTTGAATGGTAATATGAATCTCATATGCAATATAAATTTTCTAAATATATTTTTTTCGAATTTTGTTTTTACTATTTATTTTAGTAAAATTTTAAATCAAACACTTTCTACTAAAACATCAAAATCAAACACCGCAATCTTTACTTTAACATAATGAGTAATAAAGATAACAATTAATGTGAGATGTGGGTATATAATTTAGGCACGTACTCTGTTTTTTCTTTTCTTCACTTCCTCAAAGTAAGAAAAAAAATTTATCTTGGGCATGTGATGAAGAGATTAAAAATCATTAAATCAATTATTTATTCTCATTTTTTATCTCATATAAACTCGCATCGATTCTCAAAACACCCATTTTTTCCACAGTTTTTATTCTCCTCCATATGAACACAACACTAATTAAAAAGGAGACCATACAATGTCCTTGTAAAACGAACTGTAGCTCGTATGCCGAATGTGACATTATATCATCCTATAACACTGTGTAGTAATAACAAAAAGCAAGGTGCTTCTGGTGATTCATCAAGCTATTCACCCAAAAACCCTATCAGTGAACTTTTCTCCGGTGTCCGAAATCGCAACCACCGCAGTTCATAGCTTTCATATCAGTCCATTTGCTTGTTCAGAGTAACTTCTTCAGCTCTTACTTTCAACCACAGAAACTGCTTCCTCTATGGCCTGAATAAAGGTAGCCATCTTGTATGTGAAGAAGCCAAGCAGTATTGGAATCAACTCCAGGTGTACTACACCGAATTGTGGAACAAGGATCCTAAAACAGAAGACATAACGTCAATACCGATAACTTCAGTTGATCGAAAGAGCATGAACAAAAACAGAATTACTTCACTCAGATACAATACACAAATGATACAATAGTCCAGTAAGATTCACAGAAGCATCTAGTTGACAGACCCCAGAAAAAAGAAGGAAAAAAAAAACTTACATTTACCCCGAGGATAGGGAAAACCTACAGTTTCCTTCTGAAATACCGTGAAACATACAGTTAGCCCCTTAGTCCGCTAACACCATCAATTGACTGTTGGTAAAAAAAAATTTAAATACCCTACATGTTTTAAATACTACTCCCTCTGTCCCTTTTTTATTACTCCTAAAACAATGGCACGGAGATTAAGATGAGTGTAGAATTGATAAACTTTGACATATATATACCCCTACCTCTTAAAAAGTGAAACCAAAAGGTACAAGCAACAAAGGGGGCAAAACAGTAAAGTTAAAGATTAAAATTTACTATAAATGGAAACATTTCAATTATTAAGAGATGGCCCAAAATGGGAAATGTTTCAATCAGAAAGGGATAGAGGGAGTATATATTTACCCCAAAGGTTTTAAATACTATACATATCTACTCCC
Organism: Stellera chamaejasme; assembly: GCA_024586325.1. NCBI lineage: Eukaryota > Viridiplantae > Streptophyta > Magnoliopsida > Malvales > Thymelaeaceae > Stellera > Stellera chamaejasme. The sequence goes on along the minus strand of CM044985.1, from coordinate 26,300,319 downwards.
TATCATTACTTCTTTTTCTTGCTGTCAAAGTTGATTAAGAACAAAATCTAACCAAAGCAAAGAGACACAATATAACCCAATGGTGACTAACGTAAAGTAAAGTAATTAGGTGGTGAATAAGTGAGCGGAAGAAAGTCAGTTCAGCCAACTTTTCAGAGCTTGACCAGAATTTTTATCGCCGTAACAATAACATTCCAAATACTGAGATTGCTTACTGATTCCAACGATTGAAGATCATGACTAAAGCTACAGGCACAAGTAGCCTTGGTTGTGCAATTGCTCCCCTGCAAAACAGAGGTTCCAGACTTTAGATGATCGAGCATGAAGCAAGGGATTATAAAAGAGACAGTAAACTCATGTCAAACAAAAGGAAATATGTCTGTTATCAAATAAAAAGTGGTTGAGTTTAAAGAGTAAATAACGAGCGGAGTGGTTCTTCATAAGGTCTAGATGAAACTAGGAGTTAATTACATTGATTCCAAGATGTAAGGTTATACCAGATACCCTGGAAACGCAAATTTACAAAAATATAAAACTCTTTGGTTTTAATTGGTGGGAGTGTGCTATATTACATTCAGAAGTACTTGTGACCTGATATTTTTAAAAAAGAAATTTCCAATTTGATCAAAATGAACATGTGCCATAAGTTTGATCATACTCTATTACTTATTTATTTATTTGACCTACCACATCCATGTTAATTGGTCAAGAAATTATTGCTTCAATCTGCTGAAAAGTAACATGAGTAAAAAGCGTGTGTGTTTGTGTGTGTGTATAAGATGTACGGATAATTTGAGTACAACACTACTCAGTTCTTACTTCATAAGCCCCCTGGCTCCATCTGCCATGGAATCCACGCTACTCCCAAGCATGCGAATGTATACCAACGAACCGAGAAATCCAGCTCCAAAACTTCCAAAAGAAGCAGTTTTACATTAAATATGACACCACACAAACTGCTATGCTTCGGTATAATTTTTCTTTAAATTCGTCAGTTTTGAACTTCATCCATGCAGCAATTATCCATAATAGCATTGCCAATGATTTTATTGTGTTTTTAATGAAAATGGTGTGCACAATTCATAGTTGCACTTGCAGATACACTCCTATTCACCGGTCAAGATCTAACTGACTACTATAGAAAAAATAAAATAACAAGAGCATGAGAGGGATATAGCAATTGGAAGAGAATAAGAAACTGAAGGCAGAGGAACATTATAAGATACTCCCTCCATCCCGTAAAAGATGATACGTTTTCATTTTAGGGAAGTCCCAAAATAGTCGATACGCTTCCTCTTTAGGAAAGTTTAAATTACTTCTTTTACTTTATTGCCCACACTTTCCGTTACATTTTAACATTCTCTCACATACTTTACATATCCAACTTACCTTTTTATCCTCACTTTCTACGTTTTCCTTAATCTCTGAGCAACATATCATCTAATACGGGAAAGAGGGAGTATCAGATCATTCGGCTGCTATGGTCAACAGATTTATAAATAGGGCTGCTTAAATGAATGGAAGAATGGATGGAAGACAGACCTGGCTGCAACTTCTGGAGAGTAAGAAATGTAAGATGAGACTAAACCAACACCACCAACACCCAACGTATAAATCTGAAGCTTCTTTTTCAACTGCAGCAGGAAATTTAGATTGGTTGGAGGAAGGAAGTATAGGAACAATAAAAGAACAGGCAAGTGATTCTGAAACCAAGATGCTGCCAAGTAATAACCTCATAGTACTTCTTCCTTGATTCAGCAGCCAATAGTCGAGGGTCTCCTCGAGGCTGTCTTACTTCCCGAAGCATAAAATCCTATGTGCCAGAACTAAAAAGAGAATCAGAAAAAGGCAAGTAGTGTATTGCCATCCCTAACAAAGTAATCTGTTGAAAGATCTTTCTGACTACAGAGTAAGCTCCTACAAGGAGCAAGTGCGGAAAATATTTACTTCAGCAACAAGATAGAGTGGTTCACACACACACACACACCAGAGAGAGCAACTCACTGTACCACCACTTGCGGCCTTTGCTGCTTTATCCCATTTTTCTTGCTCTTTGCGAGTTGGTACCAGCTTCCATTTTCTTGAAATCCTGTTGGTCGTCTGCCAGTCGTTGTATTCCAAAAAAAGCAATGATTTTTCATTGCACAAATTAACATTAATCATATATCAGGCATTAAGTTATGGTGCAGAAAATCTCACTCTAGCAACAGAAGCAACTGCTGGTTCCCGTTCCATGACAGGCTTCAAGGAAGCTGTAAGCTCTTTGCTCAAATCCACTTCCAGACTGCATGTATAAATGATAGTGTTGCTCAAAACTAAGTCTTGAGTGCCAAGATGAGATTTCAGAGGAATGAACATAAACATGGGTCAAATTCAAATTCTATCATGACAGAATGGGGAAACACCTATCAAGGCTCATGACTCTGTTGATGCTTAGAAACCCTGCTGCCTCCTGCTCCTGCTCAAAAGAAACCAAATTGAGTCAAGTATTAAGATTGGAATTGAATGACCCACTAGGTTGGACTTAATCTTAAATCCAGCCAAATAACTACAACATTTTTAGGTAATTTACCTTAAAACTCGATTAATATACATTCGAAAACAATAATTATACAGAATTTGAGAACAAATTTCTAATTTCTAATCACATAAACGACTTAATCCATTGGATTAAACCAAAAACGACTTCAACAGAATAATACAAGTGATTAAAAATTTAGAATTCATTCTCAATTTAAGCAAATTTACTCCTTTTAAACCTATATCTATCCATTTTTAGGATAACTGTAAAGAAAATATCAAATTATTGATTAAATTGAACTTAGTCATTGCATTGAGTCTATGGCTTAAGTCCAAACCAAATGGGGCCGAAATCAGAATGACTCAGAATAAAAGTGAGAAAAACAAAAACCTTAAGGGAGGTTGCTGGAGGGGAGGGTTCCTGAATGAGCTTCTTCATTCGAGGCATGAAGTCTTTGTTCCAAATGAAGTCATCGGAGGTCAAAGGGTCCTCTCCCTCTCCTCCCCAGTACTTCCGCAGCTTGGTGCTAGTGGGCGGGCCGCCGTAGTCCCCAGGAGCTACGCCCGTGGACCATTTCAAGGGCTTCTTGTTGGGCAATATCACCTTCGTCCCCCTCGGGCTTCGTGGGCCAGAGGCAGGCTCCTGAGAGAGAGGTGCTGCCGTTGCAGTCACGTAGATGCAGTTAAGGGTCGTCATTCTAGCCTCGCCTCAACAAAAGTTCCAAATAGTTCTTTCTTTCTTCAATCTCTTGTTTGATTTTCAGTAGTAGCAGGACAAGAGTGGAGCAGCAACTGAATGAATTATCCTTCCTCGAAAGATCTCAGTGCCTCCTCTTGGCATCTATCTATCTTTTCCTACACTGGTATAAAAAATACTAGTAAATAATGTGTAAATCACAAATAGACATTCAAAATTTCTAATTGCATATTTGACTCAATTCAAGTGAAGGTAAAATTTTCTACCATAAAGGATATATTCTCTCCTGCTAGTGAATGTAAAAAAAATTATATTATGAGGCCAACATAACTCAATCCATGTTCTCTTGCTATGAAGTGGAAAGAGGTTATGTGTACGGGTCATTACGTCCCAAAATGTAACATACACCCGTACTTTTATTGAAGAAAACATTACTGACCAATTAGCTATGACGCAAGAGGAAGGCTCAGATTGACCCAAGTCAGCTATCTCTTAAGAGCTGCAAGAGGGAAGGCTCAGATTGAGCCAGGTCATCAATCTCTTACAAAATTAACTGGCCAATCAGCTTAATCCTTCTCCCCTATAAGGAAGAATTTTCTATTTGCATCATTTCCTTGCACAATTCAATTTTCAGTACTCTCTACTCATCATGTCTTCTTCTTCTTCTTCTCTACAAATGAAATCGACTTCTTGAATGAGAATCTGAACAAGCTGTGGATGGAGATGCACTAAGCACACATGCCACCAGCTTCTCAACATTTTTGCGGATGCTGCGTGAATCATCGGCAGCAATAGCCGCATTCAGGTCCGATCCAGTAACAACATTTTTGCGGATCCAGTAACATGCTTTAAAACTGGTTGCAAACCATCAGAAGGTAAAACATAAAATTTCTCATACCATAAATGAATTAACTAAAGAAACAGAGACATCAAAGATGCCAATGTTTTAGGAAATTTTTTCTTTTTTAAAAAAAGCCAACAAAATTTATACTAGTATTAATTTAAGCAAAGAAGAGCCAGCACAATAGCAGGCTGAAGCCTAGGAGGGGAAGGCAAAAGCTGCTACCTCCAGGAACACTAATAGACTCCAGCTAGCACAAAACCATGCTATCCTACCTATCAGAATCAAACCAGAATTTGAGCACCAATTAGCATGATACAGATCACCTTTAACCAGCTTCAAGAGCTAACAGAAGTCAAGAATTCCTAGACAAAGACCGTTCCCAAATCCTATTTGTATACCAGTAAAAAGACATAAGTTGTATCTCAGTGAGCACCACCAGAGATGACAACAACGACACAAAGTAGCTAAGAACACGCCACTAGGAAGCTTCGACAACAGAATCCTTACTAGCCTGCAGATGAAGCTAAGAAACACCAACAGACAGCTTCTAACGACATGCCTCTTGACAGCGAATCTGCCAACAGAGGGAAAAAAACGGTACTAAACAACTTCATTCAGGCAATCATTTGTGCTGCTTGCCTACTCTCTTCCCATACTTTTATTGAAGCAAACATTACTGAAAAACCAGAATAAAATTCCATGGACAAAGGCTCTTATAATTTCCATATTTTATCTTGCAAATCATCTTATCGGGATTATGTTTATCTTGGTCATCTTCAATATTGGCTGGTCTCAACAGTTGAAACTTGACTTCCTAGTGTTTATGTTTATCATTTCAAAAGAGAATATCATGAAACTTCTTATCATTAGCAAATCACTCCATCAAAATATTTAGTCACAAGACTTTACTTTGACCCTGTTACCTCCAGAAAACATCAAGATGAGGAAAGTACTTCCACCCTGTTGTGCACTTGTAGAATCATGATGAGGAAAGTAAAACAGAAACGCATACAGAACATAAATGTCAATAGAAACTGTTCAACTCCATGATTCTGAGAAAAGTAATATAGATATGCCTACAAAGAACATAATTGTCCATAGAGACTGTTCAATTTCATAATATAACTCACTGTGAAATAGACATTCATCACTGGAGAAAAAAATACCTAAAATTAATTACAATACCTGTTGAGAAAGCGAAGAGGCGTCGGTTTTCTCACTGTGGTGCTACCCGGCGACGGCGACGGCGCTATCCTTGTGACGGCGACGGCGACGGCGAGAGGAACGAGAGGCGGAAAGAGAGCAGAGCAGTTGAGCACTAGAGCTGACTGCTCAGTCTGTTGTGGATTGTGGTCTCTTATCAACCTCAACATGGCTGTTGGTCTCTTCCCACGAGGATTACGATACGGGCAGATATTTTTACAAATAAAATAATCCGAAATTCCTAAAATCTCCTTTTAATAATCGAGTAAACCTAAATTAATCCTTTCGATTCAAATCTACACCCGAAGAAAAGATTATTTCAAAAATATATTTAGAGGGTGTTTGGTTCAAGGATTCTAACCATATGGATTTTCAAAATCCCATAAATTCATAGAATCTTGTGTTTGGTTCATTTTGGAAAATGATTATCCATCATTCTCAAAATCCTAGGATTATTCAGCCTTCACAAATTCTTGGATTCAAAATACCATCAATAATCATGGTATTCTTAATCCATAATTATCATGTTTCAAAAATTTCAATAAAGCTCTTAAACTTTATATTTACACATTTAGTCATTGAATTTTGAAAAATTTACAAAATGGTCCCTATTAAATTACACATTTAGTCCCTAATTTTTTTAAAAATTTATAAAATGGTCCTTTTAAATTACACATTTAGTCCCTGAACTTTTGTAAATTTTACAAAATGGTCCCGATAAAATTATTTGATTAGTCCATAAACTTTTGTAAAAGTTACAAAATGGTCCTTGTAAAATTTATATTCCTAGAATCCTTGAACCAAATACAAGATTGTGAGAACAATTATTTCTATTTTCTATCATTAATACTTTCTATATTTTCACAATCCACGGATTTTTAGAATCCGCGAACCAAACGCCTCCTTAAAGTATTTGTTCGTTCCAAATCTATACCCAAGTTAACTTAACGTCCATTAAAACTTAACGGAATTTTCGAGGAAAATACTCAAATTGGCCATTATGCTTATGGATTTTAAAATTTGTTGAACACCCCTATAACTTTATAATTTTATTTTTGAGTCATTATTTTTTTACCACATGTGTATTTTTTCATATATTCATTCCAATTCATAAATATTAATTATAGATTGGATCTTAGTAAAAAAATAATTAATTAACAAATATGCATTCCTTCCAATTCATCAAAATTGATCGACATGTTACTTACTTAGAATTACATATCATTAGTCATCGACATGTTACTTACTTAGAATTACATATAATTAGTCATAATAAATCTTATTTATTTCGTGTCTAAACTGTGTTTTAAACCGTATCAAATGAATATAATGTATAATTTCAAGTAAATTTATAATTAAATATGAAAAACTTCTATAAAAATACAAATTTTGAAATAAAAGGAAAAAATGGATATTGGTATTTTCAAAATTATTAAAAATAAAACAGGAAAATGTGCTGATTTAAAAATTTTCAAATTAATTTGTGAGTTTTTCAAATATATTTAAATTTATTTAAAAATTTGTATTGGTTCAGTGTTTTAATATCCTTTTGTTTAGATCTTGTACATTATCTAATTATTTTAATATAAATGTTGGAGGTTTTAGAAATTTATTGTTCATTCTTACATTTTATTTTGATAATTCTATTCTGTCATAATAAAAAGGTACATTTTAGTATACAAAGATTAATGTTGATTTTATTTTGAAACATTGTTTTTCATGTGATAAGTATTTGGATATTTTATACTCAATTTAAAATTATGTGAATAATTTGGGAAGATTATTTGAAAAAAAAATACACATGTGATAAAGAATAATGACTAAAAAATGAAACTATAGAGTTAGAGGGTGTTCAGCATATTTTAGAAACCATAAGGGTTAATTTGAGCATTTTTCCCGAAAATTCAGTTAAGATTTAACGGATGTTAAGTCGAGGTATAGATTTGCAATAAACTCATACTTTAGAGCCATTTTTGCATCAAATTTTTGTTCATGTATAGATTTGTAATGAAAAGTCGGGGATAAGTGGAGGTGTTGGATGGCAGGGTGCCTGGAGTCAACGAAAGTCTCGATCCTTGTTAATGGGAGCTCTACAAAGGAATGCAAAATGGAAAGAGGCCTTCGTCAAGGGGATCCGATATCGCCTTTCCTTTTTATTCTAGCCACAGAGGCTCTTAATATTATGATGGAGGAGGCGGTTTACAATAATGTCTTCCGCCCATTCCGGGTGGGAAGGGACGGTGTGCTGCTTTCCCATTTGCAGTTCGCTGATGACACTATCTTCTGTGGTGAGTGGTCGAACGACAACGCTCACTCCCTTCTGGCTTTGTTGCATTGTTTTGAATTGGCGTCAGGTCTCAAAATCAATTTGGGGAAGAGTCGGGTGTTTGGAGTGGGCGTTGACATGGAGACGGTCTCCTCTCTTGCGTCTTCTCTTGGGTGCTCGGTGGATGCGCTCCCATTCTCTTATTTGGGCTTGCCTTTGGGCCTTAAAATGAGTTGGATAAAGAATTGGGATCTGGTAGTAAGCAAAGTGAAGAACAGACTGTCGAGCTGGAAGGCGAACTCTCTTTCAATTGGTGGTCGGCTAACGTTGATAAACTCAGTTCTGGGAAGTTTGCCCCTGTACCATCTTTCGGTGTTCCGTGCACCCCTTGGAGTGGTAAAGAAAATTGAATCTCTTCGCAATAAACTTTTTTGGGGGGACACTAGGGAGGGAAAAAAATGATATGGGCTAGGGTTGAAAGATTGTTTGGCGATAGTGAAGCAGGGGGGTTGAGAGTGGGTAGTTTAAGGGCTAAAAATTTAGCTTTGTTAGCAAAGTGGAGGTGGCAGTGGCTGATGGAGGCGGATAGTTTATGGGTGAAGTTCGTGGCTAGCTGTAACGGGGGGGTGCCAGGGTCTATGCAGTATGGGGAGGAGTCTAAGGGGTGGAGTGTGTGGAAAGACATAAATAAGGCTGCAGGGGAGGTTGAGAATTTAGGCAATAATTTCATGAACCTCACAAAGAGAAAGACTGGAATGGGGAATGCTACGTTGTTTTGGGAGGATGAGTGGTTAGAGGGTGGGCCGCTTAAGGACAGGTTCAATAGGTTGTACGGATTAGCGATGGATAAAGAGTGTCTAGTGGTAGAGAAGGGTAGGTGGGAGAATGGAGCGTGGAGCTGGGCTTGGAATTGGAGGAGGAGGTTGAGGGGAAGGGCGGAAGGGGATTTTCTTCGACTGACAAATGCTTTGCAGGGTTTTCATCCAACTCAAGGTATTAATGACAGTTGGTCATCGGTGTTGGCTTCTGATGGAGTTTTCATTGTTCGTCGCTTGGCGCAGAGGATTGGCGATCATCTTGCGGAGGGCCATGACATTCCGATGCGTTGGTGCAACAAAGTCCCCAAGAAGGTCAACGTGTTCATTTGGAGAGCAACTAGGAGATACCTTCCAGTTCGGGAGCAGCTTCAGCAACGTGGTATCGAGTTGGACTCATCAATTTGTCCGCTTTGTTCTGATGCGGTTGAGACTATGGATCATGTGTTAGTTCGGTGTGCGGTTTCTTCAGCGATTTGGCAAGTAGTGGGGTCTTGGTGTAATATAACCCTTAATGGTTTTTTGGACTTCATCAGCATTCTGGAAGATGACTTCTTTTCTCAAGTTCCTACCAAAGCTGCTCCAGTGTGGCAAGCCATTGGGTTTACTACGGCTTGGGCAATTTGGAAAGCTCGCAACGGATTGGTTATGCAAAACAATCCTGGGCAAGCTTCCCGAATCTTTGCAGATATCCAGGTGTTATCGTTCTTATGGATAACTAGTAGAAGTCAGAAGCTTCATCTTTCGTGGGCGGATTGGCTTCTTGCTCCAGTCTTGAAGGCTGCGGAAGGAGTGGGGTAGCTTTGTTCTTGTTTGTGTCTTGATCTCTCTCTCCCTCCGGTCTTTTGTTCGGTTGGTTTTTTGGTGGCTGTTGATTTGCTTAGGAGTAGTCTTATGGGTGTTGGTGGTTGCCTAGGTCTCTTTTTCGTTTCCTTTTTCCTTAGCTCTTGTTTTTGGCAGGTTCCCCTTCTCATGATACCTTGCCAAGTTTTTCCCCTGTATGTTTTTTTCAATGAAGCGCCGTTCAAAAAAAAAAGTATACCCGATGCAATTTACTCCTTTTTAATAGGGTAAAAAAATTAACCGTTTAGTTATGTCATGGATTAATTATGAAGTTTAGTCTTTAAATTATAACTCGTTCTCCCTCAGCCTTTTCATTTCTAAAATTCATTTGTAAATATTTGATCACACACATAATTTTTAAGAGATGGAAAACCTTATTTCCAATGATTAGAAAACTCTAGTATTAAAATGGAAACCTTCCAAACAAGGTTCCCTAATTTAATACTAGAGTTTTCCAAAGATTGGAAAACCTTGTTTTCCATCTCTTCAAACCTAGGTATATGATCAAATATTTACAAAGAAGTTTTGGAAATGAAAATTTGGAAACTTCTCTACAACTAAACGGACCCTAAACACTTGCCATGGAGGAAGTGAGCAACGGCGCTCGGTGTAGGCGAGGAGACGCAGATCCAGACTATACGATGCGACGACAATGATCTAGACTCATGTCGACGATCTGGACTCCTATCTCAGGCCATTCCGGCGTCTCAGATGCACCAATTTTGGAGGAATCCACCGGTAAAGCCGCCGTCCCCGTCTGAACTCCCTCAATCCACCAATGACTGAAGTGATGGGACTAGTAACGACCGGCTACTCTAGACCACGTTCGAGAAATTTCCAACCGTTAGTCATCTTAATCAGAAGGAATCACGACTTCCCATTCCTAGTGGCACCACTCTTGCCACCATTGTCATAGTTTGATTTTATTAAGGTATTGTTTGGCATTTTGTATTATTGTCATAACCATTTCAAGGGCTTAGTGCTGGTGCGGGAGTCGTCGTAGTCTCCCTTAAGCTTCGTGGGCGAGGCCGTAGGGATGTCAATCGGGTGGGTCAGGTTGGGTTCGGGCCACGTCATTCGGGGTTTAGGTTGCTTCGGTTTGAGCTACTTTCGGGTCAGGTTGGGTTCGGGTCATTCGAGTTTCGGGTGCCTTCGGGTTGAGCTGATTTTTGGTCAGGTCGAGTTTGGGTTCGGGCTACTCGGTTTTCAGGTTGCTTCGGACCGAGCTGATTTCGGGTCAGGTCGGTTTCGGGTTGTTTTGGTTTTGGGTTCAGTCCCGGTCGGTTTTCTTCGGGTCCAAGTTTATGTTTTCTCGAGTGCAAATTCGAGTATATAATATTTTCAAATTAAATTTCTATTCTTTGTATCTATATTCTTCTTTAATTTTTATACATGTAGATTTTTTCATTATAAATATAATACTGTATTTTATATTTATAGATACAACAATGATATAATCAGAAAATTATTCACACGTTTTCCTCTCCCCTTTTCAATAGAGTCAAAATAAATATATTTTGTAGAGTCATTCGAACAAAATTGAAGAGAAATTTGACATTGTTCCGATAAAATTGGAAATTGAACATTGCTCCAACTACATAAAATCTTACATTCACATTTAATCTCAGCACCACGCAATGTGTAAGATTAATTGGAGACGGCAGGAGTAAGAAAAAATAAAAGTTTTAAATTGGAATATCGACATTGATCCAACAAAATTGGAGATTGCACACCGTTAAAAAAATTGAAAATTGGACTTTGTTCCAACAAAATTGAAAATTAGACTTTGTTCCAACAAAATTGAAAAATAAACTTTGTTATAAAATTAAAAATTGGATATTACTCTAACAAAGTTGGTACGTTTGGAATTTAATACTTTACAAAATTGGAATCTATAATGTGGACTATAATAAAAAGGAGCCACTTAGAAAACAAGAAAGAACTGTTAAAAAAGAATGAAAACGGGAAAGAAAAGATTCGGGTTTGGACTTTTGAAAATTGGACATTTCTCCAACAAAATTGGAAATTCAACTTTACTCCAACAAAATTAGAGTTTAGACAATCCTTTTGATTATATTTATATTCGAGTAATTACGAGTATTTCGGGTTTCTTCGGGTTTGAATTCGGGTAAATCGGGTTCAAGTTCGGGTTAATCAGGTTCGGGTCTCGGGTTCTTCGGGTTCAGGTCATTTCGGGTTCCACGTCATATCGGGTTCGAGTCTCATCAGGTTCAGGTTGCTCGGGTTCGGGCCATTTCGGGCACGGGTTTCCATCGGGTTGAGCGTATTTCAGGCAGTTCGGGTTCAGACCAGGTCGAGTTCGGACCGTTGACTTTTTTGGTCAATTCGGGTTCGGACGGATCGGGCTTGGGCGGGTTTTCCGGGTCGGGTCAGTTTTTGACATCCCTAGGCGAGGGGCAAGCTCTTGAGAGAAAGGTGTCGTCCTTTCGGTCACAGAGAAGAAGTTAACGGTTGTCATTATAGCCTCGCCTCAGCAAGAGTTCCTAATGGCTCTTTCTCTCTCTAATGTCTTGTTTGATGTAGTAACAAGTTTTTTCTCTTTTTTTTATAGACAGCAGAACACTACAATATTTTAATTGAATAGTGGAGTAGAAACCGAATAAATTATCCTTAAAAGATCTAATTGCCGCATTTTGGCATGGAAAATTATTATTTATCTCTGAGATTTGGCATAATCTTCACTTTCTTTCCCAATATGTTTAGAATCCTCTATTTTCCCCTTAGAGGTTTGGAGAAATCTACAAATACCATCCTGAGGCTAACCACTGTTAAACATTCAGATAGATTTTTTGGTCTAATTAAAAAATGGACCATAACTTTTTTAACCCTAACAATTTTAGCCTAAGCATTTTAACCCTTTTACACTTTCAACCCCCACCCTTTACACTCTCAACACCGGCCTCGAACCACTGCCACCAAACCCACACTCAAGCTCATTTTCGTCCTCCTAGTTGTCGCCCTTTTCCTCCCCTTAAGCCAATTTCAAGCTTCTAATTTTCGCCTTCAACAAAGGTCCTCTGTCTTCCCATACCTTCGATTCATCATAGTCGCCTACTTCCCCATCAAAATCCAATTAGAAACCTCCAACAAACCATCTAAAAGAATATTGGAATTTGAACAAACCTCAAGGCACTAAGGCCATTTGTTAGACTTCCCAAGCTCTTCAAAAAGAAGGGAACAATGCTCAAACCTCACAACCTTGACAAACTTATTTAGCATCTTAACAAGGGGTTTTTTGTCGCTCAAGCTCCTCACCGTTGTCTGAACAAGTTTCTGAGCTTCTGGGTCGTCCGTCTTGCAACCAGATTTTCTTCTGGGCCAGAGATGAATGGAAGATGCTCGGACCACCCATTAGTTCGGAAGACGGAACGGGTCAAAGGGTAAGTAAATGCTGTGAAAAAGTCTAATTGATAGAGAAAAAGGCCGATGAGGGGAGATATGGAAGGAAGGCTACAGTCAATAAAAAACAGTCAAAAAGGCTAACCTCAGTACGAAGCCTACCAACCATTTTATGAAGAAAAAAAGGATAAGATCATTTAATGATAATAAAGCCACAAACATGTTCTTGTTTGCTATTAGTATTTCCACACTACGTAGTTTCAGCTGCTCTCGTAATGCTAGAAGTAGCGCCCCAGGCGTTACCATGGGCTGAAAATCTTGGTAGTGTCCAAGGCATTACCAAGGGCACTACCTGTCAGAGCTAGTAGCGCCCTGGTAATGCCTTGAAGCGTTACCAACTCAGTAATGCCTATGAAACATCCCAAAGATGTTCCAAATGATCATACCACACACATTTGAGTTCCCACGAGCTAACATGAGCTAGAGTTAGCTACATATAGCTAATTCGGAGCTCCCACTTAGCATCATAAGCTTAAGTGTCATGTCAAATGATCTTGGTGCGCCAAATATACTAACACCCTACCAGCCCATTGCAAATCTGACAGAAACGCCAGCTAGTAATGGACCACCTCGTTACCACCGTTGCATAAACTTACTCCCCTCACTTTCCCCTTCATTTGCAGACATTTTCGAGAGCTTCGAAATTTTTTGCTCCCGAACTCAGTTCTCTCCTCTTCTTCCTTGAACTGATTTGGTACGCTTTTCAACTTTTCGGTAGATCTCAGGTGTATTTAAAGCAGCATATTGAGCTAGGTAAAAGTTTTATTGTTTATTTTCAATTTTTTATAATATTTTTCATTTTTAATTAAGTGTAGTTATTTTAGTAAATGTTGAAAAATGCATAAATTTTATGGTATAGATTTAATTTGAGCCATAGTTCCTGTCTGTGGATATTACGTAGAATATAATATATATGCATAACATTATTTTCAAGTTTGGAAATAATGTTGCAAAATATAATATTCTATTGAATATTCATGGATTGTCCAGGTTGGACAGTTTTTAAAAGTATAATCGGTACATTGAACTTTTGTGATAGTTGTATATGCAAAACTGATACATCAACATTAATTTTGGCTCGTTTTCAGTCTCGTTCCTTGTTATACCAAACTCAGAATTTAAAACCCGAAAAATGGTATAATGAGGAACTGAGGCGAAATACTGCCAAAATTTATGTAGAATGTACAAGATATGCATATGCGATCATAAAAGTTTGATTTACTAATTGTACTTTTATGAATAGGATATCACCCATGCACCCTTAATTAGGACAAATTAATTTAAACAACTTATATACGTTTGTAGTGAAAATTAATTTTGTGGTTTGTTAATTTTTATGTGTTGCTATTCATATATATATATATATATATATATATATATATATATATTTACATTCTCATGTAGGAGTGGTTAAAATGGCTGAAGGACGTGAGTGGATGTATCAACGGTTTTAGAAAGGTAGTTGTGAATTGAATTCGCGATTTTGGGAGGGACTTAAGACGTTTTTGGAGTTTGCTTTCAGAGATGCTGAATCAAAAGGATGAGACATGATGAAATATCCGTGTAAAAAGTTCAAAAATAGATACTTTTATGATAAATTTACAGTTGGATCTCATTTATGTGAGCATGGGTTTAAGCCCGATTACTATGTTCGGGATTGTCATGGTGAGGCTATACCGATCAATCCGTTGGTCTATGGAGGTTTTAATCGAATGAATTACGAAGCTTCGTCATCCATTAATGCACGTGCAAGTACTGAAACAAAATTGAATAATAACTATCAAGGATGGGACGTCGTACAAATTGTTCATGAAGGTTTAGGATTTCGGTACAACAATTTTGAACATGAAAATTGAAAATGATGACAATGATGAAAATGATCACGATTATGTTGAAAATGATGACAACGATAACAGTAATGAAAATGATCATGAGATTGAAGATGAAATGAAAGTCGAAACTCCTAATGAAGAGGCGCAAAATTTTTATAACTTGATGCAAGCTACCTCACAACCTTTATATGAAGGGTGTCGTGCTGAGCATAAGAAGTTATCTGTTCTGGCAAAGTTTTTTAGTGCGAAAAGTCAGAGCAACATATCGGATGTCAGGTGGTCACGAATGATGAAAGTTGTGGATGAATATTACCTGGAGAGAAAACCTTGCCACAGAGCACAGCGGAGGCGAAGAAGCTGATCAGAGACTTAGGCTTAACTCATGTCAAAATACATGCATGCGAGAACTATTGTATGTTGTTTCACAGTAGATTCGACCATTTGGTTCACAGTAGATTCGACCATTTGGTTCATTGTGGAGTGTGCGGTCAGAACGCTATACTCCGGAGGGTCTTAATCGTTGTGGTAAACAGAAAATTAAGACAAAGAAGATTATACGTTATCTTCCAATCACTGACCGCCTCAAACGACTTTATCATTCATCTAAAATAGTTGAATTTATGAGTTATCAGGTCAGGGCAAACAGAAATGCAAATGGTATTATTAGACACCCCAGCCAATCGCAGGCATGGAAACAGATTGATGAGTTTTATCCTGATTTTTCTGAAGATGTCGGAAATGTTCGATTAGGGCTATGCGCTGATGGATTTAACCCTTTTTCTGACACTGGTAGCACTTATTCAATGTGGTCGGTTTTCATCACGGTCTATAATTTGCCTCTTGATTTATGCATGAAACAACCGTACATTTACATGGCACTGGTAATCCTGGGACCTCAATCACCAGGACGTAACATTGACGTCTTTTTGCGTCCGTTAATTGATGAGTTAAATTTTCTATGAACGACGGGTGTTCAAACTTGGGATGTGCATCGTAGAAAGAACATTACAATGCGAGCTTGTCTCTTTGGACTATTAATGACTTCCCGGCGTACGGTATGCTATCTGGTTAGAGTACGCATAGAAAACTTGCATGTCCATATTGTATGGATGATGTGTCCAGTTTCCAGTTAACACATGGGTTTAAAGCCTTGTTGGTGGGGTTGTCATCGAAGATTTTTACCTCGACAACATAGATACCGTAATGATAGCATCACATGGGGTTTTAGAGAACGACGTGATGAAATTAGGTATAAATCTAGAGAGGAAATTCTAGCAGAGATTAACGAGATTCAGTTCCCGCCTTTTAGTTCACATTGGGACAGACAATGACTAGACAGATTTGGCGTGTCGCACAATTGGATAAAGAAATCGATCTTTTGGAAGTTGTAGTACTGGCCTCATTTGTTGGTCAGACATAACCTCGATGTTATGCAAATAGAGAAAAATTGCTTCGACAATATCTTCTACACAGTTATGAATCAAAAAGGGAAGAGTAAAGACAACGAAAACTCATGACTTGACCTTCAGGCTGAGTTGCATTTGTTTCCCGGACGTAACGTAAGACCATGTAAACCTAAGGCAGTTTACACATTGAATCAAGAACTGATTTGGAATGTTTGCACTTGGTTGAAGAACACTTTGAAACTTCCTGATGGATATGCATCTAACATTGGAAGTTGTGTAAACATGTCCAATAATTCATTTTACGGCATGAAGATGCATGATTGTAATGTTTTTATGCAAAAATTACTTCCAATTGTTTTATGTGGCAACGTTCCTGATGATATTTGGGTTCCAATAGCGGAATTCGGCAAATTCTTCAGAATAATTTGTCCTAAGGAATTCCGGTTGGAGGACATGGAGAAGCTGCGTGAATTCATTGTTGTGACATTGTGCAAGCTTGAGAAGGTTTTCCTCCATCATTCTTCGACTCCATGGAACACCTAACTGTGCATCTACCATGGCAGCTTAAAACTTGTGGGTTTGTTCAATTTTTGTGGATGTACGGGTTTGAGAGGTACAAAAATGTACTAACAAACAATTTAAGGAAGACTCGATTATTGAAAAGTATTTGGTGAAAGAGATAGTGCTCTTTTCCGAGCACTATATGGATGACAATCTCGGTACACGTGTCAATCCTCAGATACGCAATGAAGTGTACAACGCAATGGATAATGAAAACAGTCTACCAATCTTTAACCATCCAATCAAGAACTTCGAGGAACTAAGGAATAGAGAACTGATAGACAAAGAAGTGCATCATCCGCAAACATATATTCTCATGAACTGTCCGGAGGTTGAACCATATATAAGGTAATTGTCCTTTTCTTCCAATTTTTATATCATTACAATGATTGTTAAATAAATTAATTTTGGCGATACGTGCAGCCAATTCAACGAGGCTTCGTGCTCTCGTTACCCGGCATTGGCCACCGATGGTTTGGATAAGTACAGACTTACAAATTTTGTGCCGTGGTTTAAAAACTTTGCTCAGAAAAATCGATGGTTGTTTCCTCCGTCACTGTATGACTTAGCATGCGGGCTGCATCGGACGGCGAAATCATGGGGCTGCTCAATTGTTAACGGTTTCAGGTTTCATACAAAAGATAATGGGCGAAAATGGACAACTGCTAATCGGGGTGTTTGTGTTTTTGGGGATACGAATGAGGAAGATTATGTTGATTTTTATGGTTGGATTGATGAAATTCTCATGCTTCGCTACAACAAATCAAAGCTGACAGTGTTTCAGGAGAGGTGGTTTGACCCATATACCGTGGTAACTACGGATAAGCACTCCGGGATCACAGATATAGAACAAGCGGTCCGATGGAAGGTGTACGACCCTTTCATATTTGCAAGTTAGGCACTACAAGTTGTGTATATCGAGTACCCTTCTAAGCAGTGGAATCTGAAAAAGCGATGGAACATTTTCAAGATGAAGCCCCGACATTTCAAAGGTGATGCTGGACGACGAGATCTGAAAGATGTAGATCCTCTGCAAGAGCAACGAATTGAGGAAACAAGAGTCGTTGTAGATAATGATGTGAGTATTTCGCTGGTTGATCATGAGGCAAAGCTGGAACGGTTAATAATTGACAACTTTATAATCGATGAGGATAATTAAACTTGTAAGCCATTGCTCATATTTTGTGGAAATATTTTTTACGAATATTAAAAAATTATGATGATTTGAAAATATTAAAAAATTATGATAATTTTAAAATATTTACAAAAATTATGATAATTTGCAACTATTTAAAAATTATGATAATTTACTAATATTGGAAAATATTAACAAAATATTCACAAGTTTTTTCGGCTCAAATAATCAAAAAAATTTTAAAAAGGTAGTTTCGGCTCAAATAATCAAAATTTTTTTAAAAAAGTAGACTTAATTTCACCTTTTCGTTTTCCGGGTATTAATTTGGTTCAAATTAAAGATGACACATGGTAATGTCGTAATAACGCCATAGGGCGTTACCAACCTCACCTTTTCGGTTCGCAGGTGTTAATTGGGTTCAAATTAAAAGCTCGTAATGTCATAGTAATGCCCTAGGGCGGTACCAGCCTAACTTGAATGAAAACTCTTGTCTCCTCGATTGCTTTCAGATCTCGCACCTGCCTCTCTTCTCCTCAACCTCCTATCTTTCAGTCGCACGCCAGCGCCATATTCGGTCTCTCAACGCCCAATTCAACACCAGTTCGAGGTAAGCTGATTTCAACATTTTTTTATTATTTTTGGTATCCATTTCAAGAGATTTGATGGTAATTTTTTCCCCATTTTCGGTGTTGAAGACCACCGCGCCGACAGCCATCCTCCCTCCATTTCAACGTAGCCTGTAGATAAAGGTAATAAAATACGCGTTTAGATGAAGTTTCAGTAATTGTTTTTAGTATGTATGATTTTTAGTAGTTTTATGATTTTTTAAATGAAATTTCAGTATGTATGATGTTTTTGTTGAACAAAGTACTTATGATTTTTTTAGTAGTTTTATGATTTTTTAGATGATTCTCTGTGTTGAATATTCATAATTTATGATCTATGATTTATGATTTATGATAACTTTTGATGAATTTTGATGATTTTAAGATTTAGTTACTTTGTTTTATAATTTTGGTGAAGTTTTAGTAATTTTTATAATTTTTGGCGAATTTTTAGTAAGTTTTATGATTTTGGTGAATTTCTAAAATTCATGGTTAGTTATTGTAATTTTTATATTTGATTGCTGAATTTTTAGTAATTTATGTCATTTATGGTGAATGTTTAGGATTTAATGGTAATTTAAAACTTTTGGATGAAATTGTAAATTTTAAAACGTTTTGGGTCAAACTTTTCAATGAAATTGTAAACTATTGGATTAAATTCTAAACTTCTAAAACTTTTGGATGAAATTGTAGACTTTTAAAAGTTTTGGGTCAAACTGTAAACTTTTAAAACTTTTGAATGAAATTGTAAATTTTAAAAAGTTTTGGATGAAATTTCATACTTTTATTGACAAGTTAACTTCTTGTAAGGATATGGCGGGTCCGACTAATAGTCACGGGTCTGGACGTGGTTCTACATCCGGACCTGGTTCCGGACGTTCTGGGGGTCGTTGTTCTGGGCGTCGTGGTTCTGGAGACCGTGGTTCTGGAGGCCGTGGTTCTGGGCGATCATCACCTGCATTAGCTTCCTCCTCACACCTATCAAACTCGCAGGACACGGTCCAGGGTCAGCATAGCCGCGGAGAGGATGATGAGTTGGTGTGATTGCTCCCGCCTCCACAGACGCTTGCTGATGGCAAAAGGATGATTCTTGCAGGCCAGTAAGTTGTTCATTTTATACATTCAATTTTAGTCTTTAACATATCTATCTTTTTGTCTTTAGCTCCATTTTGTCTTTAACATATCTATCTTTTTTCTTTAAATTTATGTAGCGTTGGCTCTAAGCTCCACGGGGTCTACCAAGATGTGCAACGCGTTTTCAGAGACCGTTATGCGGTGTCCCGGACATGTATTCGACATTCACCGAAGCTGAGAGGGATGCGTGAGTTTCAAAATTTGCGGTAACATATACAATATTAACATATAGTTTTCTTATAAATATTTATGTACATTACTAACCTAAAGTTTTGTTGTCATAAGAAAAATATGTTTGGTACCCGCCGTCACTCACTAGAGGTGCGTGGAGAGGACGTTGCACAAGTTTTGGGCCAAGATGTACAGGGGGCGGAAGGGGAAGATCGTCCAGACTTACAAAGACAAGTACCCTCTCAATGACCAAAATCCCAGCTTCGATCACAGGCGGGAGCACAAACACCCTACCTTTCCTCAAGCAAATTGGGATAAGTTCATCGACTCGCTCAACACCCCAGAGTTTATTGCGCCGTCGAGACATAATGAAAAGAATGCAACAACACAGGCAGCTCGGAGGTCGCGAAGGAGGCACGACTCGACGACGGCGCAATACTTATACGAGGAGATGATCATAAAAGAGCGTCGAGAAGTCACCATCACCGACTTTCGGCATTGTTGGATGGTCCGGATGACACTACATTCGAGGTAACTATTTCAAAGTTATCATCTCCTATTATTTAGGGTTTATATTTATTTTCTACTAATCGATGCATTATTTGTTCATTAGGCCGAGTATATGAGGCGGGTTATGGAGAAGTACCCAAACATAAATGATGCGCCTCCTTTCGATTAGGAGATCTTCAGGGCGGTTACAGGCGGGCCCAGAAAAGGGTGTTATGTTGGCGCTCCCCCGCAGCTTGTCCACCCAGAGCATTTCCGGCCACCTCAGCCATCTCCGGTAATTAATTATAAACTAAATCGAAACTTTTTAAAACTTTAGTGTTAGATTATAAAGTAATATACTTTTTTCATATACTTTCAGCGAGAGCTTGCTGCTGAGGAGGAGCGTCCGGCAGATGCGGAGACCCGACACAAAACTGAGGAAGAGGTCCGTGTGCTCAAGAAGCGTCAGGCCTAGCCTGAGGTTTACATCAACAACCTCCGACGACAGTACGAGTCATCATTACGACAATACGAGTCATCATTCAACGTGCTTTGGCCAACGCTTATCCAGCGGGACATCATGCAGCGGGACTAGGTGCCTCCGGGCCTGATTACGGGGGTGATCATCATCCTCCTCGCAAACCCAGGACCACTCGAGGCCGCCCAACTTCCTTGACTCAATCAGATTTCCATAGCAGCAGCAGCCGCCACACCAGAACCCTTTCACTAATACAAGGCTCATCTGCGGTGATGAATATTACGAGCCTCGGATGCAACAGCCACAGCCGACATACCAGTACAACTTGGAGACAAACATGTACTTGAGAGAGAATATCGAGCATTTTAACCCATTCAACAATGGGTTTAATCAGGGACAGCTCAATACGTCAGAGCAACGACCGTTGGAGAGTCAGAATCACCCCCGGGACAATTGAAATTTTCCGCCCCCGTAGAATTGTGATTGTATTAGTAATCTTTTTTTTGGATGTTTTAATTGTGTTTCAAACATTTAAATGAAATATGTTTATTTTCAATTATATTTATTTCAAAATATAAATAATAATTATTGATTACTTTTATAATAAACATTTATTACATTATAGATTAAATGTGAAAACATTAAAAAAACGTTATGGGCTAGTCGGGGGCAGGGCGCTACCAGGCCTGTCAGGTTGGCAGACCTGCTGTCAGGTCTAGTAACGCATTATGCTGAAGTAGTGCTGCAAATTGCAGCGCTATTGTAACGCCCTTATGCGTTACCATTCATAATGGGTTGATAACGCATTTGGCGTTACCAGGCCTAACTCAGATACGTAGTGCCAACAACAATCTCTCTGAATCAAAAGGATATTTGAGAGGTGGTCTTACCCAGAAGTGAGACCGACGAATCCAACTGTGATGGCTCGATCGGGTGTCGTTTTATTCTCAAACCCAACGATGGTTCAAGACTGACAGTGGAGAAATTCCATGGATGGTTCAAGACAGATGTAGATAGAGGAAGAAAGGGTGAGGATCTGGGGAGGAG
This sequence comes from Stellera chamaejasme, assembly GCA_024586325.1. Taxonomy (NCBI): domain Eukaryota; kingdom Viridiplantae; phylum Streptophyta; class Magnoliopsida; order Malvales; family Thymelaeaceae; genus Stellera; species Stellera chamaejasme. The sequence goes on along the minus strand of CM044985.1, from coordinate 26,278,853 downwards.
GCTAGTGGCGGCTGGAGGTTTAGGTGGGAGGCAGGGCATGAGAAAGAGAGAAGATAGGGTGGAGGTCTAGTGGGCAGGCCACGAGGAAAAGAAAAGATGGGAAAAACGAAAAAGAGAAATTTGGGTACATTTGTTAAAAGTTTAAAACATAGAGGATAAATTGTTATGATTAAAAAAATATGTGGTCCGACTTTGTAATTAATTTTAGGGAAAAGGTCCAATTTCGTCATCAACGTCTGCCTATTGCCACCTTTTTACCACTACTCCAAAAAAGGCTCGATTTTACCATCATTTTATGTTTGAGTGGTTCCATTGTGCCACCGAAAAACATTTTGAGGTTTTTATATGCCATTAAAATGATTAACAACGTCTGTTTGCGGCGGCCGGTGCGGTGGTCGACGGCGGTGGTCGAGTCAACCATCACCATCATCTCCGACGTGTCCAGGCGAAGCCAACCGTCCGTCTTCCGCCACCAAAGCCACCAAAAAAGTGGAGAAATCAGCTAAACACCTCCACCATTATTTCAAGTTTAATCGCTTCGATCCAACGTTCCAACCGTCGTACGCCGCTCCAACCACCATCATTGTCACCGCCGGCCTTCGGCGAACCATCTCGGCCTAAGTCCACCACAAAAACTCGACCGTCACCGCACCGGCCTCCACAAATAGACGCCATCAACCATTATAATGGCATATAAGAACCTCAAAACATTTTTCGGTGGCACAAAGAGACCACTCAAACATAAAATGATGGTAAAATCGAACCTTTTTTTGGAGTAGTGGTAAAAAGGTTCCAATAGGCAAATGTTATTGGCAAATTTGGAATTTTTCCCATAATTTTAAAATCTAATAGAAAATTAACAAAGATTAGGTACTAGGGGGATTTTGTAGGTTTTCTCAAACCTCATGGGGTAAAAGAACAAATTCCAAAAATATGGAGGGTAAATTGAAAATTAAAAAAAAACCTCACTGGGGTAAATAATAATTTCACTTTTGGCATCTTGATGTTTTCCTATGATGGCATAAATAGCATGTCAATCGGATAGGTCGAGTTCGAGTCAAGCTAATCTTAGGTTGGGACAGGTTTGTGTTATTCGGATTCAAGTTGTTTCAGGTTTAGGTCGTGTTTTCATTTTCAGGTTGTTTTGGGCTGAACCACTCAAGCAGCATTCCATAGACCAACCATCGTGCTCAAACCGACGACCAGTCCGGAACCTGCACACAACCATGCTCAATCCTCTGCCCTTGAAGCTGTGTATGTGCTCAGGATAAGCTCAAGGATCTATATGGCTACTCTGATTGGACTTTTGCTATTTCATACCCACTGGGATTGTCGAGATGATCTGACTACTTTTG
>CM044985.1:25494904-25677398 GCA_024586325.1 Stellera chamaejasme | reverse complement strand
TTTGGCCAACCTAAGATAGGAGGGAAAGATAGGTTATTTTCAATGTTCTTTTCCATAGAACTTAAACACACAACTAAGTAGTGTCCTTACCACTTAGATCTCTTCAAGAACTTGATGTTTGGTACACTTGATCCTTGATGAACACTTGAAGAAAATCCCTTCCAAGAAACTCCTCTAAATTCGGCCTTGACAAGAAAAGAGGGAAATAATTAGTGCTTGAAGTTGAACACTAATCATCTTTGATTAGTGATGAACAAACACCATTACCTTGCTTAATCTTCCTTGATTAAGGATCTAGGAGAGGATTAGTTCTTGATTAGTGAAGAACACTCAAGAACACAAGCAAAGTTCATGAGGAGAGAGAGAGAGGAGAGAAAAAGCTTTTTTCAATTTTCAAGACTTGAATTTTGGGAAAGAAATGAAAATGAGATATTAGCCAAAAATGAGAGAGAGAATTCGGCCAAATGGAGAGGGAAGAGAGAGATGTGTGATTATGACACAAGCATGGTGATGTGTAAGAGAGGTATGGGCATAAGGAAGCCTTTCTACACCATCTTCCATTATTGCCTCTTTTCTTCCTATTTCTTCCTTTTTATCCTTTTCCCATAAAAACAAAATAATTGGTCTAACAAAATCTGAAAATAGAAGTCTCAAATGGGCTTAAATACCAAGAATTTTCGGCAGCCCAAAGATAGCCCAACCCCATTCTTCTTCAACCTTCTCCATTTACACTTGGCAGATTTTGTACCAACTTGTAAAAATAAACTTCACCAGACCACCAGCCCTAAAATCATGAAACTTTACATGAAGGTAGCCCGGTGTGTCTAGTTTAAGTAGAAATTTACAGATCTCGATTTGGATTCCTGTAAAATTTACTAAAAATGTTTGACTGAACACTGGTCAAACCAGACTTTTGGAATTTCGAATTTTTTTCCAAAATTAACAGTTATCACCGAAAATCGTCAAACACTTGTAACACTTATAAACAACACCAAAATCACATCCAAACATTGAATTTTGATAAATTATCATAACCCAATGTTATTCCGATAATTTACAGAATTCGAAATTCCGGTCGACACTCGCCAGAAAGTTACAGAACGTCGGGGTGGGTGTAACAGGAGACCAGTTTTTGTACTCTCAGATTCACACTGGCAGACGTATTAGGGTAGGGAGAAAGAGTAACCGTATCCATAAATCATAAGTGAGAGGACCGGTATAAAATGTACTCCACCGATCCACCGATAATTGAATCGATTCACTTTCATTTTTGGAAGGTTTCTTGCTTTTCTTGGATTTCATGAGGATAAAGATTGAGAATACCCGTGACAAACGTGTTTAAAACAAGAATGTTGTGAACTACGATATGCTCAGTGAACTGAAATGTTTAGATAGTGATGTAAACAAAATCATAGTAGACATACTATGAAGGAATTGAAAAGAAGGAAGCGGACTGCAGTTTTTGAGGAAATGAGTTACTTGTGTCATTTTAGTTCGGCCAACCTGTTGACCTCCTAAGTAAACATTTGTACATGTTGGTACTAGTACTGTTACGTTTGAGCCTCTTACAACCTCATTTATGCCAACGTAGGATGCATGTACCATTGTAGTCGTATTTGTACCCACGTAGAATGCATGTACAATTTCAGTAGTCTGTATTTGCGCAAATGTGTGTGCGTGTATATATGTACGTACATATACATGCATACATATATATATATATATATATATATGTATATATATGTACATATACATATGTATGTACGTACATATGTTCCTGTATATACCTCTCTCTCTCAGACACGTTACTTTATCGTAGAAGGAATTCGTAGAACCATTTAGTTATGATCTTAAATTGCCGTTGGCCGCTTTAGTGGTGGTTGCGAATTTAAGGGCGTCCGCAGATGAACTATTGAATGGCATCTACGTCATTCCTAATGGATGCCTATTTAAAGGGAGTATATGTGTGTAAAGGTAGTCCAGCACCCCTTGAAGAATACCGAGCATGACTCCTTAGAGCACCAATGGCTGGCAAACCCACTTCCCCTGGCACGAAATCCTCTCAGGGTACGCGCTACGAACTGGCTTATTTTCGTCCACCTCAGTTTATATATTTGTGTAAGTTATTGCACTAACGTATTATATGTGTAGTTGCTGTCGACCAGAGGACAATGCAGTCCCTCTTCGAGTCCTTCAAAAGTGGCCACTCAAATCTGAAAGGTGAAGTGAAGACGCCATCAAACGTTGTGTTCTAGCTGGTGACGTTCTTTGTTGTGAAGGCACTGCTGCTTGAGTACCCACCACTGAACTCTCTGAATGAAATCCTCGACGAAGTCATCGAGATGCCTGTTCATGAACTCAGGAACGGAGGTGCGAGCAACTACAAACCAACTGATGTGACGCCGAAGGTTACTAAACGTCCTGCAGTTCGCAAGGCCACTCCAGCCACGAAAGCTTTGAAATTCTCGCCACTCATGTACAAATTTAAACGCGAGTCAGGCAGCGCGGGGAGCCCGTCGCCGAACAGTGCAATGAAAATCAAGGTCGAGGACACTGAAGGCAGTGGCGAAGGCAGCGAGGTTGTGGAGATCCCGCATCCGTAAGGGGTCACTATGGGACGGGTCTCGTTCCTCATGTACAATAAAACCGTGCGCGTATATATACACACGCTCACACTATATAGACATATATATATATATATATATATATATATATATATATATATATCTATATATATGTGTGTGTGTAGCCTGTTTGCGCGTGCGAGTCCGTGTGTTAGCGTCTCTGTGAGAATTGAATAAGGAGGAACATGTTGTCTACCCTTGAGTCCACGTTAGACGGCAGATAAGCAATGTGTTACGTTAGAGTGATGGTGTCACTCCCGTCCATTTCCCGGCGGTAATGGTAGTGTTTGTTGAATGCATAAGTACAGGATGCATCCACGCTACGTACTCGTATTTACCACTTCCCACAGTCCAGCGACGTAACCACGTTATGGCCGATCGATATGCATGCGTCTTGCGTTACCCGTACTCTTAATCGAGGAGAGAGTATGTAGTTATGTAGACCCCCAACTCCGCCCACATAATAGGCAACGTACCCCCAACTCCGCCCATACGTATCTCCCAATCTCCCATCTTAAGCCCACCATAACTACTACTCATCTACTTATGTATACAGAACTATATACATATACATATATATATATATATATATATATATAATTACAAACTTAAGTTGACTATATAAATGGTTATATAGGATTGGTATACAGTTAATGAAATTCTACAGTGAACCTTAGTTACCTCATCTTCTTTTGTTTGTTTCCATTTTCAATTTTTTGTTGCTTATCATCTTGTTAAAAAAATAATTTTTTTCTGTTAAACTTTTATTTTCATTGTTTTTGAAAAGGAATACTAACTTGTCTCAATATTGTAAGTCATGCCACTTTACAGATTTCCATTATTTTTGCACATCAATACCAAATGTATTCAGTAGTCGGTTCACCGTTTTCATTATTTTTGCATATTAATAACAAATATTTTCAATATTAATAACAAATATTTTCAATATTATTTAGCACGACACGAAGGTCAGGTTGACAGATCAGGGAGCGGAAGGAATTATACAGAGAAGCCACATAATATTCAACATGTGTACTTTATATTTAGAAGTCGACGGGTACAAAGTATTACTTCTTTAGAAGTTTTAAATACTAAAATAAATACAATGTATTTTTAGAGTATGCAATTAGTATTCGCAACTTTTAATTCATGATTATGTATTCATTATTTTAAGATTTCTATGCACATGAAGAATGAGTGTGTATAGTTTCTAAAAGTATTTTTCTAGAGTTTCTGTACCAAAATTTATTTGTGAAAATTTTAAGCGAATACAAGTGTAAAATTCAAACTATATATGCTTCACTGGGACAAAGTGAGTGCCTCATTATTTCATAAGAATGTTCGAATTTTGTTGTTCTTCCCGTAAATTTAATTAGGAAATATGCATCGAACAATGTAACGTATCGATTAAGAGTATCCGTATAGAAACGAATTTTTTCCATCTGACGAATCACGTACTTGTACCATATATTGATATGTATCACGTTTCTCGTAACTACTTCTATTTCGGAGGTGGTGGAAATTCATGAATGAGGAGCATCACCACGGCGGGTACCCCGCACCATCAAGCCAATCCTCACCACAAGACTTCTTCATAACAATCGAAGTCAGCTGACCGATTTGTATAATCGTAAGGAGGTTACTTTTCCACGCACTCAATAATCTAATGCATTCAAATAACAGATCATACAAATGATACTAAAGTTGTGTTCTTTGAGTACATATTTACGAAAAGTAACAACAATTTAAATTGAGGTTGGAAATTTGCGAGTAAAAGTATTGGAGAGTAATGAAACATATAAATTACTGCTAATTTTTTGCTAGTTTTCTTTTGGGAAAGAACATAACATAACCTTTAATTGAAGTTAGTACATTCATTGCTTCAAAAAAGTTACTACATTCATCTCATACTAGTTGTATATATATTTGTAACATGTACATATAATTTATGAATTGTTTTCAACATTCTGACATGTAAGTCAAAATATTTATATGAAAATGGTATATTAGAAATACAAATTCCAAATACTGATTGTGGTTGTAAAATTTATTTCTTAAAGTAGTTTGAATCGACATAGTTGCCAAACTGAAATGAAGCAAGCATTTTGAAAAGAAATTAGTAAACTCCAACACAAGATTGCAATAAAGTTATGTTCGTGGTGTCTTCGCACGAAATCTACTCGCTCTCGAAAGAAACAAGCACACATAGCTTCAAATTCATTTAACATCTGCAAATATACCTCACTACTCTCGAAATGCGAACACAGTTCTCATCTATGGCTTCAATTGATTTAGTGCTTTTCCAAATTTGACAGAGTGTATATACAAGCATGTCAAATTATTAGTGTCTAGGTACGTATGTATATGTCTTTATTGGTCCACAGTCATGTGATCTACTCTACTCCTGGGTGGAAGCCACTGGTCAAGTCAAGCAACGTAGTACACTATCTGAAGCAATAGGCAGGGTCATAATACACTACTGAGTGCATTTCACCTCATCTGATACGTCTTCAATGTGATTAGATGTGCATCAAGTGGACCGGGAAAGCTAAACCAACTTAAATGTGCCTTAAATGTTGTTGGTGCTTGCTTCCCCTCTTTAAGTGTGGGAGCATTGGACCGGAACTCACCCGCTCATCTGCCAAAACAGCACTACCGCCCTTCACTCTAAGCACCCTCTGTTTCCAATGGAAGGGGAGAAATACCGGGCACTCACTGCACTAATTGTGTGGTCGATATGTGGTGTGTACTACAATAAGGCACATGACATGTACCTTCGATTCGAGAACGAATTCATCCCCTCCTTGACTTTTTCCATACCTCGTACCTCACTTAGGAAGCATCTGCTGGCCATTTGACAAAGAAGAGATTGCCAGGATATGATATCATTTGCACGTCATGCCGGATCCGATTGCGATGTATCCCACAGCGGAGCCGCACACAATGCTACGTTGCGAGGAACTTCCCCTACGGTTCGAAGACATTCCGGAGGCGGTCTCCGATGTCGCAACATGCTGCACTCCCATCAACAGTCTGTTCGATCGATATCTGGACGTTGGATCCCATGGACATCCGTCGGCGGAGGTACGGGTGTCCACATTCCATACTCTCTGGTACTTATCTTTTGACCCATTTGTGAAGCACGTGTGTGTGATCCGAGATGCGCCCCTCACTCGTATTTTCATCGACAAGACACATTTCCAGACTAACTCAACGTCGTACCACTTCACATGGATTCCGCATCTCCATTTGGAAGCGAAAAGGTACAGAGACGCACGCCGACTGGAGATGTGTCGTGTCTCAAGTGAAATGGCTGTTAGGTCTTCGTTCCTCGAGTTGAAAGCCTTGGTATGGAACGTAAGGGAAACCGAGGGTCCGAGGTTCGATGCTAAGTTGGTGGATGTGGTCACCGCACATCAGCCAATGCTGCTCATACTTACCGGGACAAGTGGGTTTCGGGCATTCCCGACGCATGCAACTAGAGCATTAGGGTACACTGAGTACCTCTTTGTGGAGCCAGACCCGGGTCAGTGCAATGGGTTCTGGATCTTATGGAGGCCCACCCAGCTCGAAGTTGAGACACACGAGTACTATGCAAGTGGGAAGCATATAACTGTAAAGGTATGTTTGCAAGGTCCACTTTTGAACCATACAGAGTGTATGCAAGAGTACCTAACTATTTCTGCCAATGACTCATTTTACTAGGTCCGCGGTACTCCACCGGTCGCCGGGGCGCCCCGCATTAAGGACATTCTACAGGATAAAGGGAAGAAGTAGATGCAGCCTGTAGGTGGCTTCACTAGGTTGCAACCAAACGCAGTGGGGAACTGCGCCATGTTATGTACTCGCTCGTAATCTTTGGACTCCTACTTTTGCTAATTAAGTTGTCTGCCACTACGTCTGTGGCTTACGTTACATGTTCTAATTAAGCGAAGTAAGTTGGTTGTACTTGCCGTATGATTCCTCTCACGGTATCTCTCTCAGTGGACATATCTGTAGCCTCTATATATGACGTCTATTTTGACAGTGGGTGGGAAATCAGACGTCCTACACTATTGTATGCAGTAAGACGTTTAGTAATCGACTGAACTGTTCGTTACGTAGTGTTGATTTTGTTTTAGACAGTACCACGTTAATCGCTATAGCAGGGCGTTAGGTATGTGACCATCTCCCATCTTTCTACGTTCGTTACACACTGCTATACCCCTGAACTTAGACATCCCACCTTACATCACACAACCACGTTAAACCTCCTGAAACACAGAAAAGTAGACCGCCCCCCAAATCATAGTACAACATGAAATGATGTCCTCCGTAGTGTGTTACATTGCCGACATACTGCCACATGGTTCACATAAGCACTCGCTAGCTGAAGTTTCACCTCTAACTCCTCATGATTGTTACCCTTACCGACAGTACTGGAGTCTCCCATCTCAGGACCGTGAAGTCACATACGTCACCAACTTTGAGGTAATTTTCGACAATGACGTGTGCCACTCGCCGTACAGGTACGGTTGCGAAACGTTCGTGGAGATCTTGACATGCCATGTACGACCGCTAATACCATCTACGGAGAAATTCCAGCTTCGCACAAGGTGGAGTCTGTTACGGTCACCCCGAGCGGGTTGCGACCAGGAGACCCGGGCTCGGTTTTGGCTCGCGGGTCACGTTTTTGGCTCTCGGGATTTATCTCGAGCATTATTTCTGGGAATCCTTCGGGTTTTAAGGTCGTGTGGGTCCCCCAGACATTTCCGCGGAAAATATTTTTCCGGGGCCGCGGCTTGTCTCGGGACGTACAGCTGGCTCGGTAGCGCTCCCGGGACCTCAGATTGAGGAACCGTTTGCATATTTGGGATCGTGAGAACGTCCTGCATCTTTCTATGAAATATATTTTCTGGAGCGGGACGTGCGGTCAAGGGCGACTCCCGGGGCTCTGGACGGGAATCCCGAGACTCGGGATGGATTTTTCCAGACGGCTTTGGTGTAAGGTATGTTATATTTTAAGACGGATTTTATGGTAATATTTATGGATTTTTGGGTTGTGGTGTGATTTTTGGTTCGGGTTAGTGGGTTCAGCGGGCCCTAGGACACTCTGATTTTCCAAATAGACTTTGGAAACAAGATTTGGGTATTTTATGATATTCTAAGGATTGTGGTCAGTTTTGGTTCCATTTGGGGTTCGTTACTTGCGTTTGGGGGTAAATTGCAATGATTTGGAGAGTTGGGGGGCTAAGTTGATATTAACCCAAAAGTTAATAATATTTTGGTCAGATTTGGGAGTAGGTCGGCTGCAAGGATAAGGGGGTGGACACTTCTCTAATTTTTATTAAAGATGGTTAAAGGGAAGGAGTATAAAAGGCTATTATTTCATGAAATATCATTTCATTTTCTTCTTCTTCTTCCTTCTTCTCTCCTTTGCCGCCATACTTCCTCTCCTTCAAGCTCCATGTTCTTCATTTTTCTTGGCTGATTTCTTCAAGGATTTGGGTTCAAGAAATTGGTAAGTCCATTCTCTTCAAGTTGTACAAGTTGGAAACATGTTTTAGTTGGAAAAGAGGAGAAAACCGAAATTATGGTTTGTTCTTAACTACATGTTTAAGTGATCCTCTTCCTCCCATCTTTTAGTATGTTGTTCTTGGGTTGAAGGGGAGTAGGAATCTATGGTTGGATGTTGGAAAAACTCTATGGATGGGCAAACCCTAGGGGTGCCAATTCTTGAGGAATTTTCCAAAATGTTGTGTGTTTGTGTTCTTGGATCATGCTTCAAGTATGTTGTTCCTAGCATGATTCTAAGACTATCTATGGTTTCAATTTGATGGAAAGCATGTTGGGTAGAAAACCCCTCTTTGGCCGAATTTAAGGGTTAGGTTTTGTGAATGATTTTGGTGGCTAAAGGTGAAATTGGTTAGTAATCTTGCTTCAGTTATGTAATTGGTGATTAAAGAGTGCAAATGGAACCTTGTTTGGATTGAAATGGAAGTTGGGTAAAATTTGGTAAAAGAGCCGAAATTTTGGATGAATCTTTTTCCATGATAGGATTGTGTTTTGGTTGTGTTGGTTGGTAATTTGGTATTGTGGATAGAAGTAGGTTCGTATTGATGTTTGAAACGTCGTTTTCGGGCAATGGTAGCAAAACTCACCTTTATACCTAATAGCGGGTGAAAGTGTCTGGAATGTGGGTTTAAAGGTTGGAATGTGTTTGTGGGTGTATGAATAGCAATGTTCTAGCTCGGTTCGTGAAACCGAGCTTTCTGTGGATTTTTGCGGGAAAGTGTGGGATTATGCGGGATTGGTTTCCGGGGTTTGTTTGTATGTGTTCTGACTTAATTGTGTTGTTCAGCTTGATTCTACGTGGGTGGAGTAGCGTGGGACCGTAAGAGCCAAGTTTTACTTTTCGGGCCGGGAGCCGGGATTTCCCGGGTTTTGTGTTGCGGGGTAGTGTTTCTGAGGTAAGGGCTCAACTTCTCTCGTTATGCATTCTGGGAGTAATTGCATGTATATCGGGGTTAGTTGGGGCGGGTCCCGGGTGAGGACGGTGGTTCAATGACGCCGAGACCCGTCACATGGTAAGATGTATGTTTGTTCTGTCTCAAGGCCCGGATGGCCTTGGAGGCCCCGGGTTCCTATTCTGTTCTGTATATCTGTATCAGGTGATGATACTTCTGTTTATGTTTACATGTATATGTGTTCTGTTCTGTGACGAGACCCGGGCTGGTCTTAAGACCACGGGTGCTCTATGGTTTGGTTTGGTTATGTCCGCACTGGAGGGTGCCGACATTCTGTGTATATCCGCACTTGGGGTGCCGATATACTTCTGTGACCCTACGACAGTTTGGGGATCGCGACCCCAGCCGGTACCGTGCTTTCTGTTCTGTATGTTCTGACCTCTTGGAGAGGGCTGTCGTTCCGTGGGTCAGCGGTTGGACCGCATGTGTTGTGATTCTGATTCACTTTACGCTTTATGTTTATATATATATATATATATATATATATATATATACATGTATACTCTTGTGTTATTCTGTTTTGCAGGTTCAGTTTGTTGCCACTTGGGCAAACTATATCTTACCTCAGCCCTTACTGGGTCCTTCCGAGGACTCACCCTTTTATTTGTTTACCACCTTTCAGGCCGTCCTGACAAGCAACCGGCGGAGTAGAGATCCGCGGTGCTTCCATCTTTTTGGTTTTTCGGTTGCAGCAGCAGTACCACGTGCGGAAATCCTCGAGTGAGAGGCTTCTGATTCCGCGCTTAGGTATTTATAGGATTTTGTTTAATGGCTCTGTAGCTGTAGCTGCATGCATGTAGATCAGATCATGAATTTGTATATGATGTATAATCTGAGATATATCCTGCACTTGTTTGTCTTCTGAGTCGTGGGCGGAGCCCCGACTTGCCTATATTGGAATTGTTATATTATGGATTCGGTGTTTCTGTGTTTGTGGCGATGATCGATGTTTGACATACCATGAACTGCATGTTTGGTAGAAGTCGGATTGTCATGTATGCTTGCCTTGTATAAGTTCGTAGGTTTCTAGTCGTTACTCGACTATTTTGTTATTTGAGCTTGATGCTCCGTTGCCGCGCTTCCCGCCATATTTCCGTTCCGACATCGCGGCCGGCTCCGCCTCCGCAACCGGGCGGGGTAGGCTGTGAAAGAGTCTGTATGCATTATTGGTAATGAACTCCAACGGTAGTGCCTGCATATATCGAAAAGAATGGATACGAAGTTATGAGACAAGCAACGCATGTGTGCACATGATAAGTTGTAGGGCAAAGCGGTCGTCATACAAATTTATGTCGTGTAATGTGTGTCGGATGAATAGTTTTCAGGAAGCTGATCCCATCTTCTGCTGCAAAAGAGGTCAGTAGATTAAACTATTTACATGTACATATCTACCCCATGGGAGGCACACGTATACGGTATCCGGCTTAGCAGTTCATACCTGGTCCCGCAAAAATCTCTACCTTCAGCGTGAGGTCCTCGAGAAGCTCAAATGATAAGATATCACCAGTCCTGATGTGGTTTTGTTCCACAAAATTGAACCAACAGCTGCCCCCTATTTTACAGGATGGAGTTTTTTCCGAGCGCAAGTGAAAGTGTAATCGACGGTCCGATACTTCTTCTCCTCTGCGAGCATTAGATGGGATTTGCGACTGGGGTTCAGAACACTCTCCGAGCTCGGCGTGCTTGAGAAACCCCGATCACCAAAGATATGGTAGTTTACTTTGACGGAGTCCTTGAAGACCATCGACGTATTTGAACCGGCTCTCGTAGGTGATAATAATTGTATGGGCGTCATAGGGCCGAGGACAGCCGTAGTTTCTCCCACCCTCTCGAAGCATGTAGTGGCCATCAACCTTTCGTAGTTCAACAACCCAACTCCCAAGATTGGCCACTTCAATCGAAACTTTCGTGCATACTTTTCGGCCGATAAAGGTCCGAGAGCCAAGCTCGGCGGAATCACCTAGTGGAACAAATGGTTCCATGGATTATTTTGGTGGAATTGCTGTGTGGCTAGCGTAAGGCAAATGAATAGAATTACGTATTTTGGAAAACATACAAGTCTTTCTTCGGTGATGATGCGAGTTGTAGGTCTCGTCGGGAACATGTTTTCTTGATGACGTCCTCCATGTGATTTTCATGGTTCGGGGGTTGCAAACAATGACAAACACTGCGCATACAGATCGAATGAAGGATGAAAGTCTTGCGAAAATGTAGTGCAAATATGTCCGAACACGCACAACAAGCGGCAAACATGGTCTTACAGATCAGAAATGGGCATAAACAGTGACCCAATAGCGACAAGAATACAGAGTCACGGTATTCACAAACCTAGTATGCACCGAGAACAATACACACCCACATCCGAGAACACTTGACTAACACAGGTACTTGGAAAAGAATAACCCACATGAAATGATACCAACCGATACGTGCAACAACAACCCAAACTACGGAAAGTGAAAAAGCGAAGCCGTCGGGTTACCTTGAACCAAACACGGCGTGGTGGTGAGTGCGGCAAGAAGGCCGATTGCAGAGTCGGTCGGTCTGAATCGATACGCTGGTGTTCTCCACCCGTCTTTGCTTCCGTCGCCTACTCGACTGTCATCGATCAACCACATGGCATCCTCTGCCGTGGTGGCTGTGAAGGAATATGGTTAGAGTTTCGTAAACCGTAGAACTGGTGGCTTGGGTTAGAAATGGGCCTCCAGTTACAGACCGCTCCTTCAACGTGTTTAGCCCACCGCGTTAAGCCCATACATGAACCCTTCTGTGCAGCCCTATACGGCCCACCACAAACCACCGGTCAACTCGACGCCCAATCAGCACTCCCCATGACCTTCACATGCGTCTTCATCTTCCCCAGGACGGCGAGCATCAGAGTCGAACCTTCAAGGGTGACCTGCAACACTTCGACTCACACGAGATCTGTTAACGTACCTCTACATCCTCATAATCTTTCGCAAACACGCCTCCTCCCTCAATCGGCGCCGATGGACGCGGAATGGTACCGGTTGTGCGACGACGAAATGTTTCTCAAGAGGATGACCGACGACACCGTCAACGGCAAAATTGTTGTGCGTTTTCACCCTGACTGACCACTTCTGCTCTGTTTCCTCATCTTCCTTTCATCTTTCGAGTTCCTCGCATCTCATACTCTTCTTTGCAACCATGCGTGCCAAAACCCTCGGTTCGCTTTCACTCTTCTAACTCTATCTGTCTTCAAGGTCCTCCCCACTCGGTTCGCAACCAAGATGCTTTCGGAAGTGAGAAGCCCCCACAAACTCCTCCTCGAGGTCCATGGTAAGGGCTGCTGGACTGTTCACGTCCGGAACGTTAGCGGCCGTCACTGCATCGTCAAAGGGTGGGACGCCATGGTCTCTGCCCTACACCTGACCACCTCCCACACCCTCATTTTTCACCGGCAGGATGACCTGAAATTAAAAGTCGACGTCCTCCAGAACGAGCTAATGGATTTGTTCGGTATGTTCGACAACCCTGCTGTCATTCCACTTCCACCGGCCACGGGGATGGGGAGGTACGCCAATGAGGAATTTCGGAGAAACATCAACGTCTCCTCTCCCAGTGCAGTAACGCCACTTACTATATTCATGTCTGATTTCGCATAATGCATGTTCAATTAACTATATGTATGCATTGGATATTCTGCAACTCGTGCTTATAACATTCAACTCATGCTGTGGAACGAACTGTGGGTTTTGCGGTACTCTGCTAGTTCTGATTTTTGGTCATCATGTCTACCATGTCAGTCTGAATGTCGCCTCGAATGGGTTCTGTATGCATGTATTACGCATCTCGCATAAGAAAAGCTCTGTTGCTTCTTACCTTAGGCTAGTAGTTCTGCCCCTATGTGTACACTGTCAATCTGGATGTTGCCTCGAATGGGGTATGTATGCAAGTGTTACGTATATGTTATGTCACACTTCGTTGCTTCTTACCTTCGGCTAGTACTTCGCCCCCATCTCAATATATACACTCTGCGTCACACCACCATTGTAAATGCCTCTCTTCATTACCATATTCAAACCTCAAGTGCATACTAACACTGTCGTAATGTTTGCTGATAGACCCTGCATCAGCAAAGTTTAGCAAGACAGTTCAGGCTACTCACACCAAGTACCACAAGATGGTATGATTCTTCTCGTTAACCTAACAACTTCCCACACAACTGCCTAACTGTACTATCATGCTGTCCATGTCATAATATGTGGTGTTTAACTTCCTAATTCAGGCTGTTCCAAGGAAATTCATGCGAACCCACGCTGCTCAACTACGTGACGTTGAGGTGTGGAATTTGAAGGTGGAAGGCAATAATGGTAAGCAGAACAGTCTTCGAAAACTTCACATTTCATCTCGGATAGACAGTATTCCACCTAATACAGTCCACCCGTATCACTATTTCAAGACGACTAACCTAGTGCCGCATTTGAGCATCTTGTACTTGGTTTGTCAACATCTCAATGTACGAAGGAAAAGGGTATTTGCACGGTGGTTGGAACGAATTTGTGCAATCCAATTTGATCAAAGTTGGCGACCGCTACGAGTTCAGAGTCATGAAGTGGGACGCACCAGTGTTACCTATGCAGGTAACTATAGCACGAAACAACACCTGATTACTTGAAATGGTAGCTATGAAGCTGTTGTTGTCACTAGGATGTCACTGTTACATTTCCTAGAACTCCAGAACTTCTGTCGGACTATTTTCTGCTAACTTC
Source organism: Stellera chamaejasme (assembly GCA_024586325.1). Classification (NCBI taxonomy): domain Eukaryota; kingdom Viridiplantae; phylum Streptophyta; class Magnoliopsida; order Malvales; family Thymelaeaceae; genus Stellera; species Stellera chamaejasme. The sequence goes on along the minus strand of CM044985.1, from coordinate 25,663,535 downwards.
GTGCATGGCGGTGGAAGAAGGGATCTTCCTCTTTTTGGGATCAACCACTTCTGGGAATGTATTGTGTATAATGTCTAACACTACAGATGGGAACATCCTTTATTTTGTGTTACCTTCTTTGCCATCTGTTTTCAAACAGATGGAAACATCCTCAATACCTATATTGCATTATGTATTGCTTTTTAGATCAGCAACATTTACGCATATCTCCAATTCTGAATACCCAAGTTCTCCGTAATCATAGGCACGATATATCACAACGTATGCATATGACCGTCAGTACAAAAAAACAGAAAACAATATTACAGTTCGATCTTACATTTGACAATGTTACTATGGACCGCGTCACCCATTATAACCCTCTGTCATTGACCATATTAAACAACATTACGTAAAATTTAAGAAATACGGGAGTACCCACTGTCACAAACAAACATGTCAGCCACATACTTATAATAAGAATACTATTATCTGCGTTAATTAATTAACTATTATACCATTAACGATAATATTGGTTGCCTTCATATACATATAAATATATAATCGCAACTACTTATAGCCCTTACAGCCCCCTTACACACTTTTCAAATATTTCATATTTTCTGCTACCATATGTATGGGGAGAGTTCATTCTTGGTGAATAAGATTACTTGAAAAGTGGCACGACCAATAGGTTTGGGCCACATCATGCATATAATTTTTATTACTTTTTTAAAGTTATATTTGTTTATGTTCTAAAAAACAAAATTCATTATTTATTTCATCAAACTTTTTACTGTTTCTCAATTTTCTTTAATTGTAATTATTATTTATGTCATTACTTTTTAAATTTTATTTTAAATTAACTTTTCTCATTTCTAAATTATATTTGCTTTTAGATTACGATTACCATGTTACTACTACAAACAATCGGTAAAAAGCATTTCTGATTGTTTAAGAATTACCTTTTCAAATTATATGTACTAAATTACATTTTTATTGTTATTCCGCTACTTTTTTATAAACAAATTAAATTAATTGTTTTAATTTAATTTCAAATCAAAATTTACATTTTTCTATGAATTAAAATTTCAAAATTATAGTTACTCAATTTTTTTCTTGTTCCTAAATTCGCCCAATTTTGTTGAAGCAATATCTATTTTTAAATTTTGTTGGAGCAACGTTCCAATTTAGAAATTTATTAGAGTACTTGTTTGATTTTAAATTTCATTGGCACAATTTCCAATTGTTGAGACAGTTCATGATTGATGAGAGGGCTGCAGAGGCGTCTCGTCCATTAAGGCTTAACTCATGCCATGTCGGCTAGTACCAAAGATACATGTTTTTTTCCTCCTTCATTTTCGTTTGTTTTCTTACCTACTTTTCCTTGACTTCATTATTTTACTTGTTTTTATAGTTAGGCTAAAACACATTAAATTGAAACTTAAATATAAAATTTTCGGCAAAAAGGTGACAACTTTAAAAATGGGAGAAAAAGTTCTGAGAAGAGAAGTTCTGAGAATTGTGTAAATTTAAAAAGTGCTTTTCTTTTTCTGTAAACTCAAATTTTCAATTTTGTTACAGAAAATCTAATTCCCATTTTACTAGAGTAATAATCATTTCCAGTTTTCTTGGAACACTGTCTAATTTCTAATTTAGTTTGACCAATATCCAATTTCCAATTCCGTTGGAGCAAAGTCTAATTCTTAATTCTATTGAAGAAATGACCAATTTCTATTTTTTTAAGGAAATGCCATTTTCCATTATTTTTTAAGCATTGTCCAATTTCCAACTTTGTTGGACCACTTTGCAATTCCCAATTTCATTGGACCACACTTTAATTCCAATCTTGTTAGTCCAATGTCCAAATTTCAAATTTGGTGAAGTAGTGTCTAATTTCTAGCTTTCTTGAAGCAAAGTTCAATTAAAATTTTGTTCGAGAAATGTCTGAATTCCATTTATATTCAAGAAATGTTCAATTTCCAATTCTGTTGTACAAATATCCAATTGTAAATTTGTTGGAACCATGTCCAATTCAAATTTTGTTTAATTTTCAATTTACGTAAAACATTATCATATCTTCAATTTTGTTTTAACAATACCTAATTTCTAATTTTGGTACAGCAAACTCTAATTTGCAAATTCATTGGAAAAATATGCAATTTCAACTTTTCGGTTCTTGCTTCTTTTCTGATCTTTCCTCTCTTGTTTTTCAAACCCCCATTGATTGCAGCTTTGCCTTCTTCAACTTACTAATAATTTTGAAGCTTCAATTTGCTCATCCTTCATCATTTAATCAACAGTGTGAAAAATATGAGTGATTTAAACTGTTGTTTACTAAGTGCCCATGTTTTTCATTCTTCTTCTTCCCCCGTTTTGTTTGGGTTCTCATTTTTAAATCTTTTATTTGATTTCTTTTGAATTGACTTCAACTTCTTCCTTTTTTTTGTTTTTTCATTCTTGCTCTCTTTTAATATCATTCTTCTTCAATTTTTTCCATTTCATTTTACTCAAAAATTTTCTTCCTTTTCTGTGGCCTTTTCTTCACTTAGGAAAAACAGATTTCAATCTTTCAAAAAAGGAAAATAACTTTTCAATTCTAGAATAAAAACTTGTCAACTTGTCTCTCGAATCTCTGCATTCGTAGTACGCCTCGATATCTCGATAGCTACTCGAATACTTGATAGTTTCTATTAAATTAACATTTGCTAACAAATTAATCTTGGAAATATATAAAGGCCGATAGCATGTTAAATAATCAAGTCAAATTGATTACTGTTTAAACTCGAGCTACTACAATTAACGAACGGTAAACTCTGCTGCCGTTGGAACTTGAAGCTCGTAAGATAGTGCTTACTAACACATAAGCCGCGTTCAACATCCATAAAGCGGTATAAGTGCTCGCTCATTTCCATCTCTACTCCACGTCATATTCAATAGATCATGCTTCCGATAGTCAATGTAACTGCTTACCATAAATTAAAATTTTTCTTCCACAATTATTACCATACTATGTCATCATATAAAACTGCACTACCAACTACATAACATTTGGTTTCTCGAGTAATTGGAACCGGCTCCTCCTCCGTTTGATACAAGTCTCATGATAAAAACCATGTTAACCACCCTCATTTCAGTGACAGTTACAACCTACTCCCCTATGTCATATTCTTCTATTTCCATCCACAAAGCAACTACAAAAATAATCAAACAAATATATTAACATTAATATACACAAATATTACTACTATATTTACTTTCATGTCGCAACGTTAATGCCCATGTTTGTACAATACAACGTCATATATATGGGCCCAGTCCGTATGGCCGTATTGTCAAATGCAAACACCATATGGGCCAGGCCCACCAACACGAGGAGTGCTCCTCGTACATACGATGAGCACCTCGTATGCGGCCCATAAGGGCGCCCCGTATGATCTTGTTGGCAGACGCTTTCTGGGTCAGGCCCAACTCGTACTCCAACATAGTACACCAACCAAAAAGCTGACCCAGCACGCAATGCCCAAAAGCTGCGCCAGCACGCAAGACACAAAAGCGGTATTTAGCACACTCAAGTACTGTCAGGCCAACACTGTTGAGCAGTATTGTCCAATCCGCCGCCTGAACTCACAAGTCAGCGGCTCACGCGTGCGGTAAGATCCCACCAAACACTCTACCCCAACGTGGGAGAGTCTGGGCATCACCCTATAAGTGGGTGGTGCCAACCCAAAATAAGGTGATTACTACACACCCCCACCTCTCTTCTCTTTCTGCACCTGAGAGTTTCCCTTGTCTTACTCTTCTCAGGTACCAGAGCCGCCTTGTCACGATCACCAGAGCATCCAAGCCGACCAGAGATCGCCCTTTGGCTATCACAACGCAACTGTAAATACGAATTACAATTACACTAGCTAGATTTGCTACTACCTTAGCAAACGTGACAAATGAAAAATATAGATGACTTCCTTGTACATTATACAACCATTTATAAATTTACTATTTACCACATCTACTTTCCCCATAAATAATAAATTTACCACAACTTCTCATTGAAGAGCTACTGTCCCTATATTTAGACACACAACTCATCATCATCATGACCTCTTTGTCCTCGAGCTACTGGCATCGAGGAGCATAGCTAACCGGTTAACCACATTAACCTTCCTCCACGGTGGTCTACCCCTATGGTAAGTATAGATTTTTCCCAAATCAATGCATTTCAATTATTACCTCCCGCTTACTATTAACGCTATTCACGGCAACCAATTGCATCTATAGACTTAGGCTCCCAATAGTACTGCAAAATATAACCCGAATATACCTACCTGTAAGGATTAACCCAAAATCATTTACATAGTCATATACCTTAAAAATGTATACTTACAATGTTCGAGACTCATAAATACATAGACCTTTGACTCCACACACATGCCCATTTCACTAAGGAGCAGGCCCACTACGACCGCACTAAAGACGGCGACATGAAAAAGCCCACTAACACCCAAATAGGCGCCGCCAATAAACCCACAAACCACGAACCCTCTTTCTCTCTTTCCTCAAATATCCCATAACCCTACTTTGCACATCTTTGTCAAAATTCACATGGCCTCTACAAGCTGCACACCAAAGATCTCTTCGCATTTTCAATCTCACCACACCCCACGCTATAGTAAACTCGATCATTGCCATATACGACCGCAATATCCAAAATGTCACTGTTTTCCGATTCCACAATGGGTTCTTATCGCTTACAGAACTTCTACAAATACTAGTAGAAGGAATGCACTCCATTAGATGGTCTGTCGATAAGGTGGAGGTAGCTCGAACATGGCATAATCTTCTGATTTTACCAACGCATACAGCCCCGGAAGACTATTTACCTTACCTCTCACCGCCGGAACTATGTCCAGAGTCCCGTGTTGTGCTCCTCAACCCTGAGGTGGTGTCTCTCGGTATCGAAAATCTTCCACTGAGGCCTCCACATTTTGGTGACCCGACGCTTCAAACTTCCAATATCTTTCCAGCAGCCAGTCAAGAGGTACATGTATCTACTATCTGGAATGATTATTATCGTGAATCTGATGTCTATGTTAGGCGTTTCAAGATTACTGGTGACTCTAAGATGACAACTCTTCTTCTGTGCCAAAAACAAATGCGTCACATTGGAACACGATACTCTTTAACGTGGATTCCCCATTTGCATTTAAATGCATATGCTGGAAGTCCCTCTCCAACTGGCTTGCATAAGGTTATGGTTCGAACCCCCTTACGTGTTCTGCTCCCGGAACAAACTACAAAGAAGAGACTATTATGTGCATTGTTTGGAACTGCCAAGGAGCTGATGATATCACTTTCCATGGGAAGCTCGCCACATTGATTACAGATGAAAACCCACACATGATCATCATAACAGAAACAAAGCTGACTACATCAGAAGCACAATATGTTGTAAGTTTAACAGGATTTAATGGAGCATTGCACGTATCTGGTTGCGCAGACACTGGTGGAATCTGTCTATTGTGGCATCCACATTATATAAGGATAACAGAGAAGCCGTGCTTTAAAAGATGCCTTCATGTTACAATAGAGGTAAACTTCATAAGTATTGTACAACTTTTCATGTTGTCATTCCAGCCACACAAAATGTTTAACGTACTCACACGCCTCTACATTTTGCTACATACATTTACGGTCTACTTTACAACCATTCACTTTACCAATTCTGCTTATGATACCCCTCAGGTCAATGTTTTTTTATCATTTCTGAAACTGTTAATGGCATCAGTTCTTCGCCTATCTCTCTTAATACCGTCACGCACATTCACAATCCCTTCTCCTCTCACATACAGAACACGACAGATTTGCACCACCTAGGAGGGATCTAGGTCTCAACCTCAAGATTGACAAATCCATTGTACTTTCCGGCATCAAGACTGACAAGCCCATCTCCAATACTGATGTCCTGCAATAGAAGTCTGCATGTCGAACATTCTTCTATCCTTATCTGTGCTTGGTTGTTATGTACTTTATGACTTATGGCACCCATTTTGTACTTTCAAACTATGTTACTCTTATCTTCCCTTCACCCTGCCAATAGTGGTTCCAGTTATTGGGACTAGCAGTTCGCGCATGTTCAATGTTCCAACATCTCGCATCCTAATTTACTGCACTTCATTAATTTCTTCTTCCGTAACATTCACCGTTCACTACTAATTCTAATGATTTCGGTCTCAACCAAATGCCAAGGAAAGGAACGAAACATTGCCTCCCGAATTGCACTTGGACAACACCAAAATAGGAAATCACCAACCATGCCGCTAGTACACACAACCACCCAAACTTCAATTACCAATCCCGACTCAAAACAACACATCTACTCTCACGAAAACCTAAATCTAACACCACATCTTCAACCACATATCAAGCACGATGATTATTGTGCATATCCACTTACTACTCTCACGAAAACCTAAATCTAACACTGCATCTTCAACCACATAGCAAGAACGACGACTATTGCGCATATCCACTTACCCTTCACCCACTTCGCCTCCCTGCACTTGGATTTCACTCCGACCAACTCGCCTTCAATACGGGCCATCTTCAGGTCAACATCAAGCTTGACTTATCCAACGCAGCCTTCATTTCTCTTATCTCTGCGTAATGCGAGTTGTTACTCTGCATCTCAACTCTCCCATCTCTCACCGGCTTCAGGGCATCGTTACGCTGCGACTCCGGTGGCGGATCAACCCACTTCCAAAATTTGCATCCATTCTCCTAATTCAAACCACATATCAATTGAAGGGTCTCCACTAGCAACCAACATCATAACCTCTATAAAATTTAATAAGCTCTATACCATTTAATGTATGCACCTCATTCTGGCAAATCAGGAACCTCCGACCCGGGTTCTTCAACGTCTTCGATGTCTTCAGATCAAGCTTCCCACCGCAGGAGCAAATCGTCGGATGCCTTATCCAATCATTACTGCATTCAGATGTCGTTGACAACGAAGAACTATAAATTGGACCTCCGCTCATCTCTTCCACTAATTTAGCCACAACCGCACGCTTCAATCTCACTCCCAAGCGATCCATCAACACGACAAACATATATATATATATACAGCTTCGCATTCAACATCTTACCTCACTTTTCACAGGTGGGGTGGGAGTACCATTTAAGGGTCCAACAACTCACCCACCTCATTTACTCACTACATTACTCCTTCAGTCCCCCCTCCACGCACGTGTCAGACAATCTACAACAGCAACTCCAACACCAACACTAACGCCATCTCAAAATGTCTAACTAACAGATTTAAACGGAGAACCCATTCCGTCTGGGTAACCGACCCATTTGAGTAAGTAAAGACTTTTCCAGAATTAATTGGGGACAAGAGGAGTATATGATACGATAAGACAAAAATATAAGGTAATAGACTTGAATATGATAGAGACACTAAGTATCACTCCAGATTGTTTTATTTTCTAAATATGATTTTCTAAATATGATTTTATTAAAATGTTTATATAAAACATTATATTTAAATTAAAATGAATAAATTAATTTGGGAAGAAATTAGTATACTTATTAACACCAATGTGAGATAAATGGTTAAGGGCTTTTTTGGACAAAAGTGATATATTTTGAATTGTCTTGTTATTAACCCTATCAACTAGTGATACATTTACGGTTCAATCATTGAGATTGTTGAAAAGGTCTGGAAGATGTGAATTTGTTATCTTAGACCTCTTTGTAAGATTGTGCTGCTTCTTCTTTGTGTTCGAATTGTTAGAGCGTCCAGAAATTTGAGCAAGAGGACTCCTGTTTTCAGTGTTTGTCGCAGGTTCCATGCCATTCTTCTGAAGCTCGTTCATAATATCAAGCATGTCTCGCGGCAATTCTATACTTCTGAAAAGCTGTTGGAGGTCATCGTCCACCTTGATTGGAGGCACCGTTGGATCATTTGGATATGCAACGTCCCCTTGGGAATCAAAGTTCGAAACGAGCCAAATTTGACCAGCAGCTTCAAGACTCTGCAATTGCTCTCATCAACAAATGTTACTAAACCAAAAACCCACACTAACTAACACACAAATGATCCATAAAAACTGTTCCAAGCGCATTTAAGAGCGTTCAATGTGATATTAACCTGCCTTAACTTGTCATAAATACAGCATTGGTCAAATTCTACCTAGCCACCAGCCTAACCACAATTCATTGATTAATGATCAAAACAAGAAAGGTTCTTCCCTATCTGATGGGTACAAGCACGTCTATATGTGGATCATAGTATACAGATGCACAAATATAGCAAGAAAACAAAACCCTTACAGCAGCAAATAAAACACGAGAGCTTAATATACCTGCAAGTCCTCCATAACGGTGGGATATGAATCCTTTAGATCGATGACAGCAATACCTGAAGGATATCTTCTGACCAACTGAAGAAGTTCAGCCTTATCCTTGAGATCATGCATAGACTGAAATGTGCAATCACAAGCAGATCATTCACTGGCAGAAACCACGATGTTTATCTCTCAATCTACCAATTCCATTAATAGATATTGCCTTTCACTAAGCTGTTTAGATGATACGAATAAGAAAAGTGTCACCTTGTAAGAGAAACACTTGCCATCATAATGCAGTTTAGGATTTTCCCGAAGACTCTCAAAGACAGCCTTGTTTGCATTCATGTCCACATAACAATGTTCATTTATCTGCTCTGGTGTCAGGCCTTGCCTAGTCTGGTGCAACATTTGGAGAAATAATAGAAGACAATTAATGACTAATCTAAATTCAGTTCAACATTCCAAAATGAAGATAGGGATGAGCAGATACAAAGTTGATTCTGTCAAAGTCACATGAATAACTACTATGAAGAAAGGGAGTGACGGCAGTCATCCAATTTTTTGCAGCATCTTCACAGCTCAAGATGCATTGTAAAAGTAAGATTTCTCTCTACCTTGCCTTGCCACAAGCCTTTCTTGCATTGAACAAATCTAATTTCTCTCTACCTTCATGAGCCTAGTGAAGTTTTAATACCCTAGGCTTTAAGCGAAGTTTTTTTTTTTTCAAATAAGTGGAAAAGACATAAAAAAGCTCACTTAAAACTTTATTTTCCTTGGGCTTATTGCTTTCTCTTTATCATTTGAACTCATATGCACCAAATTTAAACCTCAAAGGCACATGAGATATAGCCAAAAAACCCTTCCTACTAGGTTAGCAAAGCTCTAAGTAATACATTTACACCATCCTGTGAAAATGACACTTCTCTGATAGTATTTATTTTCCATTAAGAAAAGGATGGTACCTAACATGAACTTATAACAAATAACTGTGTATGTGCCAAGGAGAGTAATGAAAAGCACACTAAAAACAATTCGCTGTAGCAGAACATCCTTTATTGTTGTAAAACTAAGACAAGAGTTAATGTTCTTGAGATGGAGGGATCTGAAGTTTTGACACTTCGATAAACCATTTAAAGGTGGATAAATAAACGTGCCTTTATCTGGATCTATGGACTGATAGAGAAATTAACAGGATTACTATAGTATATTCAAAGAGTGAAATACCTTACAGTCTAGTGGGAAAGCAATAGCCAACTACCAAAACAGCAGCAGTAAGAAATATATCGGGTCATGCTGATAATGTTCAAATGAATTTCAATGGAGATGACAATGTAATAGAAGGGGTAACATCTACGAACCTCTAGCAACAGGTTAATGACCCGCCTCATCTGAGCTCCAACAGGAGATTTCCTGATACTGTTGATATGTTGAAGCTCCTCAGTATAATTTGAAAATTTAACAGCAGGAGGAAGCTTTCCATTGAGTACTGGCCCAGGTTTCTTGGATGTAGGTGCCTTTAAATCCCCTGGCCTAGCTTCAATGCTTGAAAGGGTTGTCTGGCACTTATCCTGCTGCTTCCTGAACCTATCAAGTTTCTCTTGCAAGGCCATCAAGCCGAAGAATTGAAACCCTGATAGCAGAGTCACAGATTAGTGGTTACCAAATTAAAAGATCCAAAAAATAATCAAAGGCAGATATTGCATTGCAAGTGCATTGAGGCACAAAATTATAAACCCCCCCTCACCTACGCCCCGCGCGCGAAAAGGGAAAGAAAAGAACACTAATGGCATGAAAAGATTAGTGCCAAATATTGATACTTCCAAAAGCGTGATGAATATCTGATCAGGAAAAAAAATTATGGGACAGAGCAACAGTTTATTATCCAATTACAGCCTCAGAACAAGCCAGAGTAGCAGTGTCAACAAGTGCCAAATTGTAGAAATCCATCCCCAACCAACAACAGCCGGCATCCATGGACCAAGGAATGCACTTATAAAAAACGCCACATATCACAGAAAATAATACTGAACATACATAATTCATTAAAAAGACACCGATAATACAAATTCTATCCACTATAACTAAACGTGCATGAATTTATGCAGACACCAAGAACGCTACGATTTTCTATTATATGTGGATCAACTAAAACACCACCAGAAAATATGCAAACCAGGTCTGTACAAGCACTTACTAGGTTGAGACTGGATGTATTCTTATGATTCAAGGCAACTGACTTAAATCTTAAGTACATGGTTTATAAGCTAACTAGTTGCAATTACAGTTCATAACCACAAAGACGCATAATACACAGGTATTCCTACTCCTTAGCTAGTCGGCATCACTTGAACCAAGTTTCTTGAATCTCAGCATAAAAAAACAGACGCACACTACTTAATCAGTGGTTTGGTATATTATCACACTAAGCGATTGGAGATGCACTAACAATTCTTTTCTATCAGAGTCCAGAAACACTCTATCAAACGGTTAGGATGGAGGTGGCATAACACAGATATCTCATGGCATAAGTGTCATCATCTGCATCACCCCAACATTACTCAGTTCATTAAGTTGATTATTTCCTTGCAGTGCTGAAAGCATAAGCTAGGGAAGGAATCATGAGAAACAGCTAATTACCCTGGCTGATCACTTGACTTTCTTAACTAACCTAGCTACAAAGAAAATGAAAAGTTCTCTAGCAGTCTCAGTTGCAGCAAAATGTTATAATGCAGAACACAGAAGAGCTTGGATTAAATAAACAAGATACTAATAATAAAGAAAAATGCTGTTTTTAATAAAGAACATAGGACTAAAAACTTGGAGCAAATCTACTGGAGTTTAAGAAAACTGGAACAGTCACAAACAAGTTGTCAAATCAGAGAAGAAACAGTACAGATAAAGTCTAAAGATGGACATAAGCCTAAACTCCAGGGCTTATCCAATTAAATTTGCAAAAGAAGATATATCGTAATAACCAAACAATGCAACAATAAAGATAGAAAGGGAAGAACTCTTCCTGAACCCAGATTAATCGCAATCAATTAAACTTATGGCAGAAGCTACCCGATCTAAACAAAGAAAAAGCCTAAACCGATCAGTCCCAAGGATCAAACCCCACGCGGATTCGTATCCTGAACCATCCAAATACCAAAAGGAGGGGGAAAAGGTTTGCACATTTGTCTGCAAGTGATACCTAGTTAATCAACAGTGATGATTAAACAAACCAGACCCAAATTTGAAATCAAGCCCAAAATTGAAAAACCTAGATCAAAAGAGGCAACAATCGACAGATCAGAGAGAACGAGAGAGTAAATGGGGAGAAAAAGAGAGCGAGGGAGAGGGAGAAAGAGAGGTTACGGACGGCGAGAGGTTGGAGGAGGAGGAGGAGAAGTCGGCGATGGAGGAACCGAGGAGAAGTCTTCGCGAGTCGAAACTTACCGAGAGCTCTAGGAAAAACGGGTATGGTTGATCAACTTTACAGTTAAATCGAAATAATCGATTTTTTTTTTTTTTGATTTGGTCAATTTAGTTTGGATAATTTGGTGTTTGGTTCGGTTTTCGGTTTAATCGGAATTTTTATCTTGTTTTCGGTTTGGTTATTGGTTAACGTTTAAATAATTCGGTTAATGAATTAACCGAATTAACCGAATTAATAATATGTCCAAATCCATATACTAGTACTAACCCACCCCACCTTTAACCCATATACCTTTAACCCAGCCTACCTTTAACCCATACTCCTTTAACCCAACCTACCTTTAACCCATTACTTTGAGTTAAGAAGAAGAAAATTTTCGGTTATTTTGGGTAGTAATCGAAATAACCGAACCGAATTCGGTTTTCGGTTTTACGATTTCGACTTTATTTGGTTAATTGATTACTAATAATAGAAAACCGAAAACCAAATACATCAACAAATTCGGTTTCGGTTATAACCGAAATAGCATTTTTGACCACAAAACGAGAGATGCTGAAAAAGTTGCGAACTTGGATGGATCAATTACTTTCGATCTTGACCTTTTCCTTTGTTTGGATAAAAGGGCCGGGCCAGGCCGAACTGTGTAACTTCAATTACTATTTGTTTTAAACGGTTGCGGTTCCGCGCTCCTTGAAATCACGTTTATGTACGCCAAAATAGGGAGGAGTTTCTGACCCAGCATGACTCTTGGAACTTGACGACCCAGCTTAGAAGATTTTCTTCGTCAATTAACCATCCCACCAAATCGGGAGCCTAGAGCGAAACTCATTGAGAATTTCTCCTCTACTCCATAGTTAAAAGAAATGGACCGGATCTGTAGGTTAAACCGTGAACCACTATGTTATCCGATTCTAATTAGGTTAACGGTGAATGGGTTAAGAACCGGTCAAAACCGATGAGAACCGGTAAAAACCGTTTAAACCAGTAATTAATTGAATCTTTGTTCTACTTTATCTAAAATACAAAATAGTCATTAAGTTGTATTTCCATAAATCCAAAAGATTGTAGGTTTTGTTTGGGCACATATATTAAGAAAAGTGGGAGAATAGTAGTGTGTTGATAAAATTACCCTTATGAAAAAGAAAGGAGAAAGTTTTGTGGACCCCAATTTTAAGTTTAATGGGAGGAAAGAGAAAAACTTGTGGGTCCATGGTGTGAGATAAGAGGATAAAATGGTAAAAATGGTGATAAAAAGTTCTGTTTTAGGAAAGTTGACAACCTTTGTGGGACAGTCAAATATAGTAATGTTAACAACCTTTGTGGGACGGAGGGAGTATTTTTGTACAAATAAGTCATTTTATACTATAAATACTTTATTCTCAACTTTTAATTTTTAAAATAAACACAAAGATTTATTCTTTATTTACAAAAGTATGGATTATTATGTTTGTATGATTTTAATGCTACCTTTGCAATTTAAGTATTTATTAAATATACATTTTGAAAAGTAACGGTTCAACCACCGGCTCAACCGATTCACCTGTTTGAACCTTGAACCACTGAATGAACCTGGTCCGATTTTTTTAGTCATGCTCTACTCTCTTCTTTAGTACCCAAAGTTCATAAGTATGCACTCACAGTAGCACCATGACCAATTGAGTTCTTGTGTAATAATTGATGGTTAATTCAATTTGTGATGGTTAATTCAATTTCAGTTCTGTTTATAAGTTACTGTACGGGTGCTTCAATTATGAGATTATAAATATAGGAGAGCATAGAAGCTGCTCGATAGAATGCCAAAGAGAGAGTGTTATGTTTTCATGCTCTCTACTCAATCCACCTTTTTTATTTACCGGTTTCAATTTAATGAAGCCACCGTTTTGTATTTTTTTTATAAAAAAAAAATTTACTATGTGCTTGTTTTAATAAATATTTGCTGCAACATTTTGTTCTCTAAGATTTGTTTCTTCGTCTTATTGTACTGATCATAAAAAATAGCATAGAAGTAAATAACATTGGTATATGAGAAGTCAAGAGGCAAGAAGTGCAATGAAGTTTATTTTTACATTGACAGACAATTTTCAACTAACCGGACGCTGCTACTTATATACGTGCTCCCTTCATCCCAGATAATAGATTTGTGATTCTAATCTTAGTTGTTATAGGTTTACTTCTCGGTTTTTCTTTGAAGGGTTCAAACAACAACTTAACAACAAGCTGTTTGAGCCGGTGACGTTTGATTTCGTATAGTGTTTTTTAGTTCGTCTTTGTTTTTTTCTAGAACTTTCGTATTGTTGTTTGCGTTTTTCGCTTTTATTGAATCATGTACTTATGTTTTAATTATTGTAGATTATAAGAAAGATTATATATTTATATATATGGATAGTTTGGGCAAAGAAACACGATTAGCATTACTTGCGTAGATATACGATAAAAATTTGTTTAATAACGGTGTCAAACCATATGAGCGGCATTGACAAGTCGGGTGTCCTAGAAGGGGTGGAGTTTAATAACGTAAACAAAGATATCACAAGGAAGCATTATTATCTAAGTTAGGTGTACCATTGTCTTAGTTGTTGGGTGTGTGTTTTGTATTAAGCGATGACAGGGTGGCTAGCTAGTTGGGTAATTTATGCATTATTAATGGTGGATTTGATGGAGATGGTCAAAAAGTATGGCCAGTAGTCCGCAAGCCTTCACTGATGCGCGGTACTAGCTGCGAACACCTATCATCTCATGTACAACTTTCAATTGCTTATTGTGTACCATTAATGTATTATTGCTCCATCTAACTCCATTAATGTATTATTGCTCCATCTACCTCTAGCTAACTTTCAGGCCGTCGAATGTAACGCATTAGAACCCCACCCCATGGCCAACCCTTCTTTCGCGTGACCCACTCAAATGTTGTCTGTCAGGCATGGTTCGAGAAGTAACGTGGAGAGGATCGTCGATGAGATGTTAGGCTTGTATAAACGGAAAGGGAAGGGACTCTTCATCCGCTTTCATGACGCGTATGTTCCACTGGCATCCTTCCTAAGTTATGTCGTCCCTCAGTTCAGCGATATAATGTGGTCCTATGACAGAGCTGAGTTAGCTTCGGCATGGCATGCTCTACATGAGCTCGCGGCCGATATGGATGTTGAAGCCATTGAGTCCACTGTGCAACCGATCATGTCTGAGGGTGTCTCCACAGCAATTCCAACTGATCGGCAGTTCTTACATCATGCAGCCTTCAACCTCGCCTTCCGCCCACACCACGCACCTTACTCAGAGGAAATGGGAAGTGGAACTAGCACCTTGGTCTCGTCGTCACTGGAGGTACGTGTTACGAGTCTCATAATCTACTTTTATTACAGTAATGATACTTTTATCAAGAGATACCAGGTGTTAAATGAATCAACTGTGACTAGGGCTTTTGTGAAGCAATCACATGTACCCCGTAACAGTATGTGTTATAGTGTAACCATTGTACCTCATGTACATCTAAATGGGTTGTCTATTGGGGATATGCGTGATGATGCAACTTGGCCAATGCGGGCATCGGCCCAGGACAGGAACGTTTTCAAGTCCAACTTAATGGTTTATGATCTCACAGCCGTTGTGTGGAATGTACAAGGGACTATTAACGATCGGCTCATGGCGGCTTCTATGTTTGTTACATAATGAAAACCCGTGCATATTTATTCTTACGGATACTAACATTGAGGCAAAGGGCAGCCAAACTTAGTAAGGTAATCCCTACGTTTGAAGCCATTGTGCAAGATTCGATCGAGGTAAAGGGGTTATTGGATTACTGTGGGATCCGTGCGTATTAGACTAGTTGCGTCGCCGTATAGCTGTGGAGGGAAGACATTCACCGTGACGGTGCGTATTCGTGATTGTTAAACTTTGTTATGCATTCTTTGTTATATAGGTAGTGAATTTTTGTAATCTTACATGTTGTGGTGATCACAGTGAATTTTGTTTGTCATCTGACGTAGGCGAGGGCAACCTTGTTTGGTGATTACGGGAAGGCGGAAGCATTTGCGCCGCCGCTTGCATGACCACACTTTAGTTGGACTATTTTGGAAACGGAGTGCCGGAGTGCTACACCTGGCCTTTTGAGTTTTTGTTTCTGAAGGCTTGGTTGTTTTTGGGACAGTATAACAGAAACCTCTTTGTAAGCCATACATGTGGGCAGACATGTTCACGGAACCTTTATGTTATATGGGGCACACTAAGTTGGAAAAAAGTTCATGTCTCTTAGCTGGAGCAATTGCGGTTTCGTTTGTTAGATTTTCGACATAGATAGTCAATTCAATTTTCTCACAGACTGAAATCGTTTATGGAATGCCAACGAAAGATACAGTTATTTGAACTTAAAATTTTTTACAAAGAGGGCTACCTGAAACGTTCCACACCTTGGAAACCACAATAGTTTCATGCATGAAGGAAATACATTAGGGCAATAGCGGTGAAAAAACATTAAGACAACTGTTCGGGATAACCGATATCTTAACATGCTACCTCCACCTTCATTTACTTGAAAGTGAGCAACGGTAGCTCTCGCAGTGACGGCTTCCCTCGCTGTCTTCAGATCATTGTCAAGCACATGTAAGGCATTTTGGAGTTCATGGTTTTGATGGAAAACGGTTCTCAAGTTACTACTCAGTAGATCCATTTCAGCAAGCATTGTAAGTAGCTGTAGTTTGAGATGATCTGGGGTAGGGTCCTCAATCCATTGACGAAATCCACAGTATCCAGGGATCTGTTATAGAAACTCACGGTGAAGCTCTAAATGTATTGTAAAGAACTAGTTCATGCAAACACACTATAACTCTATCATCTGAACACCCAGTAACACCTTAGTCAAAGTACGCTTAATTTGAAGAACTTGAGTTGGATGAAGTTTATGTGTAACTCAAATTGTCAAAGGGTTTTGGGTTGGTTGACTTACAACAACGTTGGCGCATCCAAAGAAGTGACATCCTGCGTTTCTTTCTGTCCAATCCACCTTCACGACAGCAGGCCATCGACACTCGCAGTGATACGGTAGACGGTGTCGGGGTCGGGATCCCACGCTGGAGTCGTCCTGAGAAGACATCTCCTAGAAGCTAGAAGTGTGCGGGTTGACGTAAAAACACGGAGGTGAATGGGGGCCGTTGAAGCCTTGTAGATGGGAAGTGTCGTATGGGCTAATTAACCCCAACTAACAGCCTGCAATTCTGTCAATTCGCATTTAACTAAAAAAATCGAAATCGACTATCAAACAGGTAGCCTTTTTTCCCACGCAATGTCAGAGATGTACTGATAACTACAGTTTGACCCATCGAATAGGGGCCTCAGATACAATGCCCCATTTTCCCCTCCATTACAGCTGGACTTCATTACATATTTACTCCTACCAACCGCTTCTTGCCTCTCCACTCTTGGCAGGGATTCATGTATGACCATTGCACCCTTCATTTCTTCTCTACAATATTTATGTTGCACTCTAATCTCCTTATTATACAAGCTAGTAATTCAATCCACATACACTTCCTGTGAACTATCAAAATTCTCCTTCATTTTGTATGCTCTAATTGTTTAGCCCATGTCACTAACTCCTCACATTTAACATACATATTGAAAAGTTAAGAAATTTATGAATATGGGATGGAGTAGAACCGGGAACCGATAAATATATTTACTTTGCTCACATTATAATAAGATAGTTTAATTTATTATTGGACAATTTGGGTTGTGCATCGGCTTATGTAAACCGACTTATGTAAATCAACATAAATGTGAAAACAGAAAACAGAACGATCTTTTGGGTTGTTCATTCAGCATCCACAGTGTGGGTCATACAGTACCAAACGACAGCGGATGATCTTTTTATTCATTTGGACAAACGCGGGCCCATCGAGAAATCCATGCCCGGCCTAGCAAGACTTCACCGTTGTTACGGTCAAGGGCACACACCTGCCCTAAATTTGAAGCAGCCTCTCTAACTCAACATCGTCGTCGTCACCAGCTATATCACAAACTGATTCGCATTCCAATTTCCTCGAATCCTCTTCCGCAAGCATGTCTCTAGAATCATCCATCGTACGCCGGGTATCAGTTGTCTATGAAGGGGGTGATTTGGTATTCTATTTTTTTCCATGATGGGTTCCTATCTGTTGAGGAACTTTTGCAAAAACTGGTGCCGGCTTTGCCGTGCACTACATGGCCTTTCGATAAGCACGAACTGTCCAGAATATGGCATCACGCTGTGGCTGTTCCGAGAGGACGTCGACCGGAAGAGTTCGACATCATTACAGCCACCACGATGCAACGAAGAGTGTGCTCAGTCCCCAACGGACCAAAAATTTGCTTTACATGGCCCGCGCAATGTTCCTCTCGTCCCACCCTTCCGGAATGAACGAGAAGCCGCAGACGCAGCCGCAACGGGTAGGGCATCGCACGAGGTAATTATTACAACACTTTGGACTGAATGGTACATGGCATGCGATTGGTACTCAAAATGATATAACATCGACCGACGTGCGAAACTAACAACAATCTTCGTCTGCCAAACCGATGTCGAAACTAGTAATGTCAGGTATTCGGTAACTCTTATGGCACACTGCCATAGATCATCTACACTGCTAGATGAAACTGTCTCGAGGGTTGAAGGTGAGCATATGAAACATAAAATATCATGGAAGGGTGGGTTCGGAATGGCGCCTGAACTGGTAATATCATGCATTGCGTGGAACTGCAGAGGTGCCCATTTGGATAAAATAAAGGCGGTAGTTAGTAGCATCGTTCAGATTGAGAACCCCATGATGTTACTTCTTACAGAAACTCGGTTAAGTGAAGAAGAAGCGAAATCCGCTAGTGTGCATGTTGACTTCCGAGGGTTAATCACCGCCGCGTCTAGTGGCTCACGGGGTGGGATGTTGATTCTCTAGAACCCAAGATGGGTTAGGATTGAGCAGCACGAGTTCTTCGACTGTTGCATTCATGTAATAGTAGAGGTGCGTTAATAAAATTATTCTTGTGTGTACCTAATTCCTATGCAAATAGTATTTTCATTCAACCCAGCAGCGTCAACTGGATGGCCGCTGAAAATATTGCATTCTGCTTTTTCTGTAGGGTGCGGGGCAGACGGATTCACGAAGAGATACGACGTTTGTTCTGCGCGGGTGAGGATAGAAGCAACCGGGTGTGACGGTTTGAGCGATACAGTATATCTGTCATTGCCTGTGTTAGTTGACGATCTTTGGTTCTTTGGAATTTTAAGGAAATTGTTTAATGTTTTATGAGACCTTATGTGAACAATTTATTCTCTCGCTTTGACATTATGACTCTCTTTGTTACTGTTTAACCAAACTTCCGACGACAAATATCTCAGCTTGCTGTTCCCTTAAAGACACATCTTCCAGTAAGAGATTTTGTTGGTCGTCAGGGTCTGAAAGAATGATAAACATTGTTAGTGCAGATCAGACAGAGGTTGGGAAAACTCACAAGAGGGAATATGGTTACGGAACTGATTAAAGTAAGAGGTTTCGAAGCTTAAAAATTGGAGGAATATAATTCACTTGGTCAGAGGGTAATGAGAAGTGAATGTTTTTGAGGTTCAAATATAGGGTAAGTTTGAGAGTCCATGAAAAACTAGTGGGCTTTGAGGTGAATAACACGGCCGAGCATAAAATGCGCACACCTGTACGCGTGCGCATAAGCACTTTGTGTAATTACACGTTTGCCACTCACGTTTTCCGGTCAACGTTGTTTTATTGACAGCTTAACATGACATGTTATTTTGATCGACATCGACGGAATGAATATCCATCCGCATAGTGATCAACATTGTTGTCTTACTGGGTCAGCATTGATAACATATCAACATGATAAGTGTTAGATCAGCATCACTACCTTGTCAGATCGACATAACTAATTGAGTGATCAGCATAAAATGGTGATTAGCATGATGAGTTGTTAGATCAGCATGACTACCTTGTTAGATCCACATCACTACCTAGTTAGACCAACATCACTACATTAATTGTCATATCAGCATGACTACCGTGTTAGATTGACATAACTACTTGATTGATCAGCACAAAATGGTGATCCGCATGATGGGTTGTAGGGGTGAGTTCGAGCCGAGCCGAGCCTGAACCTAGCAGGTTCGAGGCCGGGCTCGTTATATTTGGGCTCGGCTCAAGCTCGGCTCGAACTCTACCGAGCCCGAGAATTCGAGTTCGAGCTCAGCTCGATGATTCGTGACGCTCGAGCTCGTTAGGCTCGATTCGGCTCGAGCTCGTTAGGCTCGATTATGCTGTGCCTGTAGTGATGCTGATCTATAACAAGGTATTGATGTCGATCTAACAAGGTATTGATGCTGATCTAACAAGATATTGATGCTGTTCTAACAAGGTATTGATATCGATCTAACAAGGTATTGATGTCGATCTAACAAGGTATGGACGCCGATCTAACAAGGTATTGATGTTGATCTACCAAGGTATTGATGTCGATCTAACAAGGTATGGACGCTGATCTAACAAGGTATTGATGTCGATCTAACAAGGTATTGATACGGATCTAACAAGGTATCGATGTCGATCTAACAAGGTATTGATGTCGATCTAACAGGGTATTGATTCGAATCTAACATGTCACGACCACCCCGCCCGGTTGCGGAGGCGGAGCTGGTTGCGACGTTCGGAAGCGGAAGCTAGGGCGGAAAGCGCGGAATCGGTACTACCGAAACCCGCTGCGTGCAGTGGTCCCATGACCCGGCTTGTAACCGACAGAACACATTTATGGCAAGTATACAAAACAACTTAACAAACAAACATGCAGTTCATGGAATACCATTCATTACTCATGTCAACCAAATCACCGAAATCATTTCATACATACAGCCAATATACGCAAGTCGGGGCTCCGCCCTCGACTCAGAAGACAGATACAGAATCATCACATATTCCAGAACATACGTCATATACAATATCATGATCTGATTATACATGCATGCAACTACAGCTACAGAGCCATCAAAGTACACCCTAGAATACCTAGGTGCGGAATCCGAAAAACCTCTCGCCCAGAAGATTCCCGCACGAGGTACTGCTGCTGCTGCTGAAGCCCAAAACACAGGAAGCACCGCGGATCTCTTGTCCGTCGGCTGCTTGTAAGGTAGACCTGAAAGGTGGTAAACAAAAAGGGGTGAGTTCTCGGGAGGACCCAGTAAGGGCTGAGGTAAGATACAGTTTGCAGATGTCTTCTTGAACCGAACTCGCAAAACAGAACAAACACAAACACACACATATATATATATAGGTATGCATGTATGCAAAGTCAGAGGTGAGCCGGAACCCATCCTACGCGGTCCAACCGCCAGATTGACCCAAGACGACAGCCTCTTCAAGAGGTCGAATATACGAACGCAGCAATGAGCGAAGCACGGTACCGGCCGGGTCGCGATCCCCAAACCGCCGTAGGGTCACAGAAGTATATCGGCACCCCCAGTGCGGATAAACACAGAATGTCGGCACCCTCCAGTGCGGACACAGAACAGACCGTCGGCACCTCAGTGCGGACACAGAATAGAAGTATCGGCACTCCCAGTGCGGATATGCAGAATAGAACCAAGGAGCAAACGTGGCCTCTAAGACCATCCGGGTCTCGTCACAGATCAGAATGTATCACCATGCATATGCAAAACAGAATATAATATACCAAAACGTATAAACAGAAATATCGGCGCCTAGCGCGGATATACAGAACAGCATATAAACCCGTGGCCTCCAAGACCACCCGGGCCTTGAAACAGAACAAATACAAACATGTACCCTACCATATGACAGGTCCCGGGATCATCGGACCACCGTCCTCAACCCGGAATCCTGCCTCAACTAGACCCGATATACATAAAGTCCCATTCCAGAATGTATAACGAGAGAAGTTGAGCCCTTACCTCGAAAACACTACCCCGCAGTACAACTCCCGGGAAATCCCGGCTCCCGGCCTGAAAAGCGAAACCTTGACTTTTATCGTCCCACACTGCTCCACCAACGCATAAACACACTGAACAACCACAAACAAGTCAGAACTCACCAAAATAACCCCCAGAAGCCAAACCCGCACAATCCCGCACTTTCCCGCAAAAATCCACAGAAAGCTCGGTTTCACGAACCGAGCTAGAACATTGTTACTTATACATCCATAAACACAACCAAACCATCAAATCATACCTTCTTCCCAAATCGTTCACACAAGTCCGAATTGAAATTCTAGTTCAGCTGTCCCGGTACAAATTTCGGTAGAGTTTCAGCTGCGTTTCTGACTACCCCTGTTCACAAATGATCCACAGATACAGAATATATGTTCAGAATTCACAGAATCAACCAATATCATTGGCGCCAAAACCGAGGCTCGGGCCGGAAAAAACGGCTTTCACACCGAGCCTTTTCTAACAAAACCAATTACACCATCAGAATCAGAACTTCGCTCTGATCACAAATATATCCTTACCTTTCGCTGAATCCACCGTTGGATTTTACACCAAATTGTTCAGACGCACTTCGGCACCACCTCAGGCGCGTTTCTTCCTACGCTCCTGTTATCAAACATGCACAAGAAGGTGCTGGGAACGTTTAGAACCCAATAAATCAAACAAACCTTGTGATTCCATAATCACTTCCAACTTTCAGCAGCTCACGGTTTCCAAACCGAGCTGAATCTTCACAAACCGACCTCAGATTATTCACTTACAAAACACAAGGATCATTTTAGCATGCTTACCTCGAAGGTTCTTCGAGAAATCTCCAACTTCAGTTTTGGAGCTCAACCTTATGCAACCATGGCTGCCTTCACGGATGAAGAAGGAAGAAGAAGAAAGAAAATGAAAAGAAATTGCCTTTTCATACTTTTTATACCTTTTTTTTCCTTTTCTTTTCTTTTCTTTTCTTTTCTTTTTCTTTCTTTTCCATCTCCTTTAACAATTGGACAAGTGTCCTTATCATCTCACAATTCAGCCGCCTCACTCCTTTGTCTTTTCCAAATATTGCTGACTTTTGGGTTAATTGCAACTTAGTCCTTAAACTTTCCCAAGAGTTGCAATTTTAGCCCAACCGCAGTTTCCAACCTCCAATTGGAACGAAAACTGAACACAACCCTCGAAACCTCATATCAAACACAAATCTTCTTTCACATGTTCAATTATAAATCCAGAGTGTCCTACCGTGCCAGCTGAACCCGAGTAAAACCCGACGTGCGCGCGTACTAACCCGGACCACAGATCACACCATACCCATAAATCATCAAATATTACCATAAAATCCGTCTCGTGACATAACATACTGTACACCCAAGCCGTCGGAAAATTTCCATCCCGAGCCCCAGGAGTCGCCCGAGACCGAACGTCTCGTCCCAAAGAATATACTCCGTAAAAACCTCCGGGACGCTCCCACAATTCCAAATCCGCAAACGGTTTCTCAATCTGAGGTCCCGGGAGCGCTACCGAGCCCGTTGTACGTCCTGAGATAACCCCCCGGCCCCGAAAAATATTTTCGGCAGAAATGTCCGGGGGACCCACACGACCCCAAATCCTGAAGGATTCCCAAAAATAATGCTCAGATAAGTCTCGGGAGCCGTCTGACCGCCCAAAACCGTGACCCGCAGGCCAAAACCGGAGCCCCGGTCACGAAAGGTGACAAAAGTCTTACTAATACAAATAGGTCCCTAATGTTTAAAAAGTGCCAAAAGTCACCAAGTAGGTGACCAAACAAGCAAGTAGGTGACTTTGTGGGACTTATGTTCCATCCATTTTGGGGAGGAGGATTAGCTCTAAGTTTCTCGGAGGCTTGGAAACATTGCGAAAGATGCGAGGTTGGGTGCTCCGGTGTCCGATGTCCCAGGATGGCGCGTGGGGCGCGTGAGATGTGCCTCGGCTTCAAGGGAAGTGCAACTAAGGGCCTTCATGCTCGGGGAATGGCTCTCCTCTATGTGAATGCCCATTTTAAGGAGTTGGTTGGCTCGGGCTTGCCCTTGATCTCGTTCTTCTCCTTGTTCCATAATCCTCATGAATGCTTGGAAATCTTCTTGCATCCGCTTCAACCGTCCTCTTGTTATTGGACCTCTTAGTCCTTGGAAAGGACTTGGGGCTTCTCGTGGTTGCTCGAGGTGATTTTGGTGGATGTCCACATCAAACAATGTATTGATGTCAATCTAACAAGGTATTGATACGATCTAACAAAGTATTGATCTTTGGTCTAACAAGGTAATGATGTCGATCTAACAAGGTATTGATGTCGATCTACCAAGGTATTGATGCTGATCTAGCAAGGTATTGATGCTGATCTAGCAAGGTATTGATGGTGATCTAACAAGGTATTGATGTCGATCTAACAAGATATTGATGCTGATCTAATAAGGTATTGATGCTGATCTAATAAGGTAATGATGTCGATCTATTTACACCAGAAATATTTTTTTCATAAAAAACGAAACAAAAGTCAATTTTCTTGAATGCATGTGCTCTTTCTTGCTTGGGGAAACCTTTCCTTCCTTAAATGCAACCATACCCAATCACCTTCTTCAAAGGTTCTAAATTTTCTACCTTTGTTTACTCGCCTAGCATAAGATTCTTTAATTTTTTCAAGTTGTTTGTGAACCTTAGTATGCAAGTCTTTCATGTTCTGGGCTTTCTTTTTACCATCTACATCCAATTGTTCATCATGCATCAATGCAATTAAGTCCAAAGGAGCTAAAGGATTGAAACCATATACAACCTCAAATGGACTATAAGATATAGATGAATGATATGCTCGGTTGTAGGCAAATTCAACATGTGGTATACATTTCTCCCATTCTTTTAAGTTTTTCCTAAGGAGGGTTCTTAAGATAGTGGTTAAGGTTCTATTGGTCACCTCAGTTTGGCCATCGGTTTGAGGATGACTTGATGTAGAATACATCAAGCTCGTGCCCAACCGAGACCAAAGAGTTCTCCAAAAGTGACTTAAGAACCTTGAATCTCTATCACTCACAATGGACCTAGGCAAGCCATGGTATTTCACAATATCTTTAAAGAACATTTCGGCCACATGTGATGCATCATCAGTTTTATGACATGGAATGAAATGGGCCATCTTTGAAAACCGATCCACTACAACAAATATAGCATCATGACCTCTAGATGTCCTAGGCAAACCACTTATGAAATCCATGCTTATGTCAACCCAAGGAAGTGAAGGAGTAGGGAGAGGAGTATACTTCCATTTTGGTTGGAGAGTGGATTTGGCTTGGTGACATGTCACACACTTTGCACAAATCTTGGTGACTTCCTTCTGTTTTACATGTGTATGAATTAAGCACAATTTCAAATAATAAAACCCATTTAACCTCAAGTGCAAGGTGTGCAGTTATAGTAGGGTGAGTGAGGTCGAACCCAAGATTGTAATGCAAATTATGAAATTTAGTTAAATACAATATTTTTGGTGTTTTTGAATTTAGAGTCTAGTGATAAGATGGATGATAAATCTAAATTAACCAAGTCTACTTCTATCACTAATGTAAATAAAACTAGGATGCAATGCAACAAACAATTATGAAAAATAAATGTTCCTTAGGGTTGATTAGAGTTGAGGCTATTAGATGTAGTGTTTGGTTGTGATATATGACAAGTTAGAGGAGTTGGATAATTAATAAGTTCTAACATCCTAAGTTATAACTATCCTCTCCATAGACCAAGTAAAATCTCTTCACTTGCATCAACTATGGAGGCACTAAGTTTAGCCAATAGATGTCTCCTAACACCCTAGATTACCTTCTCAAATAACCCTAGAGTATCTAACCAATTTTCTTTGGTCAATTCAATAAAATGCTCTCTCAAGCATTTCATCAAACACTTGGTGGGCATAGTAGAGTAGTTGGCCTTCTACTCTACCTCTACCTTCTTTAAGCCCAAGAAAATGTTACTAATCATGCATAATCAACAACCAAACAACTATAATTCATCTAGCAACACAACAACATGCTAACCAACCCTAGGGATGATGAACTAATCAATATTCAAGCTATTCACAACAATGAACAAAAATGAAAGGAAGAGATGAAGAGAAAAGGAAGAAGTTAGAGAGTAGAAATCAAGTCTTCAAATCTTCAATCCTTCATACAAATTCATAAATAAGAAAGATAGAGGAGAAAAGAGAGCTCAAGAACCCTAGATGGGTTCAAGAGCAAGTCTAAGAGTGAGGAGTGTGTGAAGAGATGTGAAAAAACGCCCTTTTATGCCTATTTTTCGCGAGAAAAGAAGAAGGGACCAATCCTGAAAAGTGCGAGGGAGCGACCGCACCCTTTAGATTAGGGGCCGCCCCCCGTTCTGTAGTCCTTGGTGATTGTTTTGGGCGAGGGGAGCGACCGCACCCCATAAATTTGGGGCCGCCCCCGGGCCGCTCCCCTCATCTGTCCTTGGTTGCCCTTGAACTTCTCCAGATCGTGCACAATTGCCCCCAACTTTGTTCTGAGCTGCCGTTTTCCTCGAAAATGTCTTGTTTTATGCCCGTTTCTCACCCGACATGGATAATCCTACAAAAATGCTCGCATCCACACTAAGTACTAGCAAAAACTCGATAAAGCATGTGTATGAGGGAAAAATACATATCCATAATGAACAATTATCACCTTCTTCATGTCGGCCAAAAGAAGTTGTCTTTTACGGCCTCAAGTGTCTTTTGGACACTAAAATGGCCCATAAGACCGCCACCATGTGCCTCCTTGATGATGACTTCTCTCATTGAGCTCCTTGGAACACATAACCTTTTATACTTAAACAGAAAACCATCAAACACATAGTAGCCATTTTGGCCATCTTTAGCACATGTAGCATAAATCTCACCAAAGTCTATATCATGGTCATACATGCCTTTCAAACACTCAAAACCGATAAGTTTAGTATCAAGAGTTGTGAGTAAAGCATACCTCCTAGAAAGTGCATCAGCAACAACATTCTCTTTGCCCTTTTTATACTTGATCACGTAGGAGAAAGACTCAATAAACTCTACCCATCTAACATGCCTTTTACTTAAATTTCCTTATCCTTGAAGGTACTTCAAAGACAAGTGATCCGTATGTATCACAAATTCTCTAGGCAATAAGTAGTGTGACCACACATGCAATGACCTCACAAGGGCATAAAGCTCCTTGTCATATGTAGAGTAGTTCAATGTGGCACCACCGAGTTTCTCACTAAAGAACGCAATGGGTCGGCCCTCTTGGTGCAAAACGGCACCAATGCCAATCCCACTTGCATCACACTCTACTTCAAAAACTTTGTCAAAGTTTGGCAATGTAAGCAAGGGTGCTTTTGTTAATCGACTTTTTAATTCATTAAAGGATTCCTCTTGTGATTTACCCCAAACAAATGCAACATTCTTTTTCGCCAATTCATGCAAAGGGTGGCAATTGTAGAAAACTCCCTAACAAATCTTCGATAAAAGCTAGCAAGTCCAAGAAAAGATCTTACCTCAGTCAAGGACTTAGGTGTAGGCCAATCTCGGATGGCACTCACCTTACTTTCATCCACTTTGACGCCTTCTTCTCCAACAATATATCCAAGAAATTTAACTTCATTTGTTGCAAAGACACACTTTTCAAATTTAGCATATAACCTTTCCAATCTAAGTGTGTCAAGGACTTGCCTCAAATGATTAACATGCTCATAGTGATTCTTAGAATATACAAGAATATCATCAAAGTATACTACCACAAATTTTCCAATTAATTTTCTTAAGACATGATTCATTAAACGCATGAAGGTGCTAGGTGCATTTGACATCCCGAAGGGTATGACATTCCATTCATAATTTTAGTTTTGAATGTCGTTTTCTATTCATCACCTTCTTTCATTCGATTTGGTGATAGCCACTTCTAAGGTCAATTTTTGAAAACACACAAACACCACTCAATTCATCTAGCATATCATCAAATCTAGGTATAGGGTGGCGATACTTTACTGATGATAGTGTTGTTGGGCCGTAGTGCACGCCGCGGTAAAAATGGCCGCAGTATCACGCTCACTGCGGCTGAGGCCGTGGTGCGTACTGCGGCCTCACCACGCACGAGGCCGCAGTAACCGTTTTCAATAATTAAAAAAAAGGTGGATGAATCCGGATGAAATTCATCCGGATTCATCCACCTTTTCCCAGAAATACCCAGAAACCGGCGGTCAAGGAGGAGCAAGTGGCGGTGGCGACGGCGTCAGTGGAGCGGCGAAGAAGAAGGAGAAGGGAGGTAACAGAAAAGAGAAGGAAAAGAGAAAGAAAGAAAGAAAGAAAGAAAGAAGAAGAAGAAGAAGAAGAAGAAGAAGAAGAAGAAGAAGAAGAAGAAGAAGAAAGAAAGAAAGAAAGAAAGAAGAAGCAGAAGCAGACGGAAGAAGAAAGAAAGAAAGAAAGAAAGAAAGAAGAAAACGGAAGAAGAAGAAGAAGATGATGATGATGATGATGATGATGATGATGAAAAGAAAGAAGAAGAAGATGAAGAAGGAGGAGGAGACGATGATGAAGAAGACGAAGAAGAAGGATTGAAGAAGATGCAAAAAATGAAGGAAGAGGCGGATGGAGAAACCCTAAAAAATGGCTTACTGCGGCCACTTACTACGGCCTTACTGCGGCGTTGGCCGCAGTAACGCTTACTGCCACTAACTGCGTCGATTTACTGCGTCTTTGAGCTTACTGCGGCCCAAATCGCAGTAAGGGCGGCAGTAAGTTTGGTCTTCTTCACGTAGTGAATGTTGATCTAACAAGGTAATGATGTCGATTTATTTACACCAGAAATATTTTTTTCATAAAAAACGAAACAAAAGTCAATTTTCTTGAATGCATGTGCATTCCACCCTCTTTTTCCTTAAACTAGTTAATGACAGTATTTTCTCAACTAATGCTAAAAATATAATCTACGAGTGCATTGCACGGGTGCAACATCGAACTTGCCTAAATGTAAAACAAAAAAATAATAAAAAGAGAAGAAGAAGTAGAAACGAAAAAAATTAAAACGCAAAAAAGAAAAACAGAGTCCGGTCAGGAAGTGTCGTGGCTCCATCTCCTGACATCTTGAATATGTATTTGTTGCACTGACACTCTACTCTACTCACTATGTTGTGCTCTCATTTCTTTCTTTTTTCTTTTGCCTCTCTCCCCCGTTAACTATTCTTCCACCTTTATGGTTATGGTAGCTTACCACAGTGGTAAACAACCATTTTCCCTACATGGTGGGCTTAAGCCGACCAGGTGTGGTACTGTTGAAGAACACGTAGCTAATACATTACATATATTAACTCGTCAAGCTAGGACCTATGAGGTCGGGTTTTGGTTTAAACGATCTGGTGAGATGACACTTATGTTGGAATTCTTGCGCACCAAGATGACTGGGCTAGCTAAAGTAGCTAAGCACGGCTCAACTCACTCAATCGAGTGTTTGAGCTAGAGAGATCTGTATCCGCTCTTAGTGAGCTGATATGAGCTCAAGGAGCTCAATGGATGATTTAATATGTCTTGGACTAGCTCTATGTGAGCTTGGTACAAATGTGTCTAGGCACCTTTTGGCGAAGAGACGTGTCTCTTGGCGGAAAGGTGCGTAAATTGGTGAAAAGGTGTCGGAGAGGGCCAAGCACACCTTCGGCTTAGGCCGAAGGGTGCGTAGCACCCTAAGGGGGGCCTCACACCCATTCGGCCATGGGCCTAGGGGTGTGAGTGCCCCTTCGCCCTAGGTGCCTCTAGGCAGGGGTGCACCCCATGCCTTGCACCATTCGGCCAAAGGGACATGTCTCATGTCCCATGGCCGAACGGGCAAGGGGCATGGGTCACCTCCTGCCTCTTCACCATATTTGGATAATTAATTAATTAGTTAATTAATTTTCTATTAGACACAATTATTTATTTATTCCTTTTCTAATTAATTACTTAATTGAAAAGGTAAAAGGCATGAGACATGTCTCATGGACCAAGGGGCATTGGTTGCAGCCCTTGGCCCTAGAGACATGTTACTTCGCAAATGAGGAGGCATTGTGCCCCCTCATTGGCAGCCCATCCTCCTCTATAAATAGAGGGAGGGTGGCGCCATTTCTTTCATCCCACAACCAGCATTGGTTCTCTCTTCTCTCCTCATACTTCCTCTTCCAAACTAGAAGGCATTCTAGGAGCATTGTGAAGGTCAAGTTCATCTTAATCGAGCAAGAGACACTTGAGGTGCTCGATGCTTTGAGGTCAACCCCGGAGGAAGGGGGAAGTAGGGTGGCTTATGAAGCCTACCTTAAAAAGAACTCTATGTGTAGAGTCACACTCTTGTCCACAATGGTGGATGAGATCATGGTGGAGTTCTCCATGCTCCCTCGGCCAAAGGCATCCGGGATCTTGTGAAGGCCAAGTATGGAGATGTTTCCGTGGAGAAACAACGCTCAATGATACTAAGGTTTGAGAACTATGGTAAACGAGCAGATCACACCATGAGTGCCCACCTTCGTGAGATGTCACGAATGATTTATCAGCTTAAACAAGCTGGGCACGACCTCACCGACGAGCGCAGTGCAAGCAATAATAAGGTCCTTACCGATGACGAGTGGCGGTTGATGAAGGTCAACTTACGCCACAACCCTCGATTAAGACCTTTGATGACATCGCCCGTCACCTTTACTTGAGGCTGAAGTAATGGCTCTCAAGGACCTCTCCAAGGCATATGTTGCCAATACCTCCGATAACAACGGGGGTAAAAAGAAGAAGTGGTTCAATGGTGGGAAAAAGGGCGGCTTCAAAGGCAAGGGTAAGGGAAAAGGCAAAGGAAACGGGCCCGGGAAGAAGAAAAGGGACGTTTCGAAGCTCAAGTGCTTCAACTGTGGCAAGAAAGGACACTTTGCAAAAGATTGCAAAAGTGCACCTAAGGTACATTTTGAACCTTCTACTTCAATAGCACATGTGACGTCATGTACTATGCTAATTGAAAGCAATTCTTTGTGGATTGTTGATTCAGAAGCAATAGACCACATAGCTCGGGACAAGTCCTGGTTTGTGGCGTACCGCAAGCTCCCAAGAGGTGTGAAGCACGTCTCGGTGGGGAATGATGCAAAATTAGTAGTTGGAATAGGAACCTGTAAGGTTCCCTTGTGTAATAGATATTTGTATCTTGTAGACACATTATATGTACCTAATATTTGTAGAAATTTAATTTCTATTTCGCCATGTTGAAGTACAATTATTGCTTTCAATTCTTTAATGATAGTGTAACTATATTAAAGGATAATCAAGTTCTCACAAAATGCTTAGTTAATAATGGACTGTATGAGTTAAGGCCCGATGGCCATTCTGTTGCAACTCCTAGTTGCCACGTGACTAAAGTCATAGATCAAAATCTGTGGCATGAACGGTTGGGACATATAGGACAAGATAGGATGAATAAGTTAGCCAAAAGTGGCTTGCTTGAATCCTTGACCAAGGTTGTCCTACCAACTTGTCAACCTCAACGAGAAAGCCCTTTGGGAGGGCAACTAGGAGAACCGAGGCACTAAGTTTAGTCCATTCTGATCTTTGTGGACCTATGAGAATTGAATCTAGAAATGGGTTCAAGTACTTCATCACTTTTACTGATGACTGTACACGATTCACCCATGTCTTCTTACACAAAAACAAGGCAGAGGCCTTAGCATATTTTCAAAAATATGTACACTTGGTTGAGAACCAAGTAGATAAGAAGGTGAAGTCCTTAAGGACGGACAGAGGTGGTGAGTACAGTTCACTTGCATTCAAGGCCTTTTGTGAGTCAAAAGGCATTGCTAGAGAGTTTACCCTTTCTTGGACACCCCAACAAAATGGTGTGTCCGAAAGAAAGAACCGAACTTTGATGGACATGGTACGTTCCATAATGGCTAAAGCCAACTGGATGTGACCTATTGGAGTGATGCGCTGCTATGTGCGATGCACATTCTCAATAGGGTACCTACCAAGGACATCAACTCCTCTCCATATGAGTTATGGATGAAGAGGACCCCGAACTTAAGCTACTTGCGGCCTTGGGGTTGCTTAGCTTACGTACATGTTCCCGACCATCCGTTGGGAAAATTGGGACCAAGAGGAAAGAAGTGTGCTTTTCTCGGGTATTGTACGGAATCTAAGGGCTATGTGTTCTTGGATCTCAGTTTAAAGAAGGGTTTGGTGTTTGATGCAAGAAACGCCAAGTTTGTGGAAACGGAGTGTAGCGGCAGGGGTCCCCAGTGAGTCGCCACCAGTAACGACGGGGTTTTCGACGGGAGTCGCCACCAATCTTTTTGGGATAGGTCGATTGGGAACCTAAACGGTCTACGTAAAACTCGAGGGTCCGTTAGTCAATTACATAAAAAAAAATAATCAAATTTTGATATGCCCAGAAATTGGTACCATGATTTAACAATTTTTCTTTCACTTGATTTTTATTTTATTAGACAGGTATACGGGATCACATGAAATTAACGAAGGATTAAAAGAAAGAAGCAACTAACCGATTTGCATGATAGACTTTACATTGCTATTAATATCCTAGCAAATCAATAACCAATCATTTAAAAACTTTCACTATGCCTATGGATTTCAAAAAATGCTGATCATGTGTTAATAATTTAATTCGGAGGAAAGAAACTGACGAATAAGAACATTGTAGACATCATCCATAAACCTATCAATTCCCTACAAAGAATGATGCACCAACATTTAAAACATTATCCATAAGCTCATCGGTCCTCTACAAGGATGCAAGTGCAATCAATCATATCCCGAGGAGTTAAACAAGCTTAATAAATATCAATAGGGACCATGTGTCATTTTACCAAAAGGAAATAAAACAAAACACATCAAGCTCTCTGTACCTAAAATCGCGAATTGAACAAAACTGATGCGAAAGGCTTTTCGCGGCGGCTGCTGCAGGTGATTATCGATCGGTGGATTCCGGCGAACACGAGGCGAGCTGTGGCGACGGCGCTGCTAAGGGTCTGATGCTCGGTGGTTGGCCGACGGGACGGCGGTTGGACCTGGCGAAGAAGACGCCGGAGCTCTCACAACAGAAGGCGGAGGCGAATCCCGATGGACGAAATCGACACCGGTTTGTTGCGGAGAGGCCAGAAACGAGTTGATTGAGATGAAGGCTTGCTCGAATGCTATCCAAATCCAAAAACCCCCAACCTTCCTCTACTGATTTTTGAACGAATTTGTGGTGCTGCGATTTTCGTTTTCTTGTTTGCTGTGTGTTTGTGCGTGTGTTGCTTCAGCTCTGCTCTTGTTGATTTATAGCAGGGATTTGGAGCGGTTCCCTCCTCCACGACGTTGCCAACCGCTTGATCGTGGGAGAGGAGCGTGAATCAGCTCCGCCTTTGTCGCCGGCGAAACTATCGGCCTCTACACGCACCTGCAGCAAGCAAAAGAGAAAAATGGGAAAACCGTCAAATTAGGCCACAATTTCGTAAAACTTTCAATGTAGTCCCTAACTTTCCCAACCCTTTGATTTTATCACAAATGACCCATACCTCTCCAATTAATTACTTAAGTCCTCGCGTAATACGTTTTTAAAAACCTCGGGGCAAAATTTGAGTGTCAACACGGAGTTTCCAAAAGTTGGCGAAAGTGATGATCTAGCCTCAATAGGCCCGATCCTAGAAGAAGATCAACCGGGCACTTCACAAGTGCCGGTTACAAGGACTGCACCTACCTGCAGGGAGTACCTCAACCGGAGCAAGCCGAGGCTTCCCGTAATGAGCCCATAAACATGGACTCAAATGAACAGGATCCCAAACCGAGGGATCTGTTCAAGAGGGAGTTGAGGTACTTCAAGAGCCAACACCTCCACCCCAGTTGAGAAGATCAACTCGGGAGTCCAAAGCACCTAAAAGGTGGGGACTATCGGAAGGTGAGACATACTTGGTCTCGTGTGAGATCGATGAGCCAAGTAATGTCAAAGAAGCTCTTGAAGGGCACAGAAAGAAGAGTGGCTAAAGGCAATGAATGATGAATTGCATTCAATGCATGAAAATGAGGTATGGGAATTGTCTGATCTTCCTCGTGGCCGAAAAGCGATCGGCAATAAGTGGGTTCTTAAAATAAAGAAGAACTCTGATGGAAGTATCGAAAGGTACAAGGCCCGGTTGGTGGCCAAAGGCTTTACACAGAAGGAAGGTGTTGATTTCAAAGACACTTTCTCTCATGTTGTAAAGTTTAATTCCGTCGATTGCTTGCGATAGTGGCAAACTTGGACCTTGAGTTGCATCGGATGGATGTGACCACGCCTTCCTCAACGGTGAGTTGAGTGAAGAGATCTACATGAAGCAACCCGAAGGGTTTGTACAAGTAGGTCAAGAAGACAAGGTATGTAGACTAAAGAAGTCTATATATGGTCTCAAACAAGCTTCAAGACAATGGTACTTGAAGTTTCATCATGCAGTCACAAGCTATGGCTTTGTGATGATGCATGAGGACCACCGTGTGTACTTGTTCTTCAAAGAGTCCAGTTTTGCCGTTATGACATTATATGTCGATGACATTTTAATTGCAAGTAGTAGCTTGAGTTGTTGCTCGCCATCAAAGGATGGTTGTCCTCCACCTTCAAAATGAAGGACCTGGGGGAAGCTTCTTATATCCTAGGTGTTAAGATACATCGGGACAGAAAGAAGCATATGTTAGGCCTTTCACAAGAGCTTTATATAGATAAAGTTCTTGAGAGGTTTAACTTGACCAACTCTAAGCCAATGAACACCCCACTTGCATATGGTTGCAAAATTGGAGAGGACTTATGTCCTAAGACTCCAAAAGAGAAGGAAGAAATGACTAAGATACCTTACCTTAGTGCCATTGGTAGCCTTATGTACGCCATGATTTGTACACGGCCAGACATAAGTCAAGCGATCGGTTTACTTGCTAGATATTCTTCGAACCACTGGCATGGAGCATTGAAAGAATGTCAAAAGGATTCTTAGATACCTTAAAGGTACTAAGGATTATTGGCTATGTTATCAAGGAAAAACCCTTGGTTTACACGGCTATTCCGATGCCGATTGGGGAGGAGATAGAGATTCTATCAAATCTACAAGTGGTTATATTTTCTTGCTAAATGGGGCGCTACTACTTGGTGTAGTAAGAAACAAACCTGTCTGACCTTATCAACCATGGAGGCAGACTCGTTTCTTGTGCCTCGGCTGTCCAGAAGCCACGTGGCTTGGTTATTTCCTTAAAAACTTGGAGTCAATGGTCAAAATAAGTAAGCCCATTACTATCTACAGTGATAGTATGGCAGCTATGGCCTACACCAAGGACCCCAAGTATCATGGAAAAACCAAACACATTAGCATGAAATATAATTTCGTTCGAGATGCAGTTGAAGGAGGTGAAGTCAAAATTGAATACATCTCAACAGACCTTATGGTGGCAGATCCTCTCACTAAGCCATTGCCACCCATTGTGTTTGCTCGTCATGTCCGAGCAATGGGTCTTAGGAGATTGTAAATATGCTAATTGTTGTATGACTTTCACCACTTTGGTGTCACACATGTATATATGTATAATGATGATCAATAAAGTAATTATTTGATGTCATTTACTTAGTTCCATTAATAACACACAATGAACAAATGAACATGTCCACCATAGGCATTGAGAATGACTTTCTCACACCAAGTCATTCGCCCTTGATCTTAAGTAGACCAAGGATGAGACTACCAAAGACTCAAATAGTGTGTTGTTTCTTCAGGAAACATATGACATGCAATGTTACTCTATTGAGTGGGAGTCATGTTACAACACATGACACTTTGGTATACTTTCATGTCGCCTTGATTTGAATGATCAAGATGAGGTGCTCTGCACTGATTTTGTATGACACTGATACATCCTAGCCTATGTGTGAGTGTAAGCTCGGCTTGCACAGAAATTTCATGGCTTGTGACATGTCCTCCTTTTATATGTTAGAAGGAGCACACTCTGAGGTGTTTTAAGAGGGAGAAATGACACACTCCTTATTTTAAGTGATGTCACTCCAAGTGGGAGTGGTGTTTGTAAAACACCCTAAGAAGTGTTAATAGAACCTTTGTGAGTATGTTGCAAAGATCCTATGTCCATGAAATTCGACCAAAAAGAATTTAAGCAAGTTGTCTCTAACCTTGCGTAGTGTGAGAATTCTTCGATTGGACCCTTAATCACTTTAACTCGCTGTTAATGATTCACATTGACAAAGTTACTTTGATTGGTTGTCGAAGGTCGCAGATGAATGCGGCTGGAGTATCCTCCTTTTGGGTAACTAAGTCTATATGGATCATTAAGCAGGTAGAGTGTAAAGGAAAGACAAGTGAAACTTGGTACGTGAGTCCTAAATTCAACCTTTGAGCTCACATGTTGCATTGGTGCAACATGATAAGGTCTGAATTGGGGATAATACGAATTAAAGAGTACTCGACACTTAATACAGTCATCATTAAAATGAAAGAGACTGATTGTGGTTAAGAATACGTACCATATGTCTTGGGGTTCTAAAGGCACTACTTGAAGTAGTTCAAGTAAAGCTTGAAGATGTTCAAGCATGTCTTGTTAAGTTCAAGAAAATTTGAATAACACACAAACACTTGAAGTGTTCAAGTGAGTTTGAGAGGACAATCTTCCATTTGAGAGTCTAACAACCTCAATGGAAGAGGTACGGTGTGAATGCCTTAAGGTCGCACTCACAACTCCTTTTATATAGTTTGTCAAAGTGTTTGGTTTTGTATGACGAAGTGTTTTATTCGAGTGGGAGCTTGTGCTTGAAGGTCATCATTAGTGCGAGTGGGAGTTTGTTGGAATTCTTGCGCACCAAGATGACCTGGGCTAGCTAAAGTAGCTAAGCACAGCTCAACTCAGCTCAATCTGAGTGTTTGAGCTAGAGAGATGTGTATCCGCTCTTAGTGAGCTGATATGAGCTCAAGGAGCTCAATGGATGATTTAATATGTCTTGGACTAGCTCTATGTGAGCTTGGTACAAATGTGTCTAGGCACCTTTTGGCGAAGAGACGTGTCTCTTGGCGGAAAGGTGCGTAAATTGGTGAAAAGGTGTCGAAGAGGGCCAAGCACACCTTCGGCTTAGGCCGAAGGGTGCGTAGCACCCTTGGGTGCCGAAAGGGCACCCTAAGGTGGCCTTACACCCATTCGGCCATGGGCCTAGGGGTGTGAGTGCCCCTTCGCCCTAGGTGCCTCTAGGCAAGGGGGTGCACCCCATGCCTTGCACCATTCGGCCAAAGGGACATGTCTCATGTCCCATGGCCGAATGGGCAAGGGGCATGGGTCACCTCCCTTGCCTCTTCACCATATTTGGATAATTAATTAATTAGTTAATTAATTTCCTATTAGACACAATTATTTATTTATTCCTTTTCTAATTAATTACTTAATTGAAAAGGCAAAAGGCATGAGACATGTCTCATGGACCAAGGGGCATTGGTTGCAGCCCTTGGCCCTAGAGACATGCTACTTCGCAAATGAGGAGGCATTGTGCCCTCTCATTGGCAGCCCATCCTCCTCTATAAATAGAGGGAGGATGCGCCATTTCTTTCATCCCACAACCAGCATTGGTTCTCTCTTCTCTCCTCATACTTCCTCTTCCAAACTAGAAGGCATTCTAGGAGCATTGTGAGTGGAACTCACCTTGGAGACAAATCATCTTCAAGCCGCCCTTAAGGTGTTCCTCGAGCCGAGTTTTCTTCATCAACAAGGAGCAAGAATCTCTAAGATTCTTAAGCTGCGTCCAGAAGAAAGGTACATACTCTTAATCCTTTCTTCCGAAGATGAATGCGAACATGAGAAGCATGTTAAAGACGATCCTAAAATCAACAACTTAGTCACTTTTATAGTGTTCTAGCTGCCATTTTAAAACATGAAGATAGATTCATGAGCAACCATATGGTTAGTCCCACCAGAAATTTAGCATAGTAGTAGATATTATCATATTACCCTTTTTTTAAGGTATTGTACAGTTAGGTTTTAAGAAAACTATCTTTTCAATACAATTGATATGAGAAGTTAAACTTAAATAATTGATCTTGACTCGTATATGTATGATTGTGTCGGGGCGATTGATGGCACACATATCCGTGCTAAAGTACCTTCTAGATTGGCAATTAGGTATCGGGGAAGAAAACCATACACAACAATGAATGTGTTGTGCGCCTGTTCATTTGATCTTAAGTTTACATATGTTTTGGGTGGGTGGGAAGGTATTGCATTTGACTCAAGGATTCAAAGATTCGCAATCACGAGAATATCAATTGGAGGTTCCTGGAGGGTAAGAAGCTTCATTTTAGTAACAATCATATTTTCATCTTTAATTTTAAATAATTTTATTTACATGATATGTTTTTCTTATTATAGGAAGTATTATATTGTTGATGTTGGCTTTGGACTTAAGCCTAAATTTATTACGCCATACGAGGCGTCTGATATCACTTGAAAGAATTCTCAAGTAACCCACCGAGAAATTTAAGAGAACTATTCAACCTTCATCATGCCTCATTATGAAATGCAATTGAGCGTGCTTTTGGAGTGCCCAAGAAGCGTTTCCTATAATATCCAAAGTGCAAATGAACCGACTTACGATGTTAAAGTTCATAATATCCAGTGCATGTTGCATATTGCATAATATTTTGCTTGGGGTCAATCCAGATGAAGGGATACTTGCAGCGATTGATGAACAAATTAGACGTCGACGTCCTACAACCGAGGAACGGGATGATAGAAGGGGAGAGATTATTAGATATGCATTAGCCACTACAATGCGGAATGATTACAGTAGTAGTACATGGGAGTCGTAACTTACATTTTAGTTAATTATAGTGTTTTCTAAGGCAGACATGATTGATAAATTTGCATTGGTGCAAAGTAATATAGTTTTAACAATTTATCTACTATTTTATACTGCTATTTTATATTCTCATTAATCTGGATGCTGCTATTTCTAGAATGGCAGAATTCACATTAAGTGGCAAAGAAGTTGCAGCCAGAAAACTTCAGTGAATTGGACGGATGCAGTGGACTCAGATTTGTTGGATGCATTACTGATTCAACATGAAAATGGTCTGAAGCATAATGGTACTTTCATTACAGAAGCCTACAAAAATGTTGTCAAAATTATGCAGGAAAATAATGGCGATATTATTACTAAAGAGAGCGTTCAGAATCGCTGGAAGAAACTTAAATCAAGTTTTGCGTGATGCTAGGACTTCTGGAAAGACGACATGAATGGATTTTCCTGGAATCCTGTCACAAAGCTCTGGAGTGCAAAACCAGAGGTTTGGAGAGCCCTTATTAAGGTTAGTACTAGTAATAAATGTATTTTATTTTATACTGTTCTCTTTTCTTTTGCATAAGTCATAATAATGTGATTTTTTAGGAAAAGTCGGGCACTGAAAAATGGATGAGAAAGCCAGATCCGCATTACGAAAAATTAGTCATTCTTTATGGTAATGATAGAGCAACAGGTGAAGAAAGTTTGACTACAAGAGAGGCGATCCGTGGTCGTGCTTTCGAGTATTTATGAGATCGATGTCCTCGTCTTTTAGCAAGAGGTTAACTGAGACCTATGATCTTACATCCGAAGATGCATTTGGTCCTTCTCAAGTTCGAACTAACAAAACTAAGAAGAACAAGGTTGTGAAAAAAGATGATGACGATGCAACAGTGTTCAAAGTGATGGAGTCAATGGTGCAAGTAATGGATCATCATGGTGCTACGTTTGGCAAGGCGTTGCAACGATTTCCCATTCCAGAAGAAAATGTGTGGCCGCTTTTTGTAGAAACGGGGCTTGAGAAGAAATTGATATCAGATACTTATTATCACTTGATGTCTAATCCAGACAAATTACGAGCTATCGTGCATTGCCTCCGGAAGAAGACAAAGATTTTGTAAAGCAAGTCGTTTTTCCTCGTTACGGTAATTAATTTTTTTCATACCAGACTTATTTCAGTTTCATCAAATAAGTTGTCATTTAATTAGTAGATTGTTTTCATCAAAGAAGTTGTCATTTAATTACTGGCATAGTTTGTTAGTTAATTGGAAACAATTTTGCAACATTTTCAATAAACTACTAATTCAATAAATCAAGCATTTTCACTATTGTGACATCGACCCTACGTATACCTTGTTAATTCCATTTCCAACTATATATCAAAATTTTGCGTGTTTGTTGTAGCTATGATGTTTTTATAGAAATTTAAGAAAATATTTGAGTTTTTACATATTCAATGGAGTAACAAATTAGGAATTTGAATAATCCGTATAAATTTATTGGTACAAAACTGCAAATCCGATCCAACTCCATATGGGGACAAAATATGAATCAAAATGAAATAAGGGTCGAAATGAATTATCAGTTGAAAATCAGGGAATATTCCAATCAATAACCACGTTCACATTTCTTTGGTAGGAAGGTTTAGGATAGGTATTGGTTCTCGGTTGAGAATGGGGTGAGGCTGTTTGGTGGGATGGAGGCCTCGCGAATGGTTGGTTTTGGCGGGAGGGGGTATCGCGGTAGCAGTGGTAAGGCTTTGAAGGCATCGCTTTGGCGAAGGGGTAGGTCAGCTTCTCGAGCTTGAGGGATGAAAGAATGATAAGAACTTCCCTTCCTAAGCTGTTTCTCCACCCTTATCGTCTTCTGCACTGATCTTGATAATCTTTATAATCACACAGCTCTACTGCTTTTGGCGATGTCCTCCCGAGGCCATATAAAAATCGGGCCAACTTGGCCTCATCATTTTCCCGAACGTTGGCTCTCATCAACGCCTTCTCAAGATCCTTCTGGTAATCTTCCACTTTTCGGTTGCCTTGAGTGAGGAGTTGTAACTTCTGAGCACAGTCCCGGTCGTGGTAACTTGGCAAACTGCTTTCGCATCGCTCTTTTCAGCTCTTCCAAAGTGGAGATGGGATGGTCTCGTTCCACGGCTCTCCTGTAATGCTCTTGCTCCCACCAAATGAGAGCGAAGTCATGAAACTCAATGACAATGAGCTTTAACGCGGTGGCGTCATCAGTAACCCATCATGTCAACAATCCTCTCAGTTTTAGCTATCCAGGCGAGGTACTCTTCCGGATCACTAGAACCACTGAATGGGGGTATTTGGAGCTTCAAGTTATTGAGGACATGTTGGTCTGGCGCTTGCTCCCTTAATCTGAGGTGTCGGTTGAACTCTCGTTGAGCATTGCCTCTTTCTATTTCTTCTGCTTCTTCGAGGTTTCTCTCGAGATAGGCCTTCGCTTGGGCTATATCTTGGAAGATTTTCTTCTTTGGGTTTGCCAAGGATTGTTCATTGAAAAACTCATCCTCATTGCTATACGGGATGTCCTGTACAATAGGACCTCTCCTCGCTTGATAATGCTTGCTTAGGGGAGACTGCTGCGAGTGTTTGAGAGAAGGATCAAAGGTGGTGTATGTGGTACCACCCAAGTCCCTGGAGGCTTCAGCTTCCTCTTGCTGTCTAGAAGTGGAAGGTTGCTTGCCTTGAGCCACCTCAAGCTTTCCAAGCTTGGCGCCAAAGGCGGCTTGTTGTGCGTCCACATGGTCAAATCTTTGTTCCATGCTATCCAACCTTTGATTGATCTTGGCAAGGGATTCGAACAGAGCAAGTTGTGAAGGATGAGGAGGAGATGGTGAGGTGTTGGGTGACGCCATTCCTGCAAGCAAAGATCTCTTTCTTTTGCAATTGAAAATAAGGAGTTAGCAACAGAAACACCTCTCCACTTCTTTAGTGTTTACTCTCTCACTCGTGTTTCACTCAAGATGGCTTTGGATAATATCACTCTTGCCTTTTTACACTCGATGGTTTTCACAAGTTCTCTTAACTTGATAACACTATCAATTTTTAGATCAAAGGAGAACACACAAACAGATTCAAACAGTAACCGCTAGTAAAACCGAAACTTGAAAAGCAAGAAAGAGACTAGTTACTGGAACTAGCTTTTGAAATTTCAAGGTGGGGGGGGTCGAAAGATATAAGTTGGAATATTATAAAAGGCTTTTCACAAACACAAACACTTTTAGGTTCAGGTTTAGAAACTTTTTCGATTTGAGAGCACTGTTCACTTTGAGTTTTGATATGAACACTCCAAGAACACTTATGAACTTTTCCCAGAATTTATGAACTGGTTCAACACTTTCTTTTTCTGTAAACACTGGTTCTTTTGCACACAGGAGAACTCTTTCTTCTTTACTTCCGAAAACAGCTCACAGTTTCATAAACCTTTTAAGAACACTATCAACAAAGGATAACAACTATTCGGTTTCAACAGAGATCATTAACCGAAATTTTTCTTCAAGTTCCGAAAAGAAATCAAAGAGTTTTACTTGAAGAAATTTAACAAATAATACGGTACCTCCAACAAGCACTTTGGCTCTGATACCAATTGATATGATCACGGCCGTTGAAACCGCGATCACGCTGTCGCCGATCTAGCTTGGCGGAGGCGTACTGAAACAGAGAACACAAATTCGGCCAAGTGAACCTCCTCACTACGAGGTGAGGCAATGCACTTGATATTGCCTGGGGAAGAAGATGGGATCTAGCACCTCTTGATTACAAGATCAAGCAATACTAGATATTATATTTGAATCCTCTTGCATGGATCACAAACGAAAATGGAGTTGCAAGATATGAGAACACAAAAACCAATTCTCTCTTGAAGAGTTTTGATTTAAAATATATTTTGCCTTCAATTCGTTACAAGCTTCCCTTATAAAGGATGAAAATGGTGAAGGGAAAGAGCTTGACTTTGACTAAGGAACCACCTTCCTAGAATTATGGTGGGTGAAGTGAGAGGCGGCAGATGATGGATGACATTGTAGGCTACCTGCTCCTGTCGCTTCCATTTTCCCAGAAATTATAGTTGGCTGGAGATGGGAGGGAAGGCCTCTTCATAATTCGAACGGTTCGCCTGACTGCTGTGTAAGGAGGCTTCTTCAGGTTGGCGAACACCTGGGGCTTCGCTTGTCTGAAGG
Organism: Stellera chamaejasme; assembly: GCA_024586325.1. NCBI lineage: Eukaryota > Viridiplantae > Streptophyta > Magnoliopsida > Malvales > Thymelaeaceae > Stellera > Stellera chamaejasme. The sequence continues at coordinate 25,620,820 of CM044985.1, read as the reverse complement.
CCTTGCGTTGGGTCTTCGCCATATGCCATTGCGCGAGTGGCCTCGTCTTGGGGCTTCGCCCGCAATCGGAAGTTTGGCGCAGGTCCTCGTCGTATGTCCTCGCCGAAAGGAATCGCACAGGGGCTTCGCCTTTATCTGGAAATCTGGCGCAGGGCCTTCGCCATTTGGCCTCGCGCGAAAGGCATCGCCTTGGGACTTTGCCTTTGCCTGGAAATCTGCCGCGGGGTCTTCGCCATATGCCCTCGCGTGAATGGCCTCGCCTTGGGGGTTCGCTTGCATCTGGGAGTCTTGTGAGGGGTCTTGTCTTCTCCTTTCTCAACCATACTTACATTCAAGACGCCAAAGGGCCTCGCGTACTCTCCTTCCAGGGGATGCCGAGACGGCGAAGCCGCAAGGTCCTTCCTTGTACTTCCGCTTGTTCTTCTGCTTGCGCCATAAGTTTCATGTAGGCATTAAGGCTGGCTTGGACTTGTCTGAGGCGGGACCTTGTCATTGGCCTTCCTATATTTTGGAGAGGATTTGGGTCCTCGCGCGCTTGGGGTTGAGCTCCACTTTGAGTCGGCGACGTCTTTGCAGGGATGTCCTCATCAACTACCTTACCTTATTTATTTAGAATTGAATTGTGCCTTTAAGTTGCATTAAAAAAAACTATCTCAGTCTCTAAAAATATTGGTGCATTTCATTTTTAGCATAATCTATGATTTTATTTCTTTAACATATGAATATGTAAATTTAAATATTTTAAATGTAAAATATATATATCAATGTGTCTATTTTCGGAATATTTTTTTTCTAATTTTTTAAATGAATTATTTCTAGTAATAATTTGAATCTCCCACAACATCTAAAAAGAAAATGCACCAATTTTTTGGGGACGCAGAGAGTAAAAAAATAAAAACATTGTGCTATGTAGAGCCTAATTAAAAGGTATTCAATTGTTGATTAATCATATTTCTTCAATAATTTTGACCGAAAAAGTAACTTTGATGTTCAAGAAAACTAGAATGGAACAAGAAAATGCACAGAATGTTTAACTCAAATCTATTGATTCTTGTATGAATTCTCTATTCTTATGTCAAATTCTATTAAAAAACCTGATGTAATATTGTAAACTGTAGTTTTCCTCTCTTTAGACACTTCAACATCCCGAATGCATTTTTGTAAGGTTCATGATACGGTATGCCTCGCTTAAATGGGAGCCTCCTTTCGCCATGTTTGACATATTCACGAAACTGTCATTCCTTCGAATCTTTGCCCATATCTCATTCTTCTCATTTCACACTTTGTCTGCAACAATGCCAGCAACCACAAGCCTCCCTCCGCCACCAACGATGACGCTTTTCATGTCTACCATCACTGTGATTCACGAAATCCACCAGATAAGCTTTGGGAGGCCATAAGCGGCACAAATACGAACTCTGATCGTGCCGAAGCAGCCAATCGCTTCCCTTGTCAATATCGCTCCATTCCCAACCAATTTCTCATTGAACGACGCAATTTATATCCCACGACTCGGAACTGCAACCTGCTGCAGATGACATAATTATGATGCGCCTACATACCTTAATGATACGCATTCGACTCATTATGATACACGTATGTACCTTAATGATGTGTGAGCAGTATTGCATAATTAGTGGGAAAAAGTGCATCATGTTTATAAGGGAAAACATATAGCGGAAAGAAAGCATCACTCTTGCTTGGTCATTTTGAAATGTTAAAGAAAACGAGTGCAACATTGTCATGAGAATGAGTGTATCATATTTGTAATAGAAAATATCATATTGCAGCAGAAGTGCATCATAGTGGTCACCAAAGACATCATTTTAGGAGGTTGAAGGAAATAAGTGCTTCATTAAATCATTAGAACAAGTGCATCATGTTTGGAATGTAGCACATTGTTGAACCCAATTTTGTCTAGGGTCCCCAACCTAGTGCTTATTAGAGTCTAGGGGGCATTTTATTCATTATGTCTTTTTAGTGTTAATTGAGTCGTTTAGCTGTTAGTTTTGTCTCACAAGTCGTTTGGAGGTAATTTTCCATTTTTAGTCAATTTACTCATTAAATAATTTTAGGATTAATTAAGGCACTTTGTGTAATGAAATAAAAAGGATAAAAAATGATCTAGATTTTTCTTAGAAGAGGATTAAAATAGAAGTTTAGGAGTCTTGGCAAGTAATTTTAGGGGGTTGCATCTTTAAAACTAAAACAAAAATAATCAACTTTAGACTTGGGTAAGTCTTAGTTAGGAATTGAAGGTTGGGGTGAAAGTGTCAAAATAAAAAAGAATAGGAGGACATTTAGGTAGTTCGGTCAAAAATTCATATTCTTCGTACTTGGTTCATCCGATCCGTGAGTTGGAGAGATCATCCTAATCCCCTTAATATTTGGTGTTCAATCTCTACCCAAATTCTCTCAATTCACCTCTAATGCTAATCCTACCATTCCCTGTAAATAGAACACAAAATTGTGCAACAAATGTATGAGAAATAAGAGAAGATAATCTCAAAAAGAAATATGCTCCTCGTCCGTCTTCAAAGCTCGATGCCACCCTCACCACTGACTGTTAATCGATAGCCACAGCACCGTCAGGCCGCTTCCCTACCACCATCGCACTGTTTCCGATAATGAAAATCACCAAAACTTCCTTTTAAAGCTTCTGTTCTTCGTCCCGACACAACGCCAACTTCCACCTCCTCCACCATCTCCTGCTGCATTTCATCATAAAAAACAGGTGCGTCTAGCACCACCACACCCCAACGAGGCCAGCCAGCCAGCCTAACTTACCGGAAAACTCCAGACCGGAGAGAATTGGAGGAGAAATTGTCGACCCGTTTCCAGTTCAACTTGCTCAAATCGACTTCCATAGGCGACTCCTTGACCAAAAATCAACTTGCTCAAATCGACCAAGGTAAAAAAAGAATGGTGGCGACTCCTTGACCAAAAATCTCGTCGTTATAGATGTCGACTCCGCTAGGCACTGTCAGGCCACATAACAGGTTTGTTTTTATTTGCTTGATTTTACCTTTTTTTGTTCTTCTTGGTATTGTGTTTTTATTGTATATATTATAAGTCACAAACAAACACAAAAGTCGCGTTGCGTTCATGATGTGATCACAGGGGGGTTTCGTGATCACGAGCTCGGATCTAGCTCGATGGAGGCGTTTTCCAAAGAAAAGGGAAACGAAAACAGCAGAGGAAGAAACAGAGAAATAACGAAGTCGGCCAAGGGAACCTCCTCACTACGAGGTGAGGCAATGCCCTTGAGAATGCAGGAAAGGAAAATGGGACCTAGAACCTTTTGACTACGAGATCAAACAATGCTAGGTATTGTTGAGTGTCAAAGACACAACATGTTTTCCCACACTTTTCATGCAAATCTATTTTGTTTTGAGCTTAATTAAATATCATCTAGAGCAAATTACTTGTTGGAGATGTCTTTTATCGATGTAGGTAATTGGAAGAGAAAAATGTGTTGAAGTGGAGCTCAAGGCATTGAAGGGAAGAAGAGTCGAAGGTGTTGGAGAACATCAGTGGCAACACTAGGCGAAGTTTGGGCACCAACCGATGAATGCCCGAATTCCAGTTCCCATCACTTGGGGTGGACTCGGGCAAGCATGGGCGCAGTGAAGGTCTGCCCAAGTTCCAAACAGTTGGGCAACACTGGGTGAGAACGGGTGCTCATGGCAACTCGCCCAAAGGCAAATTCTGCAGCTTTTCGTAAGCACGATTAGTGACGGTTTTTACTCAAAGAAACAACGGTTTTCACCAGTTACTTTTCACAACTTGCTCTCCCATTGGCCTAGGGATATGTGGGCCTTAGAATTAGGTTAAATAGACTTTCTAAAACATATTGGGAGAAGTTACCACGTACAATTTCAGATTCTAGACTAGTTTTCTCTCTATTGTTCTTCCTCGAGCCTAGAGCTCGGGAATTTCTTGGAGACTTCCACGGAGGAAAGTGAAGGTCAACAAGGGAACTTGAAGAACCAATATTGGATTTGATTCTTTTACCTTTCTCTTGTTATTTTCACTATGTTTATGCTTAGTTCTAGAGTAGTTATGGAGTAGACATTTAATCTCCTTAGATCTAGTTTGTGATGGATGATTGAGACTTGATTCATGAATTATAATGGTTGTTTTCCATCATTTATGTGTTATTCCTTATGCTTCATGGTTAACATGTGAGATTCAAAGTATTGCTTGCATGTTGTTATCAAGGTGCTCGATGAATTGTTTGAGAGAACATTTGTAGAGCATAAATGAAGGAATAACGTAGTAGTTCAATTAGCTTGAGAGGGTTAATGAGAATCTACTAGGTGTGTTTTAAAGCTTGAGATTACTGCAATTCTAGGTGCTCAATTGGATAAGAGATTTACCTTGAGTTACTTAGTTAATTAGGATAACTTTCTTCCAAAAGAAGTAGAAGTTAGGCTTAAGAATGCTAGCATCCGTAAATGCATCTCATAATTTTGTCTCAATCCAAATCATATAACTAAGGTCTAAGGAGAGATTCGATTAGTAAACCAATTAGATTCTTGTTCGCATAGTTTGCTTAGTTATCATTAAGTTGTAGAATTGCATTTAGTCATAAATTCCCATCTTACATATCCACTTTGTATTTCACATTAAGTTCTAATCTCCTTAAACAATTGTTCATCTTAGTTTTTCTTTTGATAGAAAGCATACTCACACACACACTTCGCACACTATCTTCGTGGGATCGACCCCTACTCACCACTCTACTACAGAACGATCCTTACACTTGAGGGTGAGTCGGACATACATTTATTTGCCTATGTCCGATTCGCGACATAGCGAGGTATTATATTGGATCCTCTTGCAATGGATCACTAATGGATTGGTGGAGCAAGATTTGAGACCCAAGAAGAACAATATGCGTTTTTCAGCAAATATGTGTTCTTACAAAATGAGTTCTAGGGTTTACAATGGTTACAAGCTCCTTATATAGAAGGAGAATGGTAAAAAGGAAACTAATGAGTGACTTGACAAGGGAACCATGTTCCCTGATTTAGGGTGGGCGAACTGAGAGGTGGCAGATGATGTGACATTGTAGGCTACCTGCTTTTGCGGCTCCCATTTCCCCAGGAATTGCAATTGGCGGGAAAAGGAAAGAAGGGCCTTTGCATAAGTTGAAGGGTTCGCCTGTCTTGCGTTTGGAGGCTTCTTCAGGTTGGCGAACACCTGGGGCTTTGCTTGCATCTGGAAGTGTGGCACAAGGTCTTCGCCGATGAACCATGGGCTCGCGGGAAGGACCATGGGTTCGCCAATGGCCATGGGTTCGCCAATGGCCATGGGTTCGCCATAAGAACCATGGGTTCGCCAAGGGCCATGGCCTCGCCAATGGGTCTTCGCAAGCACGGCCTCGTCTTGGAACTTGGCCTTAGCTTGGAGGAGGCATTCAAGGGTCCTCTCCTGGAGATCCGCCAAGTGTGGCTTCGCTTTGGGGCCTCGCCGACACTTAGAGGGTCGCTTCTTCTTCATCTGAGCCTTCGCCAAGGGTCTTTCAGACCCTCTGGAGGAAAGGTCATCCCTTGTCACAAAAATGGGGCTGATGTCCACATCATACCCTCCCTCTTCAGAAGAATCCGTCCTCGGATTCATAAGGAAATTGTCCCTACAAATCTTAAGACACCACAACAAACTTGAAGAGGCATCAAGGGTTAGTGAACTAAAGTTTAAACATTAAAGTCCCAAAATAGTTGAAGGAACGAGATGGACAATCCGCCCTTTCCCTTCACTTCAACCTTACACTCATCTTTGAATCAAACCCATAAACATGATACTATTTCTACAAACAAAATTGTTCAACATGGCATGCTCAATGGGTTATCCCGGGGTCAAATGTAAGCCTAGGCCATTCATTGGCATAGTCCAAATGCAAAGAGTCTAAATCATATCCCGAAGCATGCATGGGATCGCCCAATGTATTCCCCAATTCATATTCAATGTTAAGAGATGGGGGATTAGAAGCACAGTTACCCATGTTTGGTTCCTCCCTCTTGCATCCTTCTTCTTGTGCGAGGGCGTGTGACACTTGCTTCCGGAGTCCCTCAAGGCAGTCTTCAGTCCCTCTTTCCTTGGTGACCTGCACACTCAAAGGGGAAAAAGATGGTTGATCCGAAACAGGAGTTAGCGAGTTGTCCTCACTTTCGCTATTTTTGGTCGTGGAGTTTCCCTCTTGTTTTCTCTCCACTTCCTTCTCAGACTTTTCTCTCGGATCACTCTTTTTCTTACTCAAGGTCTCTTGGACCTCCTCACTTTTCTCTCTTTCTTCTTTTCCCTCTCTCCTAATAGTTCCTTCTTGCCTCTCAGTCGCTTTTCTCTCAACCTTATCATCAGTTGCAGCTTCCTCCATGTGTCCTTGTAAAAGTTGGTCCTGGGCCACAAGTACAAGTTGTCTTATTTCATCAAGGATGGTTGAGAAGCTAGACTTTTCTTTGCGGTTGTGCATCAGGGTCTGTTCCAATGCAGGAGTTGGAGGGTGGCTGTTGAATGCAGGTGAAGGGCATTGAGGCTCTTTTTGTGTGGCTTCGCCCTGCCGGCCAGAAGGTGAATGGTGAGACGAAGCACTCTTGTAGGTGGGGACCCTCGTTGTCTTACGGTTGGAGGGTGGAGACCTGCGAATGGGAGGTGGCTCAAAGCTGGGCGTCGTATAGCTAGGATACGACGGAATAGGGGAGTAATGCGAGTGTGGGGGATAAGTCCTCCGGGCCTTGGGGTAGCGACAGTGAGGGGGGTTATCTTGGCGATAGCAGGGGTTCGCCACCAACTTTTCAGGGTCTGGACCTGAGTAATATTCATGTACAGCAGGGTAGAAAGGGTCAGTTGTAGGGCCTTCAGCCGTGTAGTAAGGGTTATGAGCAACAGGGTAGGAATGGTCATACTCGGAGTATGGGCCTGTTCTGGCCAGGTTTCTTGGTCGTTGGGGTACTCTGAGTAGTCCCCTTGGTATGTATGGTCGAGGGTTCCCTCCGCCCAGAAGTCCGACTCTTGGTAACAAGGATCCGACTCTGGGTAGCAATCCTCTTCCAAATATTCCATGAAACTCAAGTTCTGCACATGTAGGCAGTAATGCGAATCCTTACCACACTCCCTTAGTGTTTACTCTCTTCTCTCGTGTTTAGAACACAATGGTTCTCACAAGTTTCAAAACTTACCACCAATCTACGATTAAGATCAAATGCAAACACGCAAAGAATATCCAATGAAATCTTAGCAATGTCCGAAACAAGTAAAGCACAAAGTTCTAGTTACTTGAAACTAGCTTTTGAAGTTGGTTGGTGGTTGAAAGAAGTTGGTAATGATATAGAAAAGGTTTTTACCATTATAAACACTATAAGTTCAGGTTTTGAAACTATTTTTGATCTGTGAGTACTGTTCACTTGAGTTTCGTGATGAACTCTTCAAGAACACTTAGAACTTTTCCCAGAATTTATGAACTGGTTTGAATATTTCTTTTCTGTAAACTCTTGTTCTTTTGCACACAGGGAAACTCTTTTCTTTTCAAATCCGAAATCACTCACAGATTCATAAACCTTTCAAGAACTTCAAACAAGGATAACAACTATTCGGTTTCTCTCAAGAGATCATTAACCGAAACTTTTCTTCAAGTTTCGAAAGAACAACAAAGGTTTTAACTTGAAGAAATTAAACAACTGATACGGTATGATACGAAACGATACCTCCAGTGAGCGCTTTGGCTCTGATACCAACTGATGTGATCACAGGGGGGGTAAGTGATCACGAGCTCGGATCTAGCTCGATGGAGGCGGTTTCCAGCAAGAAAGGAAACGAAAACAGAGGAAGAAACAAGGAAATAACAAAGTCGGCCAAGGGAACCTCCTCACTACGAGGTGAGGCAATGCCCTTGAAAATGCCTGGGAAAGGAAAATGGGACCTAGAACCTTTTGACTACGAGATCAAACAATGCTAGGTATTATATTGGATCCTCTTGCAATGGATCACTAATGGATTGGTGGAGCAAGATTTGAGACCCAAGAAGAACAATATGCGTATTTCAGCAAATATGTGTTCTTACAAAATGAGTTCTAGGGTTTACAATGGTTACAAGCTCCTTATATAGAAGGAGAATGGTAAAAAGGAAACTAATGAGTGACTTGACAAGGGAACCATGTTCCCTGATTTAGGGTGGGCGAACTGAGAGGTGGCAGACGATGTGACATTGTAGGCTACCTGCTTTTGCGGCTCCCATTTCCCCAGGAATTGCAATTGGCGGGAAAAGGAAAGAAGGGCTTCTCCATAATTTGAAGGGTTCGCCTGACTGGCGTATGGAGGCTTCTTCAGGTTGGCGAACACCTGGGGCTTTGCTGGCATCTGGAAGTGAGGCACAGGGTCTTGCTTGCCTGGAATGGGGCTCGCCGGAACCATGGGTTCGCCAAGAGCCATGGGTTCGCCAATGGCCATGGGTTCGCCATAAGAACCATGGGTTCACCAATGGCCATGGGTTCGCCATAAGAACCATGGGTTCGCCAAGGGCCATGGCCTCGCCAATGGGTCTTCGCAAGCACGGCCTCGTCTTGGAACTTGGCCTTAGCTTGGAGGAGGCGTTCAAGGTCCTCTCCTGGAGATCCGCCAAGTGTGGCTTCGCTTTGGGGCCTCGCCGGCACTTAGAGGGTCGCTTCTTCTTCATCTGAGCCTTCGCCAAGGGTCTTTTAGACCCGCTGGAGGAATGGTTTCCCTTTATTGCAAAAATGGGGCTGATGTCCACATTGCAAGAAAAGTTCCTTAGTTTCTTCCTGAAGGAAATGTTTCCCTCTTAGAGCGGTATGACAGTTCTTATCATTCCTTACATTTCAAAAGTCGATCCAGTTCTTATACAAAGATTCGCAAGGAAGGTTCATTAGCCTCATGCATAAAAGAAAGATTTCACAGAGTGGTAAGAAGGTTCTTACAATATCATTCAAGATTTTTATTCAGGTAAATAAAAGTCTAGGTGGCTAAAAGAGAATGTTCTCTAACTAGTGGCATCAGTCGAGGTGGCAAAAAGAGAAGGTTCCCTAGCTACCTCACAATCCCAGTCTCTAAGTGGTTAAAAGAGAAAGTTCTCTGCCTAGTAATCTAGTCTCAAGGTAAGAAAGGATAGATGAGGTGGCAAAAAGGGAAGGTTCCCCACCTCACGACTCAAGCCTAGGTGGCAAAAAGAGAAAGTTCTTTACTTAGCATCGTCTTTAGAGTAAGGAAAGTTTCTTAACTCCAAATAGTGGGAAGATTTCCATTATTCAACTCAATAGGAAAGTTCTTATTAAGGCGGATGAAAGAAAGGTTTCTTTTTCTTTTTTTCACAGATAATGATAAGGTTCTCATTATCATGTCACTTGGGGTAAAGAAGGTTCTTTGGCATCGAATAGCAAGAAAGTTTCTACTATTTAACTCAATGGGAAAGTTCCTTTTGAGGGAAACAAGGAAAGTTCTTTCGCTTAGGAAAGGTAAGAAATGTTTCTTCTTTTCACGAGTAAAGAGGAGGTTCTCGTTATTAGCCGGACAAAATTTAGGGTCATTTTACACCCAATTTTGTCCGGGGTCCTTAATCAAGTATAGAATTTAGGCTAAAATTAGAGTCTAGGGGGCATTTTATTCATTGTCTTTTGAGTGTTAATTGAGTTGTTTAGCTGTTAGTTTTGTCTCACAAGTCGTTTGGAGGTAATTTTCCATTTTTAGTCAATTTACTCTTTAGATAATTTTAGGATTAATTAAGGCACTTTGCATAATAAAATAAAAAGGAAAAAAAATGATCTAGAATTTTCTTAGAAGAGGATTAAAATAGAAGTTTAGGAGTCTTGGAAAGTAATTTTAGGGGGTTGCATCTTTAAAACTAAAAAAAATAATCAACTTTAGACTTGGGTAAGTCTTAGTTAGGAATTGAAGGTTGGGGTGAAACTGTCAAAATAAAAAAGAATAGGAGGACATTTAGGTAGTTTGGTCACAAATTCATATTCTTCTTCACCATCTCCTCCTGCTGCATTTCGTCATCAAAAACAGGCCCGTCTAGCACCACCACACCCCAATGAGGCCAGCCAGCCAGCCCAACTCGCCGGAAACTCCAGACCGGCGAGAATTGGAGGAGAAACAGTCGACCCGTTTCCAGTTCAACTTGCTCAAATCGGCTTCCAGAGGCTCCAATCGACCGCCCTTCCGCCGTCAGAAGCTTTTCCAGTTGCCGCTGATCTGATCCGTTTCCTTTCCGCTGCCAGTAGCTCGCGATCCAGCCATGACCAGAGCAAGAACACCGACGCCGAAGTAGGTCAGAACGAGCCGAGCCGAGCTCGAACTGTGCTCGGCTCGAACTCGGCTCGAAAGTTTTTGTTCGAGCTCGAGTTCGGCTCGATAGCTCGACGAGCTTTCATGATACGAGCTCGAACTCGACTCGAACGATTGCTCGAGTTCGGCTCGATTGCTCGAGTTTGGCTCGAAAACCTGTAAACGAACATTCAAACCATACTCGAGTTCGGCTCGATAGCTGATCGAATTTGATATAAGTCCTGAAACTTTAAAGATTCACTAACTAGGCCCTAACATTTTAATTACTTACACCGAGGCCCTAAATAACCAAAGTTCATTATATATATACATATGGCTCGATAGCTCGATAACCTATCGAACCGAACTGCTTCGCTCGAACTCGGCTCGATAAAATTATCGAGCCATGAACTCGGCTCGAACTCGAACTCGAAGCTCGATAAGACAGTGTTCAATAAAACACGAGCCGAGTTCGAGTTCGAGTAAGTTCGATAAGGGCTCGGCTCGTTTACAGCCCTAGCCTAAGCACCACACGTTGTCGTCTTTTCTATTTCTGGTTTCTGCTTTCAGAGTTTGGTAATATAGTCCTTAGTCCCTGCCCCTTTTACATTTTTTCAGTTTTGTCACTAACCTTTCTTATTGTTTAGGTAAATCATTCAACAGGTTTACAACTTAATGGTTTAGGCACCAATCTAAGCCTTTCCCTCTTTTTCTTTTTATTTGTTCGTCACATTCATTTTTTTCTTCTTTTTATTATTGACATTGTGTTTAGTCTTTTATTTTTATGTTGTTTTGGATATTTGTTTCAAGTGCACAATTCGTATTGTCACTGTTGTTTTTTTGTACTCTCCTTTTTGTTATTTGATTTAAAATGTGTGTCATAATTTAAGATTACTTATTTGAGTTCTTCTTTCTTTTCTTTTATGTAATTTTGTTGTTTAATTTTCATAAAACAAAATCAAGCAAAAAAAATATAAGATGAACCCGTGATACCAAGTTTTGGACGCTCAAAAATTTCTGATTTTTGTGCGTAATTGACTAACGAACCTAAATCTCTTACATACCAAATTTTCAGGTTTCCAATCGACCTAGGTAAAATAAGATTGGTGGCGACTCTTTGACAAAAAATCTCGTCGCTACACACATCATACTTGAAACCTAGAGCATCATTCTGGTCAACAAGCGCATCCTTTAGAAAGGTTGAAGAAAACAAGCACATCATTAGGTCACCAGGATGAGTGCATCATGTTGTTATGAGAGAACATCATTATGTATCGTGAATGCATCATTGTGGTAATCAAGCGCATCATTGTGGGTTGTAGATTAAAATGCATTAGTAAGTCATCAAAACAAGTGCATCATATTGTTAAGGGAGCACATCATAGTGCATCGAGAATGCATTATTGTGATGTCGAAGCACATCATTTTTTGCAACATCATAGACACTACATTAGTCGTGTAGGAACTATCATATCAAGATTTATGAATTCTCTTCTACTAACTCATATTTTTCTTTCAAATTCGATAAATGTCGGTTGATCGTATATTTCATTAGAGTTCTATGATTCAGAGTACCATTTCTTATTTGATCCCTTTGAATTCCATACTCAAAGTTGTGATCGGATCTATTCATTAAAAAGAATCGATTGAAGATCGAATTAGATCTAGATCTCAAGGGGGTGATCGGTGTATTACTACCAATCACAAGTTTTGTCTTGTACACAGTACTTATGCTGGAAATTTTGATAGGGGATTACTCTATCAACCACCGTCTACTTCAGAACTCCTGACGCACTGAATAACTATTCTTTTTGTAACATGGTATTGGCAACTAGACATTGTACTAATATTAGATCTAGATTCAAGATTATTTGTTTGCTCTTAACAGTTAATCCTAAAAGTATGAACAGTCTGATATTTGAATGATTTTTTATGATCCAAATGTGCATGAATCTTATAGTTATGATTCGCATGCTTTATAGATAAGCTAGCGAATTTATGGCAGATTAATTACTTGCAAGAAGTTGGTCCAAGCTAGTAGAGCAGGTGCTTCCATAGCGTTAATGGATCAAATTTGAATAGAGCTTTAATATTAGATAGATGAAAAGTATATACTTTAGGTAGCTTAAAACACCGCTCATTGAGGCTGATGCATTATGTTAGTCATGACATTCATTGAGAACACAACAACTCATTGATAATCACAAATCACAATGTTAGAAAGATGACGCAGAAGAGTTTAAAATAATAGACGAAAATGTCTAGAAAATCTTATGAAAATATATGAAAAATATGAGATATTTTGTTTCTCTTTTGACAATATATCTTGTAGAATGCAGACATAATTTTTTAAAATATGCAATCCAATAACACTCGTGCTTTCATGACGTCTTAGACATGAGAAGAGATATCTTCCGAAAACTTAAACAAATGTTATGTACACTATAAACCAACTAACTAGGTTAGCAAACAATTTTTTTCTTTGACAAATTCAATTCTTATTTAAAGATTCGTGTAATTCATACTCTTGGTATATGTACATTTAGTTTTTATAAATGTTATATGTGTCAACATTTATAAAATTTTGTCATTTGCCTGCAAATAATAGCATTTAAAACTCTAAATAAGATTTACTTGCGAGCATAAGATTCATAGAGTATTTACAAAACAATACTAGCAGTGCTCATAGAGTATTTACAAAACAATACTAGCATTTACAAATTTACCAGCCAAATAAGATTCAAATATCTAATAAAAATAAGTTGAGTAAAAACTATACTTACTATTTGCCATAATAGCTTGTAGTAGAAGATCTATGATTTCAAGTAGGAGAGTTGTTTCGTGCCACAGATGTATTATAAGGAACATGAAATATATAAGCGAAATTTTGAAATGGTTTTGCATTTCATGCAACGATAAAATAACTTAAAATAGCTAGTGATAATGCCTCTATATTCATATCACTAATTACACGAGACTAATGGCTAGTGAAATGGTTTATAATTATCTGAAAAACGAAGGTATTAAAACAACAAGACATGTTACCTTTGAAGCTTTCTCTTCTGAATTTTGGTAAGTTGCTGATCCAGCTTCACATAAGCAACATCTCTCTGTTGGATCCATGGTTGAAAAACCTGCACCATATTTAATTTTTACTAATAAGAGAGGGGAGTGAAACATACTTAACCTAACCAAGGAAAACAGCGCTCGCAGAAGAGTAAATTCAGAAACTCTCCAACTTAATTAAATCACCAATGATGCACCAAGGAGCAATAGCAAGTTGAAAGGAACCATCAAGCCAACTATATTTACCTTTAAACTAACCAATGATGTACCAAGGAGCAAGAGAGAAGTCAACCAATACTTTTAATTTAAAGGCAACATGAGACTCAGTAGGCAAAAAAAACACATAACAAAACATGTGAAGAGACTGCATTATACTACACTATAATACTAGCTAGCTAATTCACGAATACATTATAGTACATGACAGCAGCAAGGTTGTACAATATATGGCAGCTCTAACTATATTTATCCATTACCCGCCTCAAATTAATACTCGTATTTGTCAATTACAAAAAATAACACTAGCTAGTTCATGATGTACTCCCCCACTAATCTTATAACTAATTAATTAACCAACCATTACCTTTATTAGCTGAGACAACAAAGCTCACAAGAAGCTAAAGAACAAACAAATTAACCAAAGACTAACATGACTCTTAAATAATCGGAACTAACATCCACGACTCTTAAGTAATCAGAACTTACATGACCATTAGGCAACCAATTAACCAAAGACACTATCCACTACAACATCTAACACAAGGTTCTTAATTAACCAAAGCAAATGGAAAGATATTACCTCATACCGTTTTCACCTCCGTCCCTATATTCTCCATTGTCGGACTTCAGTTCAGTCCGACGGTATCAGCTCTTCCTTCGTTACTGAGCGACTCCATTGTTTCCTGTTCTCCAGCCTAAGTTAATCGACCCTCCACCAATCCGCCCTTCCGATCTCGCTTCTGTCTGTAACTCGCCGCCTAACTCGCTGCCTAGCGGGCTCGCAAATCCACCAACCCCGCATCGCTTCAGACCTGAAGAACAAACAAGTCTGCCCAAACTCGAATTCAGTTCCAATTCACCTCTCCCTAACCTCAGTCTTGCCTCACGCTCCGAGTCTGAGACGAAGATCTCCGACGCAAAACTCCCTCGGACCTGCTCGTATTCTCTCCGACTCGTAGCCTAAGCAGTTCTGGTGGCCATCAGCCTTTCGTCTCTCTCCACCCGGATCGAGCTAAAGCTTGATTCTCCCCTTCTCTTCGCTCTCGCATGCCTTGCTCGAACCCTAGCCCCAAAACATGAAGCCTCAAACCATGATTTCCGTTCTGCCGTGCTTAACTCGCCACAAGCCCAACTTCTCGCCACCACTGCCGGTCTCCCTTTCGCAGGCCTTCCTCGTCGGAGATCGCCCTCTCTAGCATCGCACCACCGTCTCACTCTCTCTACCCTCTTCCTAGTCTCGCATCAAAGACTGGGAGTCGGAAGTTTTTTTCCCCAATTGTCTTGTTTGCTAAATAGGAATATTGCTTATTCTTGGTTATTTATTTAATCAGTCCAACAATTTTAGAGTTTAGTGCAAAATGACCCATTCTCATATATTGTCAACTTAAGACATTATCAACGGGTTGCCGTTGGTACCATTAATATTTCCAACGGACATTTCGTTGGTATCATTAACTCCTATTGTCAACCTAAATTAATTGTTTTAATTGAATAAAATGGATTAATTATGAAACTATGACAGTACCAGCGAATTTCTTGGTTGAAATACAGTGACACTACCAACGGCGTTGGTAAAGTATAACACTACCAACGGCAACCGTTGGTGACATATGTTTTTTTTATTTTAAATGGAAATGGGGTTTAATCGTACCAACGGGTTGCTCGTTGGTATGATTAATGTTTCAGCAGAACCAAAGGTTCGCTCGTTGGTGTATCCTGACCGGAGATGGTTGCGGTCGTACTGGTGAGAATACCAACGTGTCAACCCTTGGTTAATACCAACAGGCTAAATTGCCCGTTGGTTTAGCCCGTTGATTTTGACACATTTTCTAGTAGTGTTATAAAACTGTCAATAACTCTTTCAACATTTTCTTGGAATAGTGACACTATTAAAAATATAGAAGCATATGCTAAAATGTGTCCTCCAACATTGGTCTTTCTCTCCATCTGATTTATGTACAAATGTCTATTAGCTTTAGAAGAAGTGTTTGATAGAAGTTCAACATGTGATATACACTCCATAAATCTCCTAATTAAGTTAGTAAACATTTTATACAAATTCAATTCTTGTTTTAGGAGATCACTATAATTGATACTAATTAATATGTGCAATGAAGCTCTCACTCTTACTATATGTACATATAGTATTTATACAAAAGCATACTAAATAAGAATTTACATATAAATATCCAAATGTGTCTAAACTAACATATAAAAGTGTCTAAAGTGCAATAAAAAAATATCTGCAAAAGTGGTTAAAAAAATCAATAATGAGAAAACACAGATTTGGCCTTGGCAAGGCAATGAATGATAAATGGCAAAGGATCTGCATGGCATGGGGTTCCTTGGGAAGGGCGACGACGGGGAGGGTAACGTGGCTAAAGAGATGTTAAACTTGAGAACTTTTTCTTCCGTAATAACGAAAGTTTTGGACTAAATTTGACAATTTCCATTTTCCATACATTTTTCGTGAATATAGTACAGTAGCAAAAATGTCCCTTATTTTCTTATTATTTTTAATATGATTGAAGGGTAAAAACGTACATTCACAAATCCTTATAAAATGAGTCAAATTTGGTCAATATCGTCAGTTTACTCAAAATTCCATAGTGGTTGAACTAACGGTTAACCCACTTGCTTAACTGCAACCGAAGCTTGACTTAAGCGTTGAGCCCGGACCAAACCTGAAATGTGAGCAGGCCCATGATGAGTCCTGCCGATCTTGAGAGGCTGTAACCACGAGCCACCGATAAGAGAATACCAGGTATGTGGAGTACACATACCAAAGTTCTTTTACCATTATACCCTTTCTTCAACCTCCTTCAACCCCAGTCACATAAGGCTTCTAGCACCGCCCATAGCCTCACACGTGACACTCTCTGCCACCAACAGCTCAAAATGTCCTCCGATTCCAGCAGACCCGCCACAGAGGTCCGAGAGCCAAACTTGCACTAAGCCACTCCAACCGAGGCTCCAATTACTCCCCCAAGCGCCGTCGGCAAGCTCCCCCACCGCCGGAAACGTCCTCGCCGGCCTCTAGCAAACTTTCCCGTCCAATTTCACCGCCATCCGTTGCGATCCGACGCGATCTGGCCTGGAGAGCTCGGCCGTCGAACTCGCCGATCGTAGCTGCCTGCACCATTTATTTTTTAAAATTAACCCACTAATACTCCCTCCCATCCCTATATCTTTTTATTATTTACATTCTGGTCACTAACTTTTGTGCTTTATTTAATCTATTATTTTAGACACTTTTGCATTATCTTAAACACTTCTATTTATTTTAGACACTTCTATTTATCTTAAACACTTCTATTTATCTTAAACACTTCTATTTATCTTAAACACTTCTATTATTTTACACACTTCAGCATTATCTTTATGACATTGCATATTTCTCATACATTTTCATCAACTTCTTCAGACATTTCAATCTATTATTTTAGACATTTCTATTTATTATTCTAGACACTTCTTCATCATCTTTCAGATATTTGCATCTATTATTTTAGACACTTCTTTCTATTATTTTAAATAGGTCAGGATTATCTTTCTAACATTACATATTTCTCATACATTTTCATAAGTTTTTTCAGACATTTTAATCTATTATTTTAAACAGTTCTGTATATTATTGTAGATACTTCTACGTTATCTTTCAGACATTTTCATCTATTATTTTAGACACTTCTACCTATTATTTTAGACGCTTCTCCATTATTTTCCTGACATTGCATATTTCATACATTTTCATAAGTTTCTTTAGAAATTTTCATCTATTGTTTTAGACACTTCTATCTATTATTTAAACATTTCTATCTATTATTTCAGACAAAATATATGCTTCGCGACGACGCACATAACGATAAGTCCAACACAGTTTAAAGCTTTGTCTATCTTACAACCAAGATCCATCCATATTAAGTCACCAAGACACATCTTAGTAGTCATATAGACACATCTTTAAAGTTACATAGACTTATTTAAGTTGACAGTGACAATAGAACATTAGAGACTTAAGTAAAAAAATAAATTAAACACAAGAGCCTAAGAGTGATTTTACCCAAAAACCACTACGTGGTTGAGACGCTTTGTAGTGCGGCCAAACCGCATTTGGTGTGCAATTCATAGTGCGGTTTAGGCCGCACTAGAAGCCGAAGTAAAATAGCCCGCTCTATTTGGTCTGCATCGGCCAAAGCTGCAATACGTATTGCGGCCAAATCTGTAATAAGCCGCAATAAGGCATTTCGAAAGAAAAAAAAAGATGAATCCAGATGAATTCATCCGGATTCATCCAAAACCCAGCAAAATCCATGAAACTTCATCCAAATCATCAATCTTCATCAATCTGCAAGGATGAAAGGAGTGTGAATCTGTCCTCCTCGGAATATCTTCTTTGTCCTAATCTCCTGCTCTTGCATAGCTAAGCATGTCCCCGCTACTGCCGCACCATTGTCGGCTATCCTCGCCACGAATGGTCACAAAAATTAGGAATAGGGTGAGTAAAAACTATAAAAATGAAAATTTACAACAATTGGTGCTTACCTTAACCGACGATGGAAGGGACAAGGGGAGAAGACGTTGCAATAGCCGGAGCGACGGGATAGTGGAATGGCCGGAGAAGGAGATCGAGGTTGATGTCGCTTTTTGGGCCGGTGAAGTGTTTGGGAGAAGGAGGAGGAGAGAGCTTTTAATGAGCCCATGCGGCTTATTGCGTCTTAAGCCGCAATAAGAGATGGGCTTAGTGCGCCACCACCACAATATGATTTTATTGCACCATTTATTGCATTCTCTATTGCGGTTTAATCTTAGTGCGGCCAAAACCGCAATACAAGCCGCACTAAAAGCTATCTCCACCACGTAGTGAACAAAGCATTGTTGAGTGATGGGTTGTCTTCCTCCTGGACAAACCGTCGAACAACATTGCCATAGCTTCAAAGTAGTCCGACCGGGTGTTGGTGGTCGGAATGAGATCTTGCGGCGTTGGAAACAGCAAGAACGTCTTTATTAGTGGGGTATTGGTCGGTTCGCTTAAAACCGAACCGAATTGACCGGTTAATTCTATATTTTTTGATTTTGGATCGTAATAAACCGAACTCACCTTAAAACCGAAATAACTGTTTCGGTTCGGTTTTTAATTGAATAAACCGAAATTTTTGGTAAATTCGAACTTTGACAAAATTTTCCGTATTTTTTATATCACCTCCCTAAACTTGTTGAATGAAACAAAACAATTAAACAATTGCAACAAGATGATTCAAAAAAATGTCCAAAATATGAAAACAATACCAACATAAATTAAATGTAAAAAAATAAAATAAAGGAGTTCGGTTTTTTCGGTGACCGAAAAAACCGAACCGAACCGAATTAACCGTTATTCGGTTTTGATCGAAACCGAACTGAAAAATCGAATCGAAAAAACCGAAGGCGGTTCGGTTATCGGTTTTCGGTTTTGGTCGAACCATGCACACCCTACGTCTTGTAGAGCCTAAATTCGTCCACCCAGTACGAACCGGATCTCGCGAGAAATTTTCTTCCATTTCACTCTTACGGTGATGTGTGATGGACGGGTGTGACCGGTGGCGGATCCGGGATTATTGGCGTGTGGGGGCACAAATTCTTCTTATTTGTTGAGATTGTTTTTGAGAAAAAAAATCTAAAAATTTTAATTAAAATTTCACATTATAGTAGATAGTTCCCATAATTTTGATACGGAAAGAATATTTGTAATAACAAGAAAAAGATATAAAAAGAAGTGTGTGAGGAAGGAGATCAAAGTTTTGCACTAGATAATATTAATTAAATAGATTATTTAATTTCAAAAAAGTCATAATTTATTTAAAAGTTGAAAGCGTAATAATTTTTTAAAGAATTTTACAATAAATAATGAAATATTTTATTGTTTTTATTCATTCAAAACATCATAATAGGATATTCCAATTTCATAAAATACTAATTACTCTTATTTTTTAGATGAAATCTATTTTATTTGATAATATTTAACCACATTATAAATGTTTAGGATTTAACTCTTAACTTTTTATTAAAAGTTGAAGACTTGTATGATAAAAAAAACAGTTTCGACTTGAATAAACAATAGTGCATAATTGTTGGACCGAAACGTAATTTACCCATTTTTTTCTTCTATTCTTTGTGTGTGTTGTTGTTTTCGCTTCAAATGTTATTTATAGTCTAACACTATATACTTATTTAAAATAGTCATATATTTTATTTATGGAAAAAACACTATCACTACCAATATAATTTCTGAAATTTCACCTGACACGCGTCTACGTGTCCCCACTGATCCGCCCCTGGGTGTGACCCTCCTTATGCGGCGGAGACAATGAGGTCGGAGTTTGATGGTGGAAAGCTAAAAAATTGATGGGGATGAGGCCACGATGATGAGAATAGTGGAAGCGATGACAAGATTGAAGAGTTGACAATGGTAGTTTAGTCATTTAGACATTTCGGGTTGGGCTTTAGCCAAAGCTTGAGTATTTTAGGCCTCCTAATTTTCTAAGTGTAGGTACATATTAGTGTACCATATAATATCTCCTAAGAGAAGGTGACATTGAAGCAGCTTCCATGGCCGAAATCAAAATGATCCGGGCAATGCTAAACCTCCGCTTTAGTGTGTTCCATGGTTCGCCTACCAACAAACCACGAACCCTTTGCTCATCTTCTTCGCACTGGTCCGGCCTTAGCAAGTGGAGACAGAGCCCTCTCAACGAGGATCGCTTCTGGGGACCGCACGGCCCTGAGCCTGTGCCGCCTTCTCCGGCGGACCCCTTAGGCGGGGCTTCCTCTCTTGCGGAGCTCGGTGCTCTCGTCCTCTCAACTCCCGACCCGCTTACCAAATCCAAACTCTCTCACTTGGCCTTTTCCAAGTGGCGCTTCAACACCCTCCCCGTTGGCGTCTCTCGTCCGCCCGCTCGCCCCGCTCGCCCCAGCAAGCCTCACTTGGTTGGTTCCATGCTCTTTACAACTCTTGTTCCATTAAATTTTTAAGGTCATTTGGTTCATAATTTGGATTAGTATATTGAGTTAAGTGGATTGTATGGTTAGATGTTTTCATTTCATTCTTTAATGGAGTAAATTTGATTAATGGAGTAAATTTGTTTTCCTTAATCGCATATTTATCCAGTTTTTATGGTGAATTGACAAATGCTTCTTCATACTATATGAACAAGCCATAGATTAATCCACCAATTTTGTTTCCTATTTGATTGATTTTTATGCTTCTACTAGTGGAAGTGTTCTCTATTAGGCAGACTAATTCCCTACAATAGCATTCAAGTTATTGCCTTTATTTTATTTTTATTCTCGGCTACATAGGATGCTGCCTCTCATATACTCGGCCTCTTCTTTCTTATTGTTGCGCTTAATGTCTTATATTCTGTACTCTGCATCCTAAAATCTGTAGGTTTCACCTAAAGAGATTCCTGCTCCCAAATCATCTGGTTTACCACTTAATGCTTATATGCTTCATAACCTTGCTCATGTGGAATTGAATGCCATTGATTTGGCATGGGATACTGTTGTAAGATTTTCACCGTTTTGTGATGCTCTTGGGGTGGGGTTCTTTGATGACTTTGCTCATGTTGCTGATGATGAGAGTCGTCATTTCACATGGTGTTCTCAAAGGCTTTCTGAACTTGGTTTCAGGTAGGCAGAGCAATCTCATAATATGTTCGCATTGATTTCTTTGACTGAGCAGGTTTCTAATGGAATTTTCCTTGCTTGAACTAGCTACGGAGATATGCCTGCTCATGACTTGCTTTGGAGAGAGTGTGAGAAATCATCTGATAGTGTTGCTGCCCGTTTAGCTGTCATTCCTTGCGTACAGGTACTTGGAAGCAGTAGTCTTTTTCTTCTCCTTTAATTCCTTTGTTGTTGTGTGGAAAAGCGGCAATACTGCTTTCATTCCCGTGCGAATTTTACAACAACTGTGAGTCCATCTCATGGGACCCCGATTACTGTCTTCCATTAGTTTTAATGATCACTTCTTCCACTTTTATCCCTGCTCCAGAACCCTTTGTCTCTCTATTGGCTCAAGACTGGGTTTGGTAGTTGAAATTGCAAACAGGCTCTAGTTACAAGGATATATATGTTTGCCAATTTTCTTCCATAAGACTGGCTGTTAATAAACATACTAATAGCTGATGATGAAAAAGAAGGACCCATGTTATTGATGGACAAAATATTATTGGTGTGCTGTCTTAGTGTGTACAAGTACAAGCTCCATTTGATTGTCGTGTTTCATGTAATCCTTGATAGGATCTCAATCTGCAATGTTGGGTGAAATCAATGCATACCTTATAAATTTTAACTCTAAGTCATAGTTACCAGATTCGTGACCTTGCCTTGCGTACCGCGAATCGGTATGTGCGTTTCAATTCACGGTGCGTGGGCGTATTGATACGAACTGATTCGTCGTCAGCCGCGAATCCGTCGGAGAAGAAGAGACGGGGTAGAAGTAGGTAGGGTGAAGGCAGTTCTGGGCGATGGGTTGGCTGCTGGAGTTTTCCGGCCACCATGGACAATCGCAGAGCTTCAACGAAGAAGAAGATGGAGTCGCAGAGTTTCAACGAAGAAGAAGATGGAGGCGGCTGACCACATGCGAATGTTTTAATTTAGGTTTCTAAGGTTTTTACTAATCAGCCATTAATATTTTATCTTTCATACAAGTAGGTCCTCTAAGTTTATTCTTTTAATTTCAGCCATTAAACTCTTTTTTCAACCCATTTAGGCCTCTATGTTTTTCACCTAGCAAAATAATCTTTCACAGTTTTTAATCAATACAAATAAGCCACTACAGCTAATTATCGGATGTCAAACCTATTGAGTGAGACTACCTAACAAATCAAAATTGTCCAATGTATCGGTTAAGACTACCCCAACGAATCTGATTCTTCTCCAACTGACGAATCACGTATCCGTACCCGTACCACGTATCGAGCGTACCCACGAATCGGTAACTTTGCTCTAAGTTTCCCTTCATGTAAGAAGTCCATTTCATGTGGAGAATCGTGTACTCTCCTCCGACTATTGCTTTATCTCCGGATTAATTGTGGTTTTATAGTTTGTGATTTCCTTTAGGGGTAAACTCCAAGTTTAGTCCCTTACCTTTCAACTTTGTCCTATTTTCATCCTATTTTAAGATTTTGTCCTATTTCAGTCCCGTAGCACCAGAAGTCATCTCAATTGAAGTCCTTCTATTAGAGTCCACGTTATGTTGACCGTTTGTCTGTGTCAAAGTCGTCTTAAGTAAGGGCACTTTAGACTTTGACACAAACATCTCCCCCTCCAACTCCTCCTCCGCATCGTAATCCTCGTAGAAATTGCTTCGCTTCCTCGCGGCCTTGGCCAGCAGCGGCACGTTCACCGGCGCAGACTGAGGATTTCTCCCCAAAGACGACGGCGAAGCTGGAATTCTCTCCTGCGGCGGCTTCGGAATTGAAGGAATCATGCGCGAAGACGAAGACGACGAAAGAGAAGAAGCTGTGGAGGCGGGAGGTGTGGGGGTGAAGATTGAGGGTTTCGGTAGAAGTGGGAGTGAGGCGGGCCGGGTCACGAATCGCAACCAGGATTCCAAAGCTTTCGGATGCCGAGAATGATTTTTGATGGCGGTTGGCCGGCGAAGATGGCGGGGTTCCGGTCGTCTCGGACGGCAGTGTTATCTTCATGATAGTAAAGGTCGTTGGAGAAGAATATATCGTCCTCGTTGAGTGAGTGAAGGTGCCGAGGAAGCGTGAGTGAAGGCGCCGAGGAAGCGTTCGACGGAGCCAGAGGGGCGGTGGCGGAAGAGATGCGGGGCGTCCATGGACGTCAGGTAGGGTCAGGGTGCGGTCACTCGTGTGGGTGATGGAGTTAGTGACGTGGAATTGGAAAGAGAAGAAATAGGAAGGGTGGTTATGTTTTCCTTAATGGATCCTTAATGTTAACTAAGGGCACTTAAGACTTTGACACAGACAAACGGTCAACATAACGTAGACTCTAACAGAAGGACTTCAATTGAGATGACTTCTGGAGCTACGGGACTGAAATAGGACAAAATCTTAAAATATGACGAAAATAGGACAAAGTTGAAAGGTAAGGACTAAACTTGGAGTTTACCCTTTCCTTTAGTCTAGCAAGTTCTCAGTGTGTGCTACAAGTCAACCCTCTTGATCTCATGTAGCAAATGCAAGTCCTTGGCCATTTGTTGTATTGGAGAAAGCTCTCTGTGCTCATTATTTAACTACTAGCCTCAAACATTTGCATTAATGGACTCCATTTGAACCAAATCCGTTAAAGCTTCTCATGCATTATGTATAATATACTTGACTGTTTGAAAAGCCAGTTGTGAGAAATTGTTTTCATAGTGAAAGAAGCTGTGTCATAGCCTGTATTTGGCTGTAAATAGGTTTGAAGAGCATTTCCCTATCCCATTTTAATGAAGCTGAACTAGTTATGTTGGCGTTTTCGTTTGGATGCAGGAGGCTAGGGGCCTTGATGCTGGGCCACGTTTGGTACAGAAGTTGATTGGCTTTGGTGATCACAGGACATCCGACGTTGTGGCAATGATTGCTAAGGAGGAAGTGGCTCATGTTGCTGTTGGTGTATTCTGGTTTGTTTCAGTGTGTGAGAAAATGAAAAAGTCTCCTACTTCTGCATTTAAAGGTTCAATAGGTTCTTCAAGAAGCTAGCTGTTCTCGTGCTATCATGCTTTGTGCACTGTATGAAGGTGAAACCTGATGCTGCTGCAGAATTACTAAGAGAGTATGGCGTAGAGCTGAAAGGCCCATTCAATCATGCGGCACGGGATGAAGCTGGCATTCCACGAGATTGGTAAGAGAGTCGTGTAGGAAGCATCTCTTCTGTGAGATTATCATGTAGTCATCATTGCTTTCTCATGCAACCTCTTGAGCTCGTAAAATGGTAATTGTTTCTATCTCTGTTGTTGCAGGTATGAGGTGCCATTGAGTAAACAGGGGGAGAAAGAGGGTGAAGAGAAGGATCATGAGCTTTCTGAGGTGGGGCTTTCAATCATTTAAGATTGGATTGAATTGTATTGCACTATGGTAGGAATCTAAGGGCATGTTCATGAAGGGAAAAAAAGCCGGAAAAAATAAATTACGGGTTTGTGTGAATTGATGAGATGTTTGTGAGAGGAAAAGATTTTACTTGATTGAGGGACATTTTTCCCCCTCCCCATGAACACAACCTAACTATATTTTGGTTTGTTAGATAGGTTTATGATAGATTGGCACAAGTCATCTCCATGGAGAGTGAGAGTGCACAACTAGATGAGCATCCTCACCGAGAAGTGTTGTGAATAGAGAAATCAAGTCCAAGTTCCAGATGGATAGGTATGTTGATCTTGTATCTGTAGTTCCGGATTTGAGTGGTGAGCTCGTCATGCTGGATGCAAAGGTGATGTATACGTAAATACTCCCTCCATTCCACGAAACATGAAACATTTGACTGATTGAAGATTCTGGCATACGATAAGTAACTTTTTGGATAGAGGAGAGAAATTGAGGGTATTGTTGAAAAGTTTTCTCGAAAGGAAATGTATTAACTTTTCTGGGACAACCAAAAATGAATACGCTTCAACTTTTATAGGTTATAGGTTGAGTGAGTACAATATTCATTGCATTGAAAAAGCACTTGCACTTGTGTGTTATTGACATATTGTATTATTCACGGATGCATACCGTGCACAACTTGGGCGAGGAGATGGTAGCCTGGTAGGTGTTGCGATAAGAACAAGTTGTTACAAGTCCTTCACTTGGTTTAAAACACCGAACAGTACACTGAACCGTTAAGTTAGTGATTTAAGGTTCAATCGGTTCAATTGATTGAACCAGTGATTCAACCATTATTTTATTTTTATAAAATATTAATAAACATTTATCTTTTAAAGTTATCATTAAAGTAATTGATATGCAACATATTAATGAATATTTTCAAGAAACAATGAGAGATTTTACAAAAAATATAAATATAAAAAATGAGAGATTGAAAGTAATAAATATAAAAAATATATGGAATTCTTTGTACAAAAAATACAACTTTGTGGTTGATTTGGAAATAAGTAAACAAAACCCAAAAAATGGGCTCTCACTCATTTTAATAGCTTCACACTTTGAGTAACACATTTTTCTGTTTTTCTCTTCATGTCTCTGTTCTTCGTTTCTTTTTTCTTTCCTTTATTTACGGATCTCTTTCTTCATTTATTTCTCTAATCTCTCTTCTATACCAATGGTTGATCGTTTTCTCCTTCAATATTTCAGCTGATTTTTAAACAGTTTTATAGATCTGATTTTGATCGGTTTTTTTATCACACCACAGGTTAACCGGAACTGGAGTCGGATTAATGACTGGTTCGCTGTTCAACCGGCTGCTCTGGTCCGATTTTTACAACCATTGTCTTTCATTGTTAACATATCGAAACTGTTCCGTTGTCATTTTGCATCATATTTTTGTTGTTACTAATGATGATAGTAAATCTACTATTTTCGTTTCTTTAATGAATAGCTATAGGCTGCGGAATGCACAACCTATATGCATAAGATGTAATGTTAATTACATCTGCTGCTACTGCTCCATCTGTCGCCGACTTCAACGTCGGGAGATGTCACCGCGCTCTTCTGTCGAAACTTCCAATCCCCAACTCTAGCTTTGAAACAACCACCAAGCAGAAACTCAACAAAACAAAACCACCGTCACCGTCACTGCGCTCTTCTAGATTGACGAAGATTTCCATGACCGCTTCAATGATGTAATTCAATGGCGAACTACAGCTTTAGAAACAACCAAAACAAACTAAACAAAACAACCAATATGATTACACAACGAAATCCGAAAGAAATACAAATTTACCAGAGAAGATTACACAAAGAAGATTACAAACGATATAAAATTGAAATTGCGAAAACTAACGAATTTAGGTGAGACAAAGTTGAACTGAAGTTGAACTTACGTGAAGCGATGCTGATCGAGCTAACATTTATTCCAACATGTTCATCTTTAAGTGATGATGATCTTTTTTTAGTATATTGATCTCTCTTCTTACCATGTGTCATCTATCTTCTTTGTTAAGTTGATCATTCTTTTTAGCATGTTGACGATTTCCGTCCATTGTTGATCAATAGTTTTCTTATGTTGATCGTGATATTGTTTACACAAGGAAACGTTGTTGATTGATTAATCATGCTGATCAGACACGACCATTATGTTGATCAAATTTAGCGAATAACAAACTTGTAAATAAAGAATCGCTTATGCACACGTCTACAATGGAGTTACGATGGGCAATGGAGTTGATACTTTATTATCATTATTCACGTTACGATTGTCTTTACATTAATTCGACCAACCTTCAATAAAATTTATTTTCTACCTTTATCAATTACACACAAACAAGGTCTTTTAAAACCCGTAACGTCTATTTAATTACAATTATGTCTCAGAATAATAATAGTAATAATAATATTAATAATAAACAACAGCTTTGTACCGTAACTAAGTTTTATGGAAAAAAGAGTAAATTCTATTAGCAGTCCCGTAAAAATAATTATTGTCATGTTTTGGTCATGTTTTAAAAATTTGTCCTGTTTAGGTCCTATCATATGGTACTCTATCATATTTTGGTCATTTCCGTCGAGTTGGGCTGTTAAGTACGATGGATTTTTACAGATTTACCTTTTTACCCTTTAGTTGTTAGGTATGCTTTAGTCCTATAACTATTAGTGTCCCAAATTTTAACCCCTAAATTTAACTTCCGAGTCTCCCGACCCTTTACCCTCTACCCTCCACTTCTATGTTTCCCGTCGGAGCCGCCGTGAAGGTTCATCGCCGTTCATCAATCTGCGACGCCGGCACTCGGAAAATCTCTACCTCGTGCTCACCTCCGACGACGTGTACGTCTAGGATTTCTGCGGCCAGTTATGTGGGTTCCACTATTTCGCTTTCCCGGTGATCGTAGGCTACACCTTTCCGTACACCTGGGTCGGAAACTCGGTGAAGCTATGCCTCGAGGTTTGCGCGTACCCGTTTGCTTTGCCCCGAGGACTTGATTTGCATGAAACTTTTGGGTTACATATTTTTGGGAAATATAAGTTAGGGATTGAAGTAAATTTTTTTATAAGGGTAAAAACGTAATTCCGCAAAAATCCGCCGAACTTAACGGCCCAACTCAACGGAAATGACCAAAATAGGATAGAGTACCATAGGATAGGATCTAAACAGGACAAATTTTAAAACATGACCAAAATAGGACAATAATTATTTTTACGGGACTGCCAACGAAATTTACTCAGAAAAAAAGATGATGTTTTGAAAAATAAAGGGAATTTTGTGATTTGAAAATTTTGTGATACCTCCTCCGATTTCAAATAATTGTCATATATTCAATTTAGGGGAGCTCCAAATAATTAACTCGTTTTCTCCATAGGAAACCGTTATAATTTTACTTTCTTTTCCTTTTCGATATTTTTCCTCTTCTTTTCCTTACTTCTAACCATATCGTGCACATTCGGAGCAGATGCAAGCGAGTTCCTAGACGCAACACACTTGTCTAAGGCCCTTGCGACATGCAAGCAAGCTCCTAGTTGCGTCGTGTAAGAGCTTTTGGCAATGTCGCGCTCCTAGAATTGAGTTGTGGGTTACCCGTCGACGAACAGGGGGCCGTGTGCGGTGCTTGGCGATGGTGAATGATGGGTGTGTGAGGTTGGTTGAGAGTGGCAAGTTAAAATAAATAGGATAGAAATGATAGGGTTAAAAATATTAAGGTACATTGAAATTGGACTCTAAAATCTGACTGTCAAAACGACTGATACAAAATGTGTAGTGAAAAAGGATTTCTATTCCCAAACTTGGGAGTTTTTTTCAAGACACTTTTCTCTCTAATACTCATGTGTCACCTTAAACTTACATAAGTAACCGGTAGTTGGATTACAGAAATTTGTAACTCGACTGTTAAAGGCCCCGTTTGGTAATAGCTGTTTCAAGTAGCTGTAGCGTTTTGAATAATTTTTTAATGGTTGAGATCAAATAGCTACAGCTAAACGCTAAACTCTACCCGTAGATAGTTTTTCAAAACGCAAAAGCTACTTTTAAAAAGCTGTTGCCAAACGGGGTCAAAATTTAAAATAGGTATATAAGATAAAAGTAACTTTTTAAGTAAAAAAAGAAGTAAAGTAAGAAAGTAAAATTAATCTAAAAATTATTCTTAAAACAAAGTTTTCAAAAAGAAAATTGTAGTCTTATATGATTAGTTAAAATGGGGCCAAATAACACATTGGTACCTCAAACTATTGTGACTCGGGTATTTCAGGACCTGAAATATAAAACGGGTAGATTAGTACCCTCAACTATGGAAGTGGTGCAACTAAGGACCTTACCAAAATTCCGTCAGTTGACTAACGTTAAAACTGAATGAAAATTACATATTTAATCACCAAACTTTAAGGTTTTTCCAGATTTACCCTAAAAATAATAAAATGGTCATAATTCCACTATAAGTTTGTTAATCCTAACAATTATAACCTAATTTACCCCCAAAACAATAAAAATGGTAATAATTCTCGAAAGTATTGCAACCATTTGTTTAATAATTGACCTATAACTTTATTTATCAAATATTCTAAAAATAATAATTTAAAATTATTTCATACAAATGATAATTTAATTTTTATACTTTACAAGTGTATTTTACTACGATTTATTTTTTATTGTGACTTTTTAGAATAGTTTTTAATATTTTCTCAACTATAAATATGATGTTATCATTTTTATGCAAGAAGTAAATCTTACCTTTTGTTGCCGCTGAAACAAACTCACATGTTCATATACCTTATCATCGTCACAAGGGAGAGTGAGCTTTCTCAATTCTAGGCTCAAATCGGAATCTCCGAACTCTAAGTCCCACATAGAGCTTCAGTCGCCGATTCTTTGGAGAACTTACACGATGACCTCGTGCTTTCCTTGAAATCAAAAACCGGCTAGGAAGACTTGATTTTAGAATGAGTGGTGATTACTAGTGGAAGCCGAAGAGCTGGACTATCGATTCTTTTTGGCCAGATTCGATTTGCAAAGCAAGGAGAGGGATTTTGGTCTGCGGTAAGGAAGAATCGATTTTGGGCACAATTGACGGACTTGATAGAGGACGAAAACGAGGCTGGTAAAGGATGGAGTTTCTGGGCTCGTCACATAGGAGGCTGGGGTGGAGGGAGCTGAATTCGATGGTTCCAGCTCAAACAAGCGACGGAATCACAACTCACAGTCTACAGGAATGGCAAACGTTGCAAAGCAGACACGAGGCTGGAGTGCGGGTACTTGGACAACAATAGTGTTTTCAAGGATTAGGGGAGCAAACCCAAGGATGGAGGTGGAGGGGACGGAGGGAACATGGCGGGAGGGAGGGAAAGAAGTTCTTAAAGTTTAGTGTTCTTATGAATAATTAATATACTTTAGGGGTATTTGATTATTTAATAATGATTATGAAGACATTTAGTTAATTTATCATTTAAGACCCAAAACTTGTAAGAATAACAATTTAATCATCAAAATGTTATAAATCTAACAGTGTTAACGGAGTTACTGAGTCGAAACCCTTAATTGCACTGAGTTAAATTGTTGAGGTATCATTCTAACCATTTTTTTTATCTAAGTCCTGAAGTATCCGGGTAGCAATAATTCGAGGTACCATGGTGGATTTTGAACTTAAAATGTGATGCGGTGGTAGGTTAACTGGTTAAGACTTAAAAGATTGATATTTGAAACGTGGCATGATTTCTTGTGGGTAGTGGGTTGGCGCTACTAATGTTATAGAACTTCCGAGAGCATCGAAACAAAACCGGCTTGGAGTAGGCAGCAGAACAACTCATAATGTGCTGCGACGGAGACTGCAGGCCCTTGGGCTTCCTCTTAGGCCTCCCTTTCGCCTTCCTCTCTCTCATCGTTTCCATCATCGCCATCGTCGTCTGGATCGTCGGGTCAGTTCTCCGAATTTTTGATGATCTTTTTCTGATTGAACAGTAAGAAGCGATACGAGGGCTTGAATTTCAATTTTGCAGGTTGCTGTTAACGATCATATGCCCGTGTTGTTTGTGCGTTACGGTCATCGTGGAACTCGCGCTGGAGCTCGTGAAGGCTCCGATTCATGTCATGGAGTGGTTCATGAGCAAGATTCCTTGTTGATCTCTCCTTGTATGAACGTTTTTTCCCTTTTTCTTTTTAATTACCGATTTCTATTGTTCTTTTCTGGCGTTTCGAAAGTTCAGATCAGTTGATATTCTTGAATCTTCAGTTCAGTCCTGGTAAATAAATAAGTAAAGATGAACTTGAAGTTTCTGTATTCTTTGAATTTGGAGATTTGAAATATGGCCATTCTGGTAAATTGTTCTTATCTGGCGTTTCTAAAGTTCAGATCAGTTGATATGCTAGAATTCTAGAATCTTGAGTTCAGTCCTGGTAAATAAATAAGTAAAGATTAACTTGAGTTCCTGTAATCTTTTGAATTTGAAGAGTTGGAATTGGGCAATTTCTGGTAAATTGTTCTTCTCTGGCGTTTCTAAAGTTCAGATCATTTGATATTCTAGAATTCTAGAATCTTGAGTTCAGTCTGGTAAATAAATAAGTACAGATGAACTTGAGGTTTCTGTATTCTTTGAATTTGGAGACTTGGAATTGGGCAATTTCTGATAGATATTCATACTGCTGAACTTGCATATCATGCAACAAGCAATCTCAGTTTATTTACCCCAAGAGACCCAAAAAAACCCTAGCTAGTTTCCACAAACAAAAATTTATTCTTCTTCACACCAGGAAAACACACACACTACAGCTCCTGGGCAGTTGAGGCCTTGGGGGTGATCTATGACTTTGGACGGGTGCTTTGGGAATTTTGTTCCTCCCCAATCACAAGGTTCTTGGTCGACTGTGCGATCTCTGCTACAGTCTCCCCAATGGCCTCGAGCACTCCACCTCTTCCCTGCTCTTTTGATTCATCTCCCCATCCTGTGACTGTTTGCTCCTGCACTTCCTCTCCCCTTTCATGTCTCGTCTCTAATCCCTGATCAGAACCCAATTATTATCTACCAATACCACATTTGGTTGAGTTATTAATATCAAATGACTTGGACCAAACTTAATAAAGGCATGATATTTTCTTTACAGTTCACAGTAAAAACTTTAGACCAAATTTGAACCATTTTGAGCTTACCAGTGAACTTAAGTCTGTTCATGTGATAAAGAATTCAAAATTATTCATAAGTTGAAGTAAATTTGTTGTTTTGAAACATATATTTGTAGAGTTCAACCATTTGTAGGTTGTTAATAATGTAAACGTACCTCACTTCCACTTACTCTCTTGGCCTCCAACTCTCTATCTGCTTCTGCCTTCTTTCTTGCCGTGTACTCCTTGGCACTCTCCCCTACTGCAGCAGCCGTATCCTTCACAGCTCCTACCGGCTTCCACACCACCTCTGCTGCCTTCTGACCTACATAACCGGCAGCTCTTGCTGCTGCCTTGCTTCCCTCCACCGTCTTATCTGTAGTAAAATGCGCCGCAGTCCACCCTGCAGCCACCGTCCGGTCCTTCACATCACCAGCTACTTTTCCTGCATATCCGGCAGCCACTTTGGTTTTTTCTACTGTCACATCCTTGGCTGCTGCAGCCTTCTCCAGCGTGTAGTCCTTTGCGCGTGCAAGAGTTTCTGTTGTGGCTGAGTAGCCTTGCTCGCCTGTTTGCACTGTCGTGTCTTTGGCACTGGCCCCTTTCTCTGCTATGTACTGTGAGGTCTTTTGTGCACCTCCTAGGACCGTGTCCTTTGCTTGCTGCCCTTTTTGAAAAATGGTGTCTTTAGCCTGTGCAAGGGTGTCTGCTGTGGCCGAGTAGCCTTGCTGACCCTTTTCCATTGTCGCGTCTTTGGTCTCAGCACCTTTCTCTGATATGTACTGCGAGATCTTTTGTGCGCCTTCTAGGGCCCTGTCCTTTGCTTGTTGGGCAGTGTCCTTGGCTTGGCCACCTGCACCCTGAGCCTTCTGGACAACAGTGTCCTTTACTTGAGCACCCTTGTCTTGGCCGTGCTCAAGGGCATGAGTGGCTGACTCTTTGGCTTTGTTGTACCGCTGTTGTGCAGCACCGAGAGCCTCATTAGATTTCTGCTGTGCGGACTGTCTGAGCCTGGAAATCTCTTCTAAGCGCATCTGTTTGTCAGCTCCTTCACTTGCTTCCCGCTTCTCTGATTCATGGCTGAACTTGCCAACATTGTGGTCTCCTCCTTGGCTCTTCTCGTGCTCTTCTCTGGTTGTGCTGTCTGGTTGGTTGGTGTCTTCTTTCTGGACCAGAGACTCGAAGTGGCTAGCCATTTTAGGAACTCGCTCTCGCTCAACTATGTGGACTTCTCTCTCAATGGTTTTGTTGTCCTTCCTGCTCTGTTGTTGGGACGCCATTGTTGTAGGATAATGATAGCTATCTCAAGACGCTGCTGTGAATTGTGATGGGGCTGTGAAGCAAAGAGGGTGAATAAAAATGAAGATTTTGGGATGGCGGTTTGAAGCAGGTGGACAGGTGGCAGCGTTTTATGACCAGAAAGGTGACTCAGCTCTTTCTCTTATTGGCTATACTGTTCCTCTTCTGTACACGTACCACGTCTTCTGATCAAACTTTCTCCTGTTTGCTCACACGTGGGGAGTTCCTTACACGTGTTCATCCATTTAAACGGAGTGGAATTGCATTATTACTAGTGTGTGTATCAAGAAGTTTGAACAAACTTCAGTGGCCAATGCTAATTACCAACTAGTTGTAAAAACCCCTAGTTAGTTAAAGACTACAATACCTTCACATATAATGGGCCGTCTTTCTCAATTTCAACACTTTCGCAACTGTTCCGGCAGGCTTCATCGTTCTCCTCCTCCGACAAGCATACGTTATCCTCCTGCGATTTATTCTCTACATTACACTCCTTCAGTTTCTTCATGATGATTTAAATTTCAATTTCTGGATTTCTCTGTTCATGCGTTGATTTCTTGGTCTCCAACGATCGTACATTCTCATATCTCGCTCAGGTCCGTTTTCTTGCTCCAATTTCTGTTTTTCTGAACTGTTTCTTGCTTCTCCAATCTGATTTCTTCTTCCTTTGTGCTCAGTCGCTCGATCAACTGTAAATCTTAATTCATCCGACGATGGATCTAAACCTTCCAGCTCCTGGCTATTCTTCTTCTTCAACCTGTTCTGCGGTTACTGGTGGTTTTCCCGGTGGTTTTCTTGATGATGGAACAGAATTCTTCATAACTTTCTCTCAAGGTTCTGATTCTATACCTGTTGATCAGTCTTTCATGTCTTCCAAACGTTTGATTTCTGTTCCTACGATGATTTGTGTTCTTGAAGCTTTAGGTGTTCTGTAGGATTGTTCTGATACCATATATCTGACACTATGGTTTCATACAATAGACACTATGGATTTATTCAGTAGACAGTTAAGACCTGCTGAGTTGACTGAAGGTGCTTCAGCCTCTGTTCCAGGTTTTTTTTCTCTTCTTTTTATTTTTTGGACACTTTTTTTTTGTTTTTCAAATATATTTTAGTGATGTATGCAGTGGAAAGTTCAGCTCTATTGTGTTCACTCTTGCGTTCTTTTTTTCTTTTCGACTTTCCTCCTCTTACAATTTCGCTAAACTATTATACCATTTTCTAGTAAACACTATAAACTGTTGTAGTAGACAGTATTGCATATTACTTTAGACACTATGTAATTAATTATAAATTAACGAAAATTATTTTATATTATGTTAGAAACACTTTATAATAGACACTATAGAATACTACATATATACTATACTATATTTGATTTTGATTTAGTTCATTTTTTATGTTTTCTAAATGGTAAAAACTATTGAATTTTGTTACAGACAATTATTATAATTTATTAGACGGTTTCGTTATCACTTAAATGTGTAAAATAATTAAATAAACAGTATAAAGCATTGTAGTAGATAGTATCGCATATCACTTTAGACACTATAAAATTAATTTATAAATTAACAAAAAATATTTTATATTATATTATAAACGCTTTTATACATTACAAAATAAGTGTTTTATGATTTTATATGCAGGTAATTGTTTATAAGGTAATAAACAGTTTCATCATATAAATGTGCAAGACAAATAAAAAAACACTTTCAAATATTTAGTCAGACAGTATATCACATTCTAATAGACAGTATTGAATATCACGTTAGACACTACGAAATTAATTATAAATTAACGAAAAAATGTGGTTAAATTTCTAAAAATCTTGTTACACTAATTGCAGCGGTGACGAAGATGGCGGTGACGATACAGTGGTGGTGGTCAGGGTGGTGCAGTTCGTGGCGGCGGCGGTGATGGCGGCGGCGGTGATGTCGGCGAGACAGTGGCGGCGGCGGTTGCAGAAGCGATGGCGGCGGTGATAAGGGTATTTTAGTCTTTGAAATTGTTAGTTAATTAGTTAGTTTAGTTATATCCCAACTAGTTGGTAATTAAAAGGACTTAACTTCAGTGACTTGAATGGATAAACTAGGAAAGCAAGAAGGGTAACCGACACAGCACAATCTACTATTATAATATAAAACTAGTTTTAATACCCGTCTTCGTTCCGTGTATCTTTTTACGGTAAAGTTTTACTTTTTAAATTATTTTGAATTAAAAATAATAAGAATATTGAAGACAATTAGTTTGTGGCCACGTCATTGATCATAAAAGTATGTACTAATAAGGAAGACATAAACTGCTGAAATTACATGCAACAAAACACGATGCTACAAGAGCAATTAACCAAATGTGATAGCATTCATCAATCTTCATCGGCGAGATCTGTAATAGGGTGGTTTGGTATGTGTTCTCTGCCATAACAAAAATTTATATTTGAAAAAATCTATATGGAGAGGGCTTTTTAGAAAAAGATTGATGATGTAAAGCCAAGCAGTTTCTGATCTCATTGAGCTTACGGTCAAGGAGATCACATAATAGGAGGAAAGTAGCAAAAAATAAGCAAAAGAAGCAAAAAAAGAGAGATACAAACTGACAAAAGTCACATCTAAACTTGAAAGATAAATGATAAAAATAAAAATAAAAACAAAAACTTTAAGCATCAACCAAAATGAAGAAAAACACCGCAAATCAACTCTGCATGCAAATAAAATTAATAAATAGACATAATTTGAAAGTCACAACATAAGGAAGCTTGAACACATAAAAGATAATGCATATGGATGTGAATATAGAATATGAAAGAGTTATAAGCTATCTGCTAACAAAGAGTTGTAAGCAAAAACCTCACGCACATGCAAACTTCTGGTATTTTCTTGTGGCCAAAGCTTAGTCCACATTTAGTTGACCCCCGCAAGTCCATGTAAGTTCACTAAGAAAAATATAAATGAAATAACAACAGCTGCAATACAATCAAATAAAGATACTATAGCTTCTTCACATGAAAGATCTTTCCTACTAGATTGCACGGGATGGTAAAATTGACAGCGTAATGGCACAAAAGTTTCAAGAAAAGATAAACCAACTAAATGTTGCACTTCAAAAGCTAGAAAAGAGAAAGACATAATGACTACTTTGTAAGAAAATGCGCAATAAGAGAGATTCCAATTACCTGTAGTATGTCAACGGCAGGATGGGTATAAAGCAGCCCTTTGTCGTTGACACTTCCAACATTGAGGCCCTTTTTGTGTGCAAGTCTCTTAATGCAATTTTGATTTGGTTAACCCTTATTAGAATTACATGAATCTAATCACTAGACAATCCGATGAAGCAAAACAGACCTATCCATATGTGTATTTGATGCTTTAAATTTCTGTAACTAACCAACCATCTTGAAACATATAGAAAGGCTAGAGAGTTTCAATTTGATGGATCTGCTACATTATTGAAAGTATAAAAGGTCAATGCATGAGGATGAAATTGATCCATATGTGTACCTATATTAAATTTTTTAGAACTTTAACACTTACAACTTATGCTGAAACATGATTTTCCAGATCTCTCTAAACATCTGTCAATTAAGAATCCAAGTTGAGCAATAGGTTGAATAAAACCTTCGGCAACAACAAAGAGAGCGAAAAATAGAACAATCAAATAGGAAGAAGAAAACATTAGAATAAGAGAGAACTTGCCACAAGACAGAACAAAAACGCAGTTATCTCACCACCAACACCAAATAAGCCTTCTCCTTGATTCAAAATGATACTCGCAATCACATTCAGCGATTCATATCTTAAACTTACAATTGCTTATTGATCTTTCAGAAAAAATTGAGCAAATGAAAAATGCAGATCAACCATGGAGAAGTGGGAAAAAAGGGAAAACAGATAGGTTAGAAATCATGGTAAAAGCTTTACTTTAAAATATCATGGTAAAAATATCAATGTAAACAACCAAATATAGAACAAACACAAAAAAAAATCATTTCATATGAGCTCACCTGAACTCACCACGGAGGAGCATAGCCATCAAAAGTAAATATCAAGCATTAGCTCAGGAATTTAGATGACTAAAGATTATTACCGCACAATTTCCTTTTTCTTCCAGAAGTACAGATTATTACCGCACAATTTCAACTATATAGGAAATAGCTATTTAAATAATTGTTAAATATATACCTCTAGAGGATTGTTGGTTATAATGGATCCAACATCTGACAGCCCAAGAGAAGCATGAAAAGCATCAACCACTTGCAAATGACGGACACAAAGCTCCTCCTCAATTCCAGCATCAATCAACAACCCCACCCACACTTCCTCATGTGACAATGGCAGCATTATGCATGTGTAGCAAGAAATCCTTGAAAGAGAACTACTCTTTCTGTCTGCATCAAATAATATTTTTTACACTATAAAAGAAACTCATGAACCAAAATAAACAACAAAACATTCTGGCCCAAAACCAGAAAGTATGTGAGTTACAACATTATTTGTGAAGCCTGTAATTTTTAAGATAGACTGCAAGAACATTATCAGATTTTTTTTAAGAAATAACATAAGAAGCTTAATAAAGGCTAAAGTATATTTTAAAAAATGTATCTAATAGTAGCTATAGATTCTACCTCTTTTACTTGGTCATAGCTAGCAAGTTTAACAGCATTCATAATAGTATTTCTTGCAACATTTGGTTCTTGTCTAGTTTATTCACCAATCCAAAGTAAATAATCTAACTTACCAGTTGTAAGTGCAATAAGTACTTTTTTGCTCAAAGAAACATCTCCTTCATAGTCTTTCCCTACATAAAGAAGACAAAGATCAATTATTTGACTACGGTGGCTTGGAGACAGAAACGTAGCAATTACATCTGAATTATAGTAACCATGAGGACCTAAATCATCTACTCATCTTAAATTTTGTTCATAGAGTTGCAAGTTGAAACAAATAATGAAAAGAAAAAATGGAGATCCACCTTCTCCTTTTGATGGTTGTCTATCAGAAGAAGATTGCCTTCAAAATTAATTCTTGCAAGTCCATGCAAGTTGAAACAAATGGAGAGAGTGAATCTAAAAGATGAAAGACGATCTTCCCAAGTTTCATAGATTCCATCGGCTATGAAGCAAACGATCAAACTGCAGAAAATACACTTACCCTCCAATCGAAAAATGATCAGAGATCTGGCTTCCTACCTTCGATTGAAAGGCGTCAAAGTTGAGCTCCAATCTGGCAGAAGATGGTCGGGACTGCCGGAGATCGGAATGGAGAGAGCACCTGTTGTTTGTGTCTTGGATCGATGAAACTTGAAACAGCGGCAAAGGGTAGGAATGGTCAACAACAACATACGTCTGATATAGCTGCTGCTCACATGGGCCAAGCACGCCTCATCCAAAAACATCCACCGCGTTGATTTATGCCTCAACGGATCTTCGAGCTCGTCTCCATCACCGATGACTCCATCCAACGCGAGTGTAGCAAAAGAGATTAGAACAGAGACGAAGGAGAGAAGAACGGAAAGAGAATAGCGAGCGAGAGCGAGAGAGGGAAAAAAAGGAAGGTCGGGAATGGAGGATTTAGGAGTTTCATTGCAATTCAACGTAATTGGAGTAATTAGTGATATTAATATTATAGGAAACTGATTAATTTTGGAATCTTATTATTATGGTGTGTGTATTAATGATAAAAAAATTGGATCTGATGTGGTGCTGAGGTGGCTTCACCAAATCACTTCATTCATTTTTTTTGGTAATTAATGCAGTGATCCTGTATTAATATATAATAGTAGATGAAAAAAAGAAGGTCAAGAATGGAGGATTTAGGAGTTTCATTGCAATTCAACGTAATTGGAGTAATTAGTGATATTAATATTATAGGAAACTGATTAATTTTGGCATCTTATTATTATGGTGTGTATTAATGACAGAAAATAAAATTGGATCTGATGTGGTGCTGAGGTGGCTTCACCAAATCACTTCATTCATTTTTTTGGTAATTAATGTAGTGATCCTGTATTAATATATAATATACCCTCCGTCCCTGAAAAATTGAACACATTTCCTTTTTGGGTTGTCCCAGAAAAATTGATCACTTTCCTTAAAAGGAAACTTCTCACTCTTAAAGTTACTAAATTATCCTCACTTTATCTTTACTTTTTCTACCTCATTTTTTGTGCACTTTCAATCAATGGGCAATTAAGTAAACTTATTAAAAATCTCACATTCACCTTAATCTCCGCGCCCAACCAAATCCTTCAATCTTTTGGGGACGGAGGGAGTAGTATATACTCCTCCGTCCCCGAATAATTGTACACTTTGTTTTTACTGTTTTTACGTATTTAATCTATGATTTTTTTCATTAATTTTTAGACTTTAAAGTTAATAATTTATATGCATGTCATAATTTGAAGTATAAACTTTCTAAATATATTTTTCTGAATTTTTCAAAACTTGCTATCTTTGTTAAAATTTGAGTCAAACATTGAATCTTGAAACAAGAAATTCAAAGTGTATAATTTTTCAGTGACGGAGGGAGTAGTATATAATAGATAAGACATTATTCAAAGACGATGAGAAAAAAACAGAATATTGCATTCTCGGCAATACACCTCAGCGTCACATAAGCAATCAATCTTTTTTTTAGCCACGTTGGTCAACCATCTCATCTTACCATTTTAAACGACTTAGTCTACCATTTTCACCATATTTTACGTGCACGTTACAATTTATTCGACATTTCCTTTTCTTGCACATGAAGTTACAAGATTCAACCCCAAAGTTTAGTTGTAAAATAAGTGTAGATGGAAATCCGTGTAAATGAAAATCCCCAAATCCACGCCATCAATTTGAAATCACAGATTTGGTAATAAAGGCACCCCATTTGGAAGCATATGTAGCCAGCTATATATTTTTATGTGCTAACCCTAGCATAGAAATTCAGCAACCTTATTCAGTCCTACAAAGAAATCCTTTCTCGTGATGGCCAAGCAATGTCGAAGCAACCAGAATATAACACTGCTCTGGTTGTGATTTGCATCTATGATGCTGAGCATGAGTCCATGATCGAGCACACCATGCCGACCTTGAATGCATTGATTCCCTAAATCAACAATCGTGCATACAAAGATCAGACTACTTTACTTCTAAAGCAGAATGCTAGGTTGCAGCAACATATAGCCATGTTGCAGGGTCATGAACCTCTTCATGTTGTGTGTGTGTGGGGAAGGGGGGTTGCATTTTGTTTTCTGTTAATATTATTTAATACTATTATTTAATTTTATGATCTATGCAGGTAAATGAAATGAGTTCCAATCTTACTGGGATGAGTTCATACATGGATCCATGGGATGACAACCCATAGAGCAAGGACAAGAGAGTTAAACCAATGATAAATCTTGAGGCGATCAGTCTTGATGACTCTCCATATAGTTTCAAGTCCTGTGAGAATGAAATACGCATGAGGATGCTGAAGGCTCATGGATAGGGGTGTAAATTCGTGTCAACCCGACATTTTCGACCCAAACCCGAATTTTGGTGGTATATATTGTAATCCGAATCTAACCCATTTGATATTCGGAACGGGCCAACCTGAACCCGAATTCCACATGTGGGTGGGTTGGGGTAGTTTTAGGTTTGGGTTATTTAGTTTCGGCCTGGGCTATGTAGGTTTAGGTTTGGGCTGGGGGGTAGTTTGGGCTTAAATATCGGGCTCGGCTTTGTTTTCGAGTTATCGGGTTTACCCAACCCGAACCCGAAAATCTCATATAATCTCGGGTTCGGGTCAAGTTCGGGCTATCCAAGGCGTGTTTCTTCATCAACCGACCCTATCCCGACATTTTCAGTGTCGGGCTTCGGGTTCGGTATTTTCTTACACCTCTATTCATTGAGTTGATCCTACAGGCCAGGATATATATATGAAGCTATGCTTGTGTTTTATTTTTTTATTTTTATATCTTTTACCGTTATGCAATGAATAAATGGTTTAATGCTGCATCCATTATTAATAATATAACAGTCATTTCACTCACATTAATCCTTGAGCTTACTAATATGTTAGACCTCTATCTGACTAATTGTCTGCTTGAGTTTATTAGTTCAATTCTCAACAAAACATGTAAAGTTTTTTAGAGAAGAAACAAAACCAAGTTAGCATCATGACCAGAGTAACAATAACAGATTTTGCATCATTTCAATATTTGAACAAATTAACATGTAAGGGGATATGCAACATGGTTTAACTTGAAGGAACTAACATGTTAATTTGTTCAAATTAAAATAAGAGGACATGAATTACAAAGACACAAACAAAACCCAAACTAAAATGTGTCGAGTTTCGAATTATTAATTCACTTGCAAGAACAAACTGAACGAATGAGAGGTGTGTCCAATGAGCTTTGATGATCAGAGGAAAACATCATGCATTCCAGTTTTAAAGTTTATGCATTGAATTTTATGAATCAGAGGAGTGTCCAATGTGTGTGTATGCATGTCATTCCTTTCCACGCTTTCAAAGTTGTATCACAGTTTTTGACAAAACGCATCTAGAGTTCCCGAAACAAGAAGCAAGAAGAGAAATTGACAGATAATGTTGTTGGTGAAAAGATTATACATGTTTATTCTCCCTCCTCCATGAATAGGGCCAAGGTGAGTTTAGCTTTGGGTTAGGGCTATAGGCTGGTTAGTAATAGGTTTTGGGTGGGCTAAATGGATAATATAATTCTAACATCCCTTTTAATTTTAATTATATATTATTTACATCCTAATAATGTTAAATGTTACACAAATATCAATAACTATTAACTATATCAAGTGTAAAATTTGCATCCATAATTTTTATAGTTGAACATTCCGTTTTAACCCACCTGTTCTACTTTTCCGTGTTCCGTGTCCCCGTTAGTTTAACCCAAACACTTGAGAGCTTAAGAAGCAATTTCTTCTTGGGGGGGTTCTGAGGAAAAA
Source organism: Stellera chamaejasme (assembly GCA_024586325.1). Lineage (NCBI taxonomy): Eukaryota > Viridiplantae > Streptophyta > Magnoliopsida > Malvales > Thymelaeaceae > Stellera > Stellera chamaejasme. The sequence continues at coordinate 25,578,842 of CM044985.1, read as the reverse complement.
AGGGTTATCCAGTGGGTCTCGTGGGATAGAGTCTTATATTCACAAAATGTCGGGGGGCTGGGAGTGGGAAGTTTAAAAGCAAAAAAACTGGGCTTTGTTGGGGAAATGGTGGTGGCGGTTCAAGGTAGAAAAGGAGGCATTATGGGTGAAAATTATACAAAACATACATGGGTTAGATGGCGGTTTAGAGGTGCGAGGGGGAGTTAAGGTGAATGGTGTTTGGGGAGTATATTGAAAGTATGGAGGGAGATGGATGAGGCGGGGCTAGATTTCTCAAATTCTTTTCAAAGAAAGGTTGGAGATGGTCATGTATTTAGATTTTGGAAAGACAAATGGGTAGGCGATAGGTGTCTGTCAGAGCGTTACCCCAGATTATTTTTGTTGGATGTGGATGGAGATGCAAAAATTGCTGAGAGGGGTGAGCTGGTTAACGGTGAATGGCGGTGGAGGTGGAATTGGAAGAGGGAGTTGAGAGGGCGGGTGTTAGAGGAGTTTAGGAATCTCACATCTGATCTTCAACTCATATCTTTGCAGCAGGACAAAGATGATCATTGGGAATGGCTACTCAACAATGACAAAAGTTTTATGTGTCCACACTCTCATGTCTTGCAGATTTTCATATCCTCTCAAAGCTGCCAAACACGGAGGAAACTTCATGGAACCGGTACATTTTTATCTCGGGCTCTTCAAGATCGGCTTCCAACATGTTTTGAACTCTCAATCCGGGCGTCACCTTGCCGAATGTTGGTTGTTCCAGATGTTCTATTTTGCTGGAAACTTTGGATCATTGTCTGGTTCATTGTCCTGTCACCATCTTATGCTGGAATGCTGTGTACTCTTGGTGTGATTTGAGATCTTTTACAGGTGTGGACACAAAAGACATTTTGACATCAGTGGCCTCTCAGTCTTCCCTCGCATGACTTTCCTATTTACAGAGGCAAGGCTGGGATGCCATAAGACGTGTGGCTGCTTGGTGCTTGTGGAGAAGCCGAAATGATCGGGTTTTTCAAGACACATCGATGCAACAAGGATCGTGGCTTTCTTCGGTTCAGTTCCTCTCTTTTCTATGGATATCTAATCGTTGAGAGAAATTCAAAGTGACATGGAGTGAATGGATGGTGAATCCTCTAGGTTCTCTTGCCAACTGTCGGTAACCCAAATCTGCACTTTTACAGGCATACCTTTTTGCTCATATCAGGAAATAGGTGGGCATTACATGATGGCTGTTGAGCAAATATGATTCAAAGCCTATATCTGTATCACCATTGGCTTTATAAGACCTCTTTCGTAATGCTTTTAGATCGCTTTGGCTTTGCTTCCCATCTCAAGGGAGCAAATCCTTTCATTAATAAAACAATCTCATCTTGCCTTTCAAAATAAAATGTACGTCTTGCTTTTAGTGATTCTTGGTTATTTTTTTTTGAATTTTTGGTCGAGTGGTTAGATAACACTTTTATGATTTTGGTTTTGAGCAGAACTACATAAGCGAGGAAGATCATCCAATCAAAGAATTACAGATTAATCATTGCAATTTTTTTATATAATTGTTTTGATTGTTAAATTTTGTTGTCATATGGTAATTAAAATCAAATAATTAGTCAATGTTTGAGAGAATTTGGTACTTTAACATTTATTATTTAATTGTTATATATTTAAAATAATTTATCCTGCAAAGGCGGGTATTTAAGCTAGTTTTGTCTCTATGTTACGAGGAGGAGATGTTGAACAATTTTTTTGATGTAGACGATGAAAGACTTTTTGATACCGCTCGTTTTTAAAATCAGGAAGAAAATCATTCAAAAGTTATAGTAGTCCCAACTTTTGTTTTTACAGTTTTCTAGTCCCCCATAATATTTAATCTATAATTAATTTTTATAGAATTTTACACATATAAAATTAAATGAATCTTGATTATCATAATATGAAATATAATTTTTTTTAATATATATATATATATTGTTTTTTAAATTTTTTCACTGTTATATTTTAAAAAAATTCGAATTTCAAAACGCCGAAGAAGCTGACGCCTTCATGGATCTGCTGATCGACGAACTCGAAATGCTAAAACCCTAGCCGGAGTTTATACCGAGTCCATAGCCACTGTAATTTTTTTAAGAAAGAAGGGGTTTCACTTCCTGTAATTTCATATATGAATGAATAGTCTAACGAGACTTACAAATATGGGTAAGCAGAGCTTACACAAAAAAAATTGGCAAATCTGATCCAAAAATTAAGCAAAAGAATGTAACTCCTGCCTACCACCAAAATGGAGCAAAATAGTTCCTATGTGAAGATATGCTGAATGCAAATGCTATTTCTAACCTGCACAATATCAAGAATACATTGTACAACACTTTGCCAATCATTCTTACCCTTTCCATGGACTCTTACATAAACTGTAGAAGCAAACATAGAACCAGTGGCGAAGCTAGGAATTCTAGCTGGGAGGGGCGAGATCAATTTAGATATTAATATCTTGCAAAGAAGTTAATTAAAATAAATAACTTTTTAACAAAATGATTTATATAAAATTAATTCATATCAAAAGTCATTAAAAGTATAGATCTGAAGTCAGAATTACATATCAAAAGTAATCAAAATCTAACTCGACGTTCCTTCAAGTCTATAATATCATCAATGAGCTCATCCAAACTCAAACATTCTGCAACATCTTTCTCAATATACAAAACTAGACTATCAGTAAGAAACTCGTTGCTCATCTTGTTTCGTAATCTTGTCTTCACAAGTTTCATAGCTGAAAAAGCACGTTCTGTAGTAGCAGTTGACACAGGTAAAGTTAATATCAGACGGACTAATCTGTCAACAAGAAAATAAATGTCTTTCTTCTCCGTAGTTGCCAAAGCTTGACATAATGCACCAATTGTTGTCAATCCTTCAAAATCTACAGAGCTTGTAACATCAAGATAGAAATGTCGCAATCGGTACTTTATCAACTCAAGTTCTTGATCTGTAAAGTCTAGAGGATAGTAGTTGCTAGCAAGCTTGCAAATAGATGGAATATCAAAAGTTGCAAACCTATCTTTTGGGTTCAAAGATGAACTCAATCGCAAGCTCAATAATACGATCATTGAATCTTGAAGAAATCTCTTGCAGCTGAAAATCAATTGTAGCATTGAACACATCAACATGATAATAATGACCCAAAGAAACATCATCCATTCGACGATTGCTACGCCCAAGAAAATGAGGACCATCAAAATCCGAACATCGATGCCATGCTTTGAACAATATGATTCAACCTTGAGGATAAAAGAATCCCACCCATCCATTCTTAATCACAGCATTGTTGAAGTGGTTCTCACCATATCCATTGCTTTCACAACATCTTGTCTCTTTTCTTGCAAAGCTATGCACAAATTCTCGTAACTCCAAAAATCTCATACATCAAGTGAGCAATGAAGACAAACCTAAATGACAAGATCCTACCTAAGATTGATGCAAAGATCACCTCTAACTTTATTACTAGCACCATCCTGTCCAATTTGCTTGAGAACTTCACAAGTAGCATCATACATATTAAGAAGACCATGGATGGAACCAAAATGAGAACTCCAACGAGTTTCACATGGTCTTTTCAAAGTACCGATTTGGTTAGCCCTGGCCCAGCTTTCTACCTCATCATTTTCAATCAATATAGCAATATTCTGAATATGAGCTAGTTGCAACTCATCATGACGTTTGGCGAAGCGAATAACAGCATTTACAATAAGAGATACATCGAAAAAAATTCATATACCACATGGACACCTTGTGCAAAGAAAGAACCAAAGCCAATTGCAACTGTGAGCTAAGCAATGGACGTAGTAAGCTTGTGGACATTCCTTTAAAAAAGTGCTTGTAATCCATTCCATTCACCACGCATATTACTAGCACCATCATAGCCTTGACCACAATATTTCCAACATTTAATCCATAATGACCCGTAATGCAACAGATTTCAGAGTATAAAGTGCTCGATGATGTATCTCTCACATGTGAAATATGAAAAAACCGCTCTTGTACAAACCCATTGATATCCACAAATCTAAGTACAAGAGCCATTTGCTCCTTTTTACTTTCATCACGAGATTCATCAACAATTATACAAAATCTAGAATCACCAATATCCTCACAAATCTTCTTTCTAACTTTGTGTGCAAAAACTTGTAAGATTTCTTTTGGATATCGAAGAAGTATATCTTGCATTCCTGTGAGCATTTTGCAAGACAACACTTCCGACTTCATCATTGTAAGATGCCAAAAACTTAACCAACTCAATGAAGTTCCCCTGTTTCTAGAATTCAAAGACTCATCGTGACCTCTTAAGGCAATTCCTTGAAATGCTAAAAAACGGATCACATCTATCGAAGTTCTAACTCTGATTCTATTATTTGCAACATCTTGTTCTGATTGCTTCACAATTACCTTATCAATATGACTTGATTGATTTAGTAATGCTGCGCAGTGAAGAAGGGCGTTATTGTGAGTAGAACATGGATCTGCCTAAGCACTAGCTGAAAAAGCAATGATGAAAGCATGAAAAATATGCTCACCCCTCCTGACAATCCTTAATCTATTAAGGTTTAAATTTTTAAGATGAAGCCTCACTAACGCTTTTCACTTTGATGTATATCAAAGGATATAGCTAAACAACTTCCACAAAGATACAAAAGCTTCTCAAAGTGGAAATCAAAATTAAAGCTGTTGCAGGATCCCATTTATGAATCCCAAGTAAAAAGTAAAACCTCCCTACCACACATTCCTTCTTCCTGAATCATCCACAAAGAGTACACCACCACAACATCATGAATTATCTAATTTACTGCTTTGATTTCTATCCTTGCAGAATAAAGGTAAAATGTAAGCAGCACATGATAGATAAGTGCTTGCACAGGACACGCAAACACTTTCTCAAACAGACACACACCAACAAACAGCTCCCTAACTTCATCAATGAACCTTCAGAGACATGTTTAAACGAATCAAAATGGGTGTAAGGAAACCCTCAATTTTCCCAAAAGCGAAGTTAAAGAAACCATATAAACACCAACAGAATCCTTTAAAGTTTAAAGTCAAATTCTGATTAATGAACATCAAACAGACTAATTAACATCTCTCGCAGATTCCCAACAACCTTATGTAGAAGCATGTTACACGAATTACTAAAAAGAAATCAAAAGCGATGAAAAACTGAAACTAATTGTTGCAGATTCAACCTAATTTTTACCTAATTGAGTTGTTGTCCACGATCGCCGTGTTCGTGTTGAAACCGGAGACCTGATGTCGAAGTTGAATGCTGATTTGTGTCACTTGTTTTGTTTGTGCGGAGTGGAGCTTGTTCATGGTAGCAATGGAGGAGAGCACTGTCGAGTGAAAGAGGTTGGGTTGGGCAGCAGCAGGGCAGACACGTAAAACAAAATAAAATTGGGAATTGGGAATGCAATTGGGGAAAAAAGAAGCTTCAATCAGCTAAACGTGAGTTGGGCTGATGAGTGATGGGCTTCTAGTACTTAAAAATACTTTGGGTTTGAGCAAAAATATTTGGGCTTAGATTGAGTTTATTGTTTTTTAAATTTGATCCATTATGGTTATAAATTGAATGTATAAAATTAAAATTAATCCCTTAATTTTTAAAAATGTACATTATATACCCTATCTTTTACAAAATGTTGGGGTGGCGTGGTCACCCCAACCATACAATAGCTTCGCCACTGCATAGGACCCATTTGGCAGAGCTTAATAAAAGTGCTTACGAACTTTGTTGAAAATGGGAAGTAACAAAAGATCAAATTTTCACAAGTAATTACAAAATGTACCATTAGCCTACCTCCACTTGAAGAAGGATATTTTGGTAATTTAGGATGGGGCAGATGGCTTCAGCTATGTGCTTAAGTCGGTTGAAGCCCCGCCAAACAGACTCATAGTTTTCCTCACCTTATCCTTCATCCCCTTCCCTCTTGTAGTCTTTAACAGCTTATCTCACGATGAAAACATATTTTATATATTTTTACCCTATAGTTTGTGCTTAATTATGTTCAAAAATGTGATGTTTATACATTTTATTTACTAAAATCTTGTAGGTATTCCAATTGGTAAATTTGAGTTTAAGTAAAAATGTGACAAGTTTGGAAGCTTTTGGGCTTAAGTGAAAAAGGAGAAAATTTAAAGGGCAAGCCGTAAAGGAAACATGAAAGTGGGGTCGTTTTGGCAAAAATTTAAAAGCTGAAGGGGGGATAGAGTTCAGCCTAAGAAGAGGGCTAAAACCTTCTTCTCTCTCACATAAACGTGAGTTTCAGATCGAGAAGTAGCCCAAAATTGCCGCTAGCCAAGGGCTGCCTCGTGCCAACCCCTCTCCACCGCTTCAACTCACCATTTCCGTTGATCCATTCTAGCTCAGTGCTCCAAAACCAGCGGCAACAAATGATTTTAGGGAGAAAATCATCGATGCTGCCCAGCTCACTTCCCACGCTGCCGGAGCTCCACCGGCGTGCTAAAGACCGTCGGAGAACAACCCCAAGCTCCGATGCTCCTTCTTCGATGAGATTTGCTCTCTTCCGGCTAGTTTTCCTTGTCTCTACCATCGATTGTTTTTGAAACTTTAGTTACTAAAATTTCTTGTTTAATTTAGTTTCTCTCCACTATTACTTGCATAACTACTATTGAATTGAAGTTAGTTGCGTGAATTGTTGGTTGGGTCCTCATGGATTAGCCAAGCAGGCTCCCGTGGGACCAAGTCTTCGCCACGCTAAGCAAGGTCGATGTTTCAAATGACCTTCCTCTTTGCCTGGACCTCCCTCCAATCCGGTCTATAAGAAAAGACAAATGACCATGGGAGTTCATGAATAGGGTCATCTCCAAACATGCGACATAGGTTCGGAAATATAATAAAAAAACTATTAGGTTTTATTGAGAAATGCCACTATTACTTACCTTTCATGAACTCCCATGGAACTACGTCCTCGGGAGTCTCGAGCGCAACGGAGGACGACACAAAATTCGCCTTAATAGCTCGACACCGCTTGGCCTTGGGAGATTCCTTGAAAATGGACTCCAAGGTGTCCCGATGAAACCATTCTTAGACTTCCAGAGGGTTGGGCAACTCGGCACCCTTTGGGAGAAGCTGGTCCGACTGAACACAGGCAAAATGGATGTGGACACCCGGATATTCAGTCGGAATGTCCTCCAATTTGAGCTCGGCCTCTTATTGGACTACGAGGGAGAGCAGATGAAGCGCCCTCTTATTGGACAAGTTCTTCGGCGCCTTGGAAGCCTTCGAAAGAGCCTCCTTTTATAGGCCATCCAAGTTGACGTTCATTTCTGCTACAACAAAAAAGAATTAGAGTTAAAATAAACGAAGAAAGAACAAAAACCTTTAACAAATTCTTCATCGAAATTTCACCTCGAAGGCGTTGAAGAAGGCAAAAGTCTCTTGATGAACGCATATTTTATATACTTTTACCCCACTTTTTGTGCATAATTATGTTTATGAAATGTTGATATTTATACATTTTATGTGCTGAAATCATGTAGGTACTTCAAGTGGCAAATTTAGAGCTAAATGGATTAAAATGTAACAAGTTTGGAAGATTTTGGGTTTAAATGACACAAGGGAAGAAGCCAAAGAGCTGTTTGTAAGGGAAGAAGAGGAATGGGGTCATTTTTGAAAAATTCAAAACATTCGGGGGAATCGTGGTTCAGCCCAAAATTGGGCTAAACCCTTCTTCCCCGCTCACAACCGCGAGCAGAAGAAGAAGAGGCCAGCCTTGGCTGGCCTTCGCCGGCCAGCCCCTTCACTGCCGGCCTCCACCTCTCCCCTCACCGCCAGCCGCTCTCCACCACCACGCCAACAGCTGCCCAGCCCACCGTCCGCTCCCGCTCACTCGCCAACCACCGCGGCAGCAGTCGGATTTCGCGAGAAATCCTTGCTGCTGCCCATTCCTCCACCAACAGCTGCCACGGCTCGCTTCCCCACGCCGCCGGAGCTCCACTAGCACGCCCATGACCACCGGAGAATAGCCCCACACTCCGATGCATCTTCTCAGGCCATTTTCCTGCTAATTTTGCTCTCTGCCATCAGTTGTTTTTAAACTTTAATTTCTGATTTTACTTAATTAATTTAGTTTCTCTCTACATATATTTCCTTAATTATTGTTGGGTTTTGATTAATTGCTTGAAATCTTGGTTGAGTTAGTGTAGAAAAACTCGAACCGCCTCGGGTTCAGGTCTTTTGTGGATTGATTTGCTTCAAATTTGCTACATTAGAGAAACTAGAGATGCTTGGTGGTTCAATTTGTGAATTAATCTTGACATTTGCATGAATTTATTAGTACCGCATGCTTATGTTTATTTGGTGTTTGACGAGTACTCGAGAGATACTCGTTGAACGTAGACGATGGGTTGAGCACGAGTTTCCCGCTCCAATCGAGAGATTTGGAAGGGTTACTTAGGAGAATAAGGGTAGCCCATAATGGTCTTCACCTCGGTGCAAGACAAGAGATTGATCTTGGTCAAGGTAGAAGAAGAAGTTCCGTGACTTGAGAAAGCCGGAACCACATTTGAATCCTCTCCTCGTTTAACTTTCATTTCTCATCGTTGTTAATGATGCATATTTGTTTTTAGGAACTTGTTTCATACTTAATTATGGCGTGAGTTCGGGTTAGAGATTTCACGCGCACATGCTCACATGGTGCAATCTAGCTATTTAGCATTTCACGCATCTAGTCTTTGTGGATTCTACCCTTACTCATCGAGTGCTACACTCGACCTGTACACTTGCGGGTGTGTAAGGTTTTGTTTGCCTGACACACGTCACAACATCTGTCTTAGAGGCGAGGTAGACCGAATGCCCAGTTCTAAATCGTCTTCGGGAAGAGAGCCAAGGTGGGAGAATAAGGACTGGATAAAAAATTTGCAGTGCATAGGGATGGGGAAACGTTCCCTAGGCACCTCCTCGAACAAAGGCACCATGGCCCCAGAAGAACCCGAGGGTACTTCATGTTGACCATTTCCACGAACCTCTACTTCTTAGAGATCCCCCAAGAAGGGTCTGGTTGCATGTAAAAGAACTCGGCTTGCCAACCTTTTCAATTCTCCTTCGCCCGGAAGACGAGAGAGTACTTCACATAACCCTTCCCCCTCGGACTGAGGTTGTAAAAACAACTCTTCAGCTTCGAAAGGATCTTGTAATACTGCAAGAATCTAGAAACCGGAGGAGGCAGCTTGAAAATAGAATAGAGAGTCAAATAACCGTTGTTTTTGAGATAGACGTCGGGAGAATTATGTGATGCCAATACCATGTGCTCGCTAGCCTCTTAAGAAATTCTATAGGAGAAAACCAAAGGCCACACTCTAACTGCGCCCAAAAAAACTATGATGTAACCTTCACCGTGCTGGAATATTCGACCATGAAGACCAACACCCACCTTGACCCGAGTGACCACTCCTTCAGAATACCCAAAGGACGGCACTTCGGTCGACTTGAAGGACTATCTAACAATACCTCCCTCAGGTCATTAATGCTAAATATCCGTACACTCACCAACCTAAGACCATTATCAGTTTGCCACTCAAGACCCAAACTATAAATAATCAACTCATTTGCACTGTTGAAGTAACCTTACTGTTAAAGTTGAATTACTTGATGTCATTGATACACCGTATGTAAACATATATAGAGTTTACAATGAGATAATAAGGAAAGTAATGGAGAATCAATTTACAATAATTACAATTATGAAGATTTCCTATAATCAGGAAACAATTAGGGTGAATCACTCTTGATTTGGGGAGAGAAGTGATTTGCGGTTATGACTGAGGATTTGCTGCTAACACCCCCCTCAAACTTGACGGGCCCGCACAGATAAGTTTGTTAGAAAGTAACGGATGCCGAGGCTTATGGAGTGGTTTGGTGAGCAAGTCGGCAGGCTGATCTTGAGTTGGAATATAGCAAACACGGTGACTGCCAATGGACACCTTTTCTCGTACAAAATGATAGTCAAGCTCAATGTGTTTTGTACGAGCATGAAAGACCTGGCACTCAAATTGTCACAGTAAAGCATTACAGAGAAGTGAATGTGAGCGCCAAGATCATGTAATAAGTAAGCTAACCATGTTGTTTCGGCGCTCGCATGAGCAAGAGACCGGTACTCAGATTCAGCACTTGAGAGTGCGACCGTAGGTTGCTTCTTAGAGCACCATAAGATGAGGTTGGAACCAAGGAAGACGAGATAACCGGAAGTGGAGCAACGAGTGTCTTGACATCATGCCTAATCAACGTCAGCAAAAGCAGAGAGACGAACTGGTTGGTGTTGGGGCGGAATAGAGTCCATGATCAATGGTGCCCTTGATGTAGTGAAGAATGCGCTTGACAGCCGTGAGATGAAGAGCTCGTGGCTGACTCATATACTGAGAAATTGAGTTGACAGCAAAGGCGATATCGGGGCGATTGATGGTGAGATATTGGAGTGAGCCCACCATCTCGTGGAATATTGTTGGATTAGCAAGAGGATCACCATCTGTGGCAGTTTGTATGGCTTTAGCAGACATGGGAGTGTTGGCCAGCTTACAAAGCAACATATCATATTTGTTGAGAATATCATATGCATATTTGAGCTGATGGACATGAAGTCCACTTGAATGAGCGGTAACCTGTAAGCCAATGAAGAAGTGAAGAGGACCAAGGTCCTTTAAATCAAAGCCACGACTGAGCAGATCAATAAAACTCTGTAGGAGTTGATCACTGCTACCGGTTACCATTATATCATCAACATAGAGTAGGAAAAATATTGTGTGCACACCATGTTGATAAATGAATAGAGAAGAGTCTACCTTGCTGTGTCGGAAGCCAACGGACAATAGGAAACTGCTCATTCTTATGAACCAGGCACGGAGTACTTGCTTAAGGCCATATAGTGCCTTGTTCAATTTGCAAACATGATGTGGACGAGTCTGATCAACAAATCCAGGAGGTTGACTCATGTAAACATCCTCGCCCGATACCCATGTAAAAATGCATTAGTGACATCCAACTGTCGCAAGGGCCAGCCACGAGAAACTGCTAGTGATAACACAATGCGTATAATTGCAGGTTTGATGACCGGACTGTAAGTTTTGGCGTAGTCAATGTCGTGCTGTTGATGGAACCCCTTCGCGATGAGACAGGCTTTGTAGCGCTCTACTGAGCCATTGGGATTCCTCTTTATTCGAAATACCCATTTACAGCCAACCGGGTGCTGAGATGGACTTGGAGGAACAAGTGACCAGGTATTGTTCTTTATCAGCGCATTGACTTCAGTAGCCATGGCAGCACACCATTTTTCATGTTTATTTGCCTGTGAAAAACAAGTTGGTTCGAAGTCATCAATCATAGAGAGAAAGGCATGAGGTAAGGGATACCGAATGGATCCATCAAGCCAAGTTACAGGCTTGGTAATTCCATCTCGAGGCGAGGAGTCATGGGATGTGTTGATTTAGTTGGTGACGGAGCGGGAACCAAGGTAGGTTGAGAGGCATCACCGGGAGTAGTAGTTGCGAAGGAGTGGCAGCGATTGTCCGGGTGGTGGTAGCGTAAGAAGGCTGTGGTGAATCCGATCGAGGGCGGTGAGTATAGGTAATGATGGGGTGAGATGTTTTGAGCGGTGGAGATGGGTTTGGAGACGGCGGTGGTGGCGAGGCCGGATTTGAGGGTGGTGGAGTCGGGTGTGATGCCATGGTGGAGGCAGAGTGTGTCGATGATGGTGATGTCGAGTGAGAGGAGATAAGGATATCATGTGTTTGGGTTGGGCTTGAGTTGGGGGTCGGTGATGAAGTAACTTGATGTGGTGTAGCTGGAGTAAATTCCATGTATTCCATATTGGTAGGCGGAGTGACCTGCAAATCTTTAAAGGGGAAACACATTTCGTTAAATAAAACATGACGCGAAATATACACACGACTGCATTCAGGCTCTAGACACTTATAGCCTTTATGATGAGGGTTATAACCTAAGAAGACACACTCTACACTATGACTTGAAAGTTTGTTGGAAACATTATGACCAAGATGAGGAAAACATGAGCACCCAAAGACTCTAAGAGAGTTATAGGAAGGAGAAGTGCCATAGAGGAGAAGATGAGGATTTTCCCAGTTAATTGTAGGAGTAGGGAGAAGATTGATGAGATAAACTGAGGTGAGGACAGCTTCAACCCACATGTTTTGGGGTACACCAGAAGTGAGAAGTAGAGTGCGAGCGGTAGTAGCAATATGACGATGCTTTCTTGCAGCAAGGCCATTTTGTTGTGGGGTGTATGGACATGAAAAGCATTGTTGAATGCCCAAAATGCACAATAATGAGAGAAGGCATGGTTGACATATTCAGTACCATTGTCACTTTGAAGAAATTGGACGTGACCATTAAAAATATTTCGAATCATGGCAACCAAGGTTTGAAAGTGACTCAAAACCTCATTTTTCCGCCGCATTGGATAAACCCATGTGTATCGATAAAATTCATCTGTGAATAACACATAATATTGGAAACCGGTGACAGAGAAAGTAGGAGACTTCCAAACATCACTATGGATTATAGAAAATAACGATGTAGCAAAAGTAGCATTGGAAGGAAAAGGAAGTTTAGGAGACTTGCTAAGGGCACAATTATGACAAAAAGAATCATAGGAAATTTTTGTGCCGATGTTATTGCTTAAACGAGATAGAACAGAGGAATTGGGATGACCCAAGCGATTGTACCAAATAAAAGAATGGATGGAAGAAAGAGCATGAGAGACGGTAGATGTGGAAGGAGGATGAAGCGTATAGAGACCATCCTTACAGGGGCCCTGAAACAATAACCGAACAGTTCGTAAGCAATATATTTGATAATAGTCAGGCGCAAACAAGAAGACGACATGATTATCTTTTGTGAAACGAGCAACAGATAGAAGATTTTTACGAATTGAAGGAATGTGAAAGACATGATTAAGAGAGAAATCTGAAGACCCTAAGGAAAAAGGAAGGGTACCGGTATAGGATATAGGCATTGAGTTACCATCACCCATGTAGACATTGTGAGGACCACCGTAAGGTTGTGGATTGAACACAGGCATGGCAGTCATGTGATGGGTGGCCCTGGTGTCTGGATACCAGTTTGTGTCACCAGCGATATGAGAACCAGCAAAAGGAGGAACACCAGCAGGCCCATTGAATCTGTGAGGGCATTGGGCCGACCCGTGATGATTGGAATGGCAATTGGGACACCATTGTGGGCCGGGGCCCAAGAGACTTGGAGATCGGGCAGCCCAAGGAGAGGGATTGAAGGAGCCATTCAGTGGATAGTAGTTCCCTGGAGCTTGATAGAATCGAGCATCATATTGGTTTCGGGTTCGGCCTCCAAAGTACTGACGGCCTCCACGACCTCCACGGCCTCAACGATCGCTGCGACCGCCATCATACTGGTTTCGGTAGCTATTCTTGGATGAGCGAGCAGAGGCATGGCTGGGCTGAGCGTTTTAACGAAGGAGAGCAGTGGGCGGTTGAGATTCGGTTGGGCGAGCCTGTTGCGCCTCGAAGGCCAGGATGTGAGCCCGAAGTTTTGTGAAATTAGGAAGAGATGGCTGCTGGGTGAGGGCTGTTAAAAGCATCATGTAGTCATGGCCAAGACCATGGAGAGTTGCAAGAACCAGGTCATCATCAGAAATTGGTTTATCAATGGCTGCTAAGTTGTCGGCAATGCTCTTGGCCTGTTGGAGGTAGTCATCAATGGATTGAGAGCCTTTTTGTAGCTCAAGCAACTGAAGTTTGAGACTAGAGGCACTGGCTGCTGATATTTGGGAATAATGACGAGCCAGACAGTCCCAGATACCCTTAGAGGTATCAAACCCCACGATAAGCTTTTTGACTTTGCTGGTTAAGGTGCTGATGAGGAGGCTAACGATTTGTTGATCGACAGTGAACCATGTCTTGTAGGCAGGATTGGGGATAGAGCCAGCTGAATTTGTTTCTGTGGCGGTGGACACGGTAGTGTTAGCAGGCTCGGCTATGGAACCATCAACATAGCCCCGAATTTCTAGGCCATTAAGGTGAGATCGGATCTGGCGGGTCCAATCGAAATAGTTGATTTCTGTCAATTTCTCAAACCAGGTGGTGTTTTGGTTTACAGCCATGATGAAAAGGAGAGGAGGAGGAGCAGCGAGAAGAAACTAGAATGGAAGAAACAAAGAGAAGACAAGACAAGACAAAGAAGACAAAGGAAGAAGACAAGATAAGAAAGGAAGAAGCAAGAGGTAAGGATCTAGACCTAGGCTGATACCATGTTAAAGTTGAATTACTTGATGTCATTGATACACCGTATGTACAAATATATAGAGTTTACAATGAGACAATAAGGAAAGCAATGGAGAATCAATCTACAATAATTACAATTATGAAGATTTCCTATAATCAGGAAACAATTAGGGTGAATCACTCTTGATTTGGGGAGAGGAGTGATTCACGGTTATGACTGAGGATTTGCTTGCTAACACTTACTCGCCCTAGCTCACTCTCTTCATCGGCAAAGCACCAATACTAAATGAGCATTGGAGTACCAAACTTAGGATAACCTCCATTCTGGCCTTTAGCTCACCCTCCTCTACAGATTCTCCCGCTCATGGTGTCCCTCATGATCACGACTACCAAGAACTTGCGAAACTAAAGAGCGTGGCCATCCCACCCATAGCTCGGCCACCAAATAGAAAATAGATAAATAAAAACCTCCTAGAAAGATCTCCAACGGACAATGAAAAATAGAGCGACGTTGCTCGAGAATTTTTAAGTTTGGGGGCTTGGATAAATTTCAAGTAGTGACCTCCCGGCCTAAAGCATTCTCACTAGAAATCAACACCTCTGGTGGGTCCCTCAATACGCAAGACTCACACTCAGATATGCCTAAGGGCTTTTAGTTCAGTGATAATTGTGCATTATCGATATATATTTGCCCTTATTTCACATGCTTTATCGATAATTATGCTAGTACTTAGTGTGGGCGCAAGCATTTTTGTAGGTAATCCATGTTGGATGCAAAATGGGTGCAAAATGACCCTTTTTCGGACAAAAAAAGCACCAGGAAATGGAATCAAGGACCATTTCACTCATCCTGAAAACGTTCAAGGAAAAATGGAGAAAAAAGGGTTAGGCAGCACCCAGGCGACCCCTTGTCAAAGGCCGGGGCGATCGCCCGGACGAGGAAAATCCTACGACGGATTCTAGGAGGCCAGGCGAGGGTCAGGTGACCAAATGCCATAAGTCAGGTAGTCGCCCAAACCCAGATTTCACCATGACAGGACGCTCGGCGAGAGTCAGGCGGACCAAACCCTTAGGTCAAGCGGTTGCTTGGACGCAATTTAATTTCAGCAATGGTCCACTTTTGTTTTTTTCGTGAAAAAAGGCTTAAATGATGTTTTTTCCACAACAACTTCTAACTTTTAGACTTCCTCTTGAACCCATTTAGGGTTCTTGAGCTCTCTTTTCTCTTCTCTCTTTATTATCTATGAATTTGGGGATGTTTATGAAAGATTAAAAACTTGAAGACCATTTTATAGCTTCTTCCTTCTTCTTTAACTTCTACTTTCATTTTTGTTCATAGTTATTGTGAATTCATGAATAGCTTGAATATTGATTATTTCATCATCCCTAGGGTTGGTTAGCATATTGTTGTGTTGCTAGATGAATTATAGTTGTTTGGTTGTTGATTATGCATTATTAGTAGCATTTTCTTGGGCTTAAAGAAGGTATAGGTAGAGTAGAAGGCCAGCTACTCTACTATGCCCACCAAGTGTTTAATGAAATGCTTGAGAGAACATTTTATTGAATTGACCAAAGAAAATTGGTTAGATACTGTAGGATTATTTGAGAATATAATCTAGGGTGTTAGAAGACATCATTTGGCTAAACTTAAAGTCTACATAATTGATGCAAGTGAAGAGATTCTACTTGTCTTCTATGGAGAGGATGGTTCTAACTTAAAAGGTTAGAACTTGTTAATTATCCAACTACTCTAATTTGTCATATATCACAACCAAATACTACATCTAGTAGCCTCAACTCTAAGAAACATTTATTTTTCATAAATGTTTGTTGGATTGCATCCTAGTTTTATTTGCATTAGTGATAGAAGTAGACTCGTTAATTTAGATTTATCATCCATCTTATCACTTGTCATCTAAATCCAAAAACACCAAAAATATTGCATTTAACTAAACTTCATAAATTGCACTACAATCTCTTGGGTTTGACCACACTCACCTTACTACAATTGCACACCTTGCACTTGAGGTTGAATGGGTTTTATTACTTGATATTGTGCTTAATTCATACATATGTAAAACACCACAAGTTTTTGGCGCCGTTCTGGGGATTGTTTGTGTGATTATTGAATGTTTAGTTATTTTTTTTTTCATTCAATAAATAGAAGTGAATTGGTGTTCTTGCTCTTTATATTTATGTACTCTCTCCGGTTCGTGACACATAATGAACAAATTCAACTTGTTAATTTGATCCGAGATTGAAGGGACTTTAAGAAGCTTGTGAAAAAAGAGCATGAATTATTATGATAAATATGGTTGTCATTAAATCTTTTATTAAAACGTTCATCATTAAATTTTTGTGACAGATATAGTCACTACTGTTTTATGATAGGTACTGACATACTTTCTCCATTAATCCGTCCTAAATTGGTTGTCACTTTTGTATTTTTTGTAAAGATTAAGGTTGTGTCCGACAAAACTTAAAATATGAGTGTATTTCCTATACTACCCCTATCTATAGCCGGACCTTTGTAGCCCCAAACTGTAGCTAGACCTTTGCATTCATGTTGGTGGGCCCAGTGGCTTTGTTGATAATCAGCTCCCAACGTACAACCATCCAACAGTGCATTTGTTTGGTCACGTACAAGTGTAGAAATTGTAGAAAATAAAATGAAAGTTGGAAAATATCATTTCATTTGTGACAATTTTTTAAAATTTTATGTTGGGACAACCAACTTGTGATGGAGGGAATATACGACATGAACTGATGATGGATGAGACCGTTATAGATGATCATTCTTATGATGTATTGTTCTGTCATTACTCTATTTTCTACAATTTATTTATGAAAGATAAATTTAATGAAATGTAATTTTTAAAAATATAAAATTAAAATAAAATTCAAAATTCAAAATTATAGAATTTAAAAGGGTAAATTGCACTGATTATCCTGTAACTATAATTACTGTCCCACCGGGATCCTGCTTTCGCTTTTTGTATCATTACAGTTCTATTTTTTAACCTTTTTCAAATCGTGATATTTTTCCATCCATTTCCTCTTAAGTTTAACGGACTTTATGAAAATATGATAATTTCAGCAACTCACTTTTTTTTTTTGTAAAAAAAAATCTATTAACACCCTATGTTTTAAACATAACCATTTAAGCACATCCTCAACAATTACAAAATTTAGAAAATAAACCCAAGTGTAAATCAACCCACCAGCACCCCTACCACTGCCACCGCCACTGCCACCAAACACGACGGAAACCACCGAAAAATGCCAAAATAATCTCGGTCGACCGCCCCAAACTCTAATTTGCCGGAAATCGCAAAGGGCTTCGAATCGCGAACCCTAGGCCCTGTGCTCGCGAATTGCGGCCTAGGATTCTCAATTCGAAGCTCTTGGATGTGGTTTATGGTCCAGGTTCGTGAAACGGAGCCCGAGGCTTCCGACAACGACCGTTTTCAACTAGCTTGAGACGGAGGGATGATAGATGAGTCCGTTAAAGACTATCATTCATATGATGTATTGTTCTGTCATTACTCTATTTTTTTACAATTTATTTATGAAAGATAAATATAATGAAATGTAATTTTAAAAAATATAAAATTAAAATAAAATTCAAAAATCTAAATTTATAGAATTTAAAAGGATATTTATGAACTGATTATTCGTAACTATAATTATTGTCCCACCGAGATCCTGCTTTAACTTTTGTATCATTACGATTCTTTTTTAACTTTTTCAATTCGTATCTTTTTCCATCCATTTCCTCTTAAGTTTCATTTCCTCTTAAGTTTAACGAACTTTATGAAAACTCGATAACTTCAAGAACTCACTTTTTTTAAAAAATATATTAACGCCCTATGTTACTTAACCGTTTAGGCACACCCTCAACAATTACAAACTTTAGAAATAACCCTCAAGTTTCAATCAACCCACCAAAGACCCCACCACCGCCACTGCCGTCACACACACGGTGTGAGCGGGAGGGCCGCTCGTCGGGGACTTTTCCGCCAATTTTTGAGAAAATCGAGGGAGTCGCCACCTTTATTTTTTAGAAAATGGGAAATTAATGAAAAACCCAATTTTTGACTCCGACATTTAGAAAAGACAATTCTGTGAAAACCAGAGATTTTAAGTCTGGGGATTGTATACAAAATGGGAAGGTGTTAGGCACCCAATTTGTCTGAAAATAAATTTTAATTCAAAATGAAAGCCGATTCCCGTAAATTAATTAATGCAAAATGATTAATTTTTTCATTTTCAAACAATGGGTTAGTTTTAGTTAATTGGACTTGGGCCAGGATTACGGGCTTCTAAGCTGCCAACGTACCCGTTTGAATCGGAATCAAAGCCCACATAGTTCACTCCCGTTGGACCGGGAGAACTCGAGGTTAGAATGCGTACCTGTCGAGTCGGCGAAGTGACGATCCAGTTGCTTGGATGATGCGGTCGAGTTTCTTGAGATGTGTCTCTTGATGCTTTTGCGGGGCATCAAAAAAATTGATTTAATCTACAAAAGGTAGAAAAAAGTCCAATTAGTTTGATGATTATAAGGAGAATGACAAAAATGCAACATGAAAAGAATGATAAGACTAATAATATGAGACACTAATAATGGATGATGAGAAATATTGCTAATGATGAGAACTTCGTCATGAATGAGAACAAAAGAACAAAATACCAAAATAAACTAGAAAATGGGAAAAAAAACAATGACTCCGAATGAATATGCTAAACATGGAGATAAAATAATCCAAAATAAATCAAACTTTATTAGCATGAAAAACACAATTATCAGTAAAAAAAAGGGAAACGAAAAGACTCAAGAATAATGCTAAATAGAAAATTAGTTTGCCAGTGCCTTGTTTGTAATAAAATAAAGTTAGAAACAACAAAACCTGCCCATAAGATAAAACATGAAGGTTAGTGACCAAAATGAAAACGTATAAAAATTTGGAGGGGGGAACAGGCATACACCGGGTTTAATTAAATAATAAAAAAACAAAGAATCAGCAGCAGCCCAGATAGCGAGTCGACGGCGAAGCCACACGACACGGGTCGGTGATTTCGGTGGCTTCTTGCGGCAGGATTGGTCTAGAGAGGAGCGCCGACGGTGGGGGAGCTCGTCGGCGGTGACTTGGTAGCTGGAAGGAGCCTCGGTCGGCTGGGTTGCATGCAACGGGCCGGTTCCGACATGTGACGCGAGACCGTGACGGATTTGACAGCTACTGACGGAGGAGAGGGTTGTGGCTGGACCAGTGGTGGTTCGGTGGAGGTCTCAGACGATGGGAAGGCCAATGGAGAGGGTGAACTGGCTAGGAAGGCATCGCGATCCTCCTGGGGGGCTGGCGGTGACATGTTGTAAATCGTGGAGTTGATGCTGTCCGGCGATGTGGGGTGGTTCTCCGGCTTCAGCTTGATTGAACTAGCGTTCTGATCGCTCCGGCAGAGGCTAACGGTGGAGGTAGAGACATGGTGGAGAAGGGCAGCAAGGATTTTGATGGAGACTTGCTCTACCGAGAGAAGATTTTTTGGCTTTCTTCTCCAATCCTTTTTCGATGGAACAATATTGCTATTTATAGGAAGGGATGAAGGCTAGGGTTAGGCTGGAGTTGAAGAGTTTGGGTGAAGCTAGAAGATCGACAACGGCAAAGATGAATATTCCTGCAGAAACAACACGACTCACGTATGCTTGTGAGTTAAGGAAAAGTGGGCAAATGACACCCTCACCATGCTTAAGGTTTAAAGTGTTCAATTCAATCCCCCTTCTTTTAATTGAGTCAGAATCAAAATTAAATTAATCGAATAGGTCCCTATAAATTAAATTAGTTGATTAGAAAAAAAATTGATTGTTAACAGTTTGCCCCCCATCAGCTTACTTTTACTTAAGGAAATGTTAGCTGATGTTCGAGCGTTAGTGGGCTATCTATTCGCTTAAATCGAGGTTTATAATTAACCAGGCTATCTATTCACCAAAATCGGGTCCTATAACCACCCAGGCTATCTATTCGCCTAAATCGGGGCTTGTAACCACCTAGGCTATCTATTCGCCTAAATCGGGGCTTATAATCGCCCAATCTATCTATACGTCTAAATCGGGCCCATAATCGCCTGTGCTATCTAGTCGCCTAAATAGGGGCTCAGAACCGCCTGTGCTATCTATACGCCTAAATCGGGGGAATAATCGCCCAGGCCATCTATTCGCCTAAATCGGGCCTATAATCACCTGTGCTATCTATTCGCCTAAATCGGGCCTCAGAATCGCCGTACTATCTATTCGCCTAAATTGGGGCCTCTAATCGCCTGTGCTATCTAATCGCCTAAATTGGGGCCTATAATCGCCCAGGCAGTCTAATCGCCTAACGTTGGACCTAATCATCCAGGCAGTCTAATCGCCTAAAATGGGGCCAAAATACCCATGCCAAATGCCCAGGCAGTCTAATCGCCTAATGTGGGGTCTAAATACTCATGCAGTCTAATCGCCTTATGCGGGACCTAATCGTCCAGGCAGTCTAATTGCCTAAATCGGGGCCAAATCTCCCAAGGTTGTCTAAGAATGAAGGCCAAAGTGTTGAGATCATCAGAGTGCGAGGGCTAAAGTGCCCAGATTGTCAAAATATGGAGGCATAAGTGCCAAGTTCATCGAGATGCAGGGGACAAAGTGCCAAGATTGTCAAAATACGGGGGCCAAAGTGCCAAGGTTGAAAGGAATGGCCTAAATGCCAGAGTATTTTTTAAAACAAGGCCAAAGAGCCAAGATCATCCAAAGGTGGGGCCTGAATGCTAGAGTTGTTTGAAATGGGGCTGAAGTGCCATTGTTGTTGAAAAGAAGGGCCAAGTGCCAAGGTTGGGAAAATACGGGGGACAAAGTGCCAAAGTTGTCAAAATAAGGGGTCGAAACGCTTTATAGTGGACGGTCGAGTGTCCTAATGGTGTGCCTACGAGAATGGCTCGGGCGTTCCTTCGGAAAGTGCCTACGGGGACAACTCGGGGTGTCCCTTCGGAGAGTGATGCCTACGGGAACGACTCGGGCGTTCCTTCGGAAAGTGCCTACGGGGACGAATCGGGGCATTCCTTCGGAAAGTGCCTTCGGGAACAACTCGGGGTATTCCTTCAGAAAGTGCCTACATGTGGATGGCTCTGCATCCACTGGAAGTGCCAATAGGAACAACTCGTGGTGTTCCTTCGAAAATGCCTACGGGTACAACTCGGGGTGTCACTTAGGAGAGTGCCTACGTGAACGACTAGGGGCGTTCCTTCGGAAAGTGCCTACGAGGACAACTCGGGGTGTCCCTTCGAAGAGTGATGCCTACGGGAAGGACTCGGGGTATTCCTTCGGAAAGTGCCTACGAGGACGAATCAGGGCATTCCTTCGGAAAGTGCCTTCGGGAACAACTCGGGGTGTCCCTTCAGAAAGTGCCTACTTAGATGGCTCTTAGCATCACCTCGGAAGTGCCAATAGGAACAATGCAAGGTGTTCCTTCGGAAAATGCCTACGGAGACAATTCGGGTTGTCCCTTCGGAGAGTGCCTACGGGAACGACTCGGGGCGTTCCTTCGGAAAGTGCCTACGGGGACAACTCAGGGTGTCCCTTCGGAAAGTGCCTACGTGGTAGGGCTTATGCTCGATAGGGTGTCATGATGTATGAAATGCCTTCTAAGACTATACTCGAATGCAATTAGTTATCAGGTCGACTTTAAGACTCTTTTCTTCATTTTGAAAGTCATGGGCCCAAACTGAAAGGCCTTTGCATATGTTCAACTTTAGAGGGACAGATGCCCCCATGTATGTGTCTGGTGGCGTTTTGGTAGTTATGCGAGGTGAGTGCACATCTTTGATTACATGATGACTTGAGAGGATTCATGCCCTATGCTTCTCTCGGCTTATGAATATGTCGACTGGAGTCAATATGGCTTGCTTGCTCGCCTCCGGAAGACTTGAGGTGAAATCACAGAGTTTTGAGGAAAGGCTTCTCATCAATACTGGACATGCTTTTCGAGGGAGCTTTATTTTGATGGACTTATGGTGAGGAGAGAAATGAATGTGATACTGAAGGATTTGATTTGAGTGAAGTGATCTCATTTGTGCTCGGGATAAAGAGAACTTTTAAGCATCTCGCACTATAAGATTTCCAAAACCTAAAGCATAGTTGCTAATGAACCATGGAAGAAATGTGTTTTGACCAAACGCAACTAAAAACAATCAAGTGACCAATGAACGATCCACATAAAAATGAGTCGATAGTATGGACTTTCAGTAAGGTTGTAATGTGGCCTCGGTTAAGGTTTGAAGAAAGAAATGATATATAGGCTCAAATACCCAAATGATGCCCCCAGGATATGCTTCTCGCGAAATGCAAAGTCTGTCAACCTCCGATGGGTCCGATTCTCTTGATGAATGTTTGATACTTCTTGAAAATTTGTTTACTTCTTGAGGACTTTGTGATATGCTTTTGAAGCGCAGAGAAGTTAAAGCGCAACAATGACAACTTTTCCCCCCTTTTTTTACCACCACTTTTGCCTAAGCTGCCCTTACGGGTTTTCGACCTAGCGAGGCTTCCTTTTCAGCTTCAAGGCTAGATTGAATTTCCACATCAAACTTTCTTTCTTTCTACTTTTTTATTTTCTTTTTCTTCTTTTTCTCAAAACAACTCGACAATACAAAGCGAGACCGCCATATGATGGGCAAAGACGATTTGAGCTTTCATCGCTTGAATTTCCTCCGATGCGAGTTTCTTTGATTGGACTTCCTTGCACAGTTCATTTCACCAACTGTTGCAGCGATGATCAGTGGTCTTCGAGACTCAACACTCGCGAGATGCATACCTTTTTCCTAGGTTAGAATTGCGGTTTCAAGAAGGAACAGGCTCAAGTGTTTAAGGCTCAAAGTGGTAATCAAAGGATAAAATGTCGTTCAGGTGTAAAGATGATGATCGAAACATTCGTGACTTAAAAGTTCAGTTGTCATTCATTCACCAAATTTGAAATCTCACATTCTTGAATAGTGCAAAAGCATAATGATATCCACTAGCTTTGGATCATAGAAAAATCATAGTGTAGAAAATACATAGAAGCTCAAGTCATCCTAAACATCAAAAGAGTGTAGGGAAAGGTACATCAATGTAAGATCAAGAAATTTTTGCTAGAGAAGGGGGGGATGAGACAGATCTTCTTTAAGTTGATGTGCGACAATCAAGGGCCTTCTCAATCAGGTAATGGTACTCTTGCGGGAAATTGATCATTTTTCTTCATCTTTGGTGATTTTGACATTTGGCATTGTAGGATAGAAGTGCAATGAACACAAAATAAGTTCCACCAGAGAGTGAGAATGGGCATCTAGTTTCATCGTGTCTTCAATTTAGTATGCCTTGACCTTTCTTCTTTCTCGATGGACTTTGAACTTTCAGACCGAACCCATGACCTTCGCTTAATCCTCCTATGTCTAACAGCCTTTACATGCATGTGACACACCTATATGAATGCATGTCAGATAATTATGTGCATGCATGAGACATAAATGCATGTATGCATGAACATGTTACATGACGTGTATGCATGGACGTACACAAATGCATGGATGCATGGATTATCTAGAGTGACAGAATGGTGGCTGACCATGGGTGAGGAGTAAGTCGGGTTATAGCAACACTATGGTTATCATGGTGGTTGCCTCCTGTAAATGTAGATGACACACTAAGGTTGACGAGATTAGGGTTGCCCTCAGTGCATGGTGCATGACGGTACTATGCTCGTGATTTGAAGCTCTGATGCTCTTAGTTGACTCACTCTAGGTATTGCAGCCTAGACAGGTCGGTGGAAATTAGACTATAGTGCTTAATTTAAAGCCTATGTCTAAATGTCTTGATTTAGGTGCATGTGGGTGAGTGTCATGCGAGCATGTCGATGCACCGCACGAGACAAACATATAGCAAACACCGAGATATGCAATACACCGTAAATATTAGGTACCTAAAGTTCAGTTCTAAAGTCACTATGTACATGAGGGTGAGAATGGGTTGGTCAAAGGTTCTCCAACAACTAGGTGTGCATATACCTCCCTCTGGGTGCGAGGAGCAACCATTGGTCAAACAGTACTTTACGACCTTCAAACGTTGTGGAGTTGGGACCAATGCATAGTCATGTTGGGAGGACCAACTTTCTTATGCAACATGGTCTCCAGGGCTCACTACCTAGGTTAATGCACACACAAATGGACAATATATCAGTGATGCAGAGCACATAAATGTCAATCACCGTGTTATCAATTAGCATGCTTTACAATCAACAGGTAAATCAGACATAATCGGCTTACATTTTGTTTTAAAAATTATTTTCAGCATTCAATCCTCTAATTTTCAAAAAAGTTTGAAAATGGTCCCAAATGAGTGGCCACTGTGAGCGGGAGGGCCGCTCGTCAAGGACTTTTCCGCCAAGTTTTGAGAAAATCGAGGGAGTCGCCACCTTTATTTTTTAGAAAATGGGAAATTAAGGAAAAACCCAATTTTTGACTCCAAAATTCTGCGAAAATCAGAGATTTTAAGTCCGGGGATTGTGTACAAATTGGGAAGGTGTTAGGCACCCAATTTGTCTGAAAATAATTTTTAAAACAAAATAAAAGCCGATTCCTGTAAATTAATTAATGCAAAATGGTTAATTTTTTCATTTTCAAACAATGGGTTAATTTTAGTTAATTGGACTTGGGCCTGGATTACTGGCTTCCAAGCTACCTACGCACCCGTTTGAATCGGGATCAAAGCCCACGTAGTTCACTCCCGTTGACCGGGAGAACTCGGGGTTAGAATGCGTACCTGTCGAGTCGGCGAAGTGGCGATCGAGTTGCCTGGATGATGCGGTCGAGTTGCTTGAGATGTGTCTCTTGATGCTTTTGCGGGGGTTCAAAAAACCGATTTAATCTGCAAAAGGTAGAAAAAAGTCCAATTAGTTTGATAATTATAAGGAGAATGGCAAAAATGCAACAAGAAAAGAATGATAAGACTAATAATATGAGACACTAATAATGGATGACGAGAAATATTGCTAATGATGGGAACTTCGTCATGAATGAGAACAAAAGATCATGAATGAGAACAAAAGAACAAAATACCAAAATAAACTAGAAAATGGCAAAAAAAAAACAATGACTCCGAATGAATATGCTAAACATGGCAATAAAATAATCCCAAATAAACCAAACTTTATTAGCATGAGAAACACAATTATCAGTAAAAAAAGGGAAATGAAAGGACTCAAGAATAATGCTAAATAGAAAATTAGTTTGCCAGTGCCTTGTTTGTAATAAAATAAAGTTAGAAACAACAAAACCTGCCCATAAAATAAAACATGAAGGTTAGTGACCAAAATGAAAACGTATAAAAAGATGGAGGGGGGAACAGGCATACACCAGGTTTAATTAAATAATAAAAAAAAACAAAGAACCAGCAGCAGCCCAGATAGCGAGTCGACGGCGAAGCCACACGACACGGGTCGGTGATTTCGGTGGCTTCTTGCGGCAGGATTGGTCTAGAGAGGAGCGCCGACGGTGGGGGAGCACGTCGGCGATGACTTGGTAGCTGGAAGGAGCCTCAATCGGCTGGGCTGCATGCAGCGGGCCGGTTCCGACATGTGACGCGAGACCATGACGGATTTGACCGCTACTGACGGAGGAGAGGGTTGTGGCTGGACTAGTGGTGGTTCGGTGGAGGTCTCAGACGATGGGAAGGCCAATGGAGAGGGTGAACTGGCTGGGAAGGCATCGCGATCCTCCTGGGGCCTGGCGGTGACATGCTGTAAATCGTGGAGTTGATGCTGTCCGGCGACGTGGGGCGGTTCTCCTGCTTCAGCTTGATTGAACTAGTGTTCTTGTGGCTCCGGCAGCAAGGATTTTGATGGAGACGTGCTCTACCGAGAGAAGATTTTTTTGGCTTTCTTCTCCGATCCGTTTCTTTCGATGGAACAATGGTGCTATTTATAGGAAGGGAAGGAGGCTAGGGTTAGGCTGGAGTTGAAAAGTTTGGGTGAAGCTAGAAGATCGACAATGGCAGAGATGAATATTCGTGCAGAAACAACACAACTCACGTATGATTGTGAGTTGAGGAAAAGTGGGTAAATGACACCCTCACCATGCTTAAGGTTTAAAGTGTTCAATTCAATCCCTCTTCTTTTAATTGAGTCAAAATCAAAATTAAATTAATCAAATAGGTCCCAAAAAATTAAATTAGTCGATTAGAAAAAAATTATTGTTAACAAGCGGAAACCATCGAAAAATGCCAGAAATATTCCCAGTCGGCCGCCCCAAGCTCGAACTTGCCGAAAATTGCAACAAAGGGCTTCGAATCACGAACCCTAGTGTAGCGACGTGGTTTTTGTCAGGAGTCGCCACCAATCTTTTTCCTAGGTCGATTGGGAACCTGAAAATGGTCTACGAGAGATCTGGAATCGTTTGTCAGTTACGTACAAAAATCGTTAATTTTCGTACGCCCAAAATTGGTACCACGGGTTCTTTTTAGATTTTTGCTTGATTTTAAGAAATAAAGAAAAAGACAAATAATAAAACTAAAAATAGAAGAAAAGAATTTTTAGTCATTCACATAACTAATAAAAATTCAAAATATCTTGAAAATAAAATTAAAATAATTTAAATTGACATAATAACAAAAAGATTAACTAAAACACTAAAAGATTTAGGCCTAGTGCCCAAACTGTTAACTTTGAAACAGTTAGAGGACTTACCTGAAATCTAGACAATGTTAGTAACCTAAGTAACAAAAGAGACTAAAGATAAGGGACTCAACAAGAATTCTACCAGAACAATAACACATTGATTGGCTGGCTTGTCTTCTCTGCAAGACGAGCAGCGACCAGCAGCGCCGAGTCGTCTCCGGTGGGTCTGTGGGATGGCGGGGTGGCGAGAGAAAAGCTCCAGCCGCTGGTGGTGGCGTGGGTGACATCCGGCGAGCGATTTTCGATGAAGAGAACAACGCAAGGAGCTGCTGGACGGTTCATACGACAACGCCGATGGCGCTGTACGGAGGAGAGAGCTGCGGGAAGGTGTGATTCCGGCGGCTGTGGCTAGCTTGACCGACCCAACTCCGGTGGGTCACAACGAGTTTTGGCAGGTGTGGTGATGGCTGGATCGACGCCCGTCGGCGGTGAACTTACACAGCTCGGTCGGCGGAGTGGTGGGCCGCGGCGTCTTGGATGACAGAATCGTTGTGGAGCTGCTGGAATCCGGCGAGTCGTGAGCAAAACGGGTCCGGAAGGTCAGCAGTGTTTTCTCCTCGGTTTGGCCATCTCCGGCGGCGAGGGACGGGCGGTTAAGCTCGGCGTGAGGCAGCGGTTCTGAGGGTATAAGTTGGAGGTGAATGGAGGAAGGAGATGGTGACTAGAGGGAGAAGATGGAAGGGGCTGGGAGGAAGGATGGAGGGAAGAGACGGTTGGTTGATGAACACGGGACTTCTCTTTCTTTTTTTTCCGTTTTTGTTTTGTTGCAGCTCCTCCTCTCTTCCTTTTTTTGCTTCCGGTTCTAAATGGCTGATCTCCGCCCCCCCTAATTGATCGGTTAATTCAATTTGTAGCCACATTTCAAAGTTCTTACCCAAGAGATTAAACCATTGTGCAATGGGCCAACAAGAACTCATCTCCAACCAAATTTGACAACTCCTCTAGCAGACAGGCTGTGAAGCGCCTCCTGCACCAAGCCTCCTGATCATTTCCAAGACTTACTTCACCATTTTCTTTTTTCTTTTTTTTGTTTTTAGTTAGTAAAAAATAAAATAAAATGAACACATTTTAATTCTACCTTAAATAGAATAAAATGACAAAATCACATGAAATAATAAAAGACACAAGAACTAATAAATAACAATGAAATAAAAATGACAAAAGATCAAAAATGAAAAAAAGTTCACAAAATAACGAAAATAACAAAAGCACATGAAATAATAAAAAAATGACAAAAGTTAACGAAATTAACAAAGGCACACGAAATAAAATAAAAAAAACGTACATGAAAAATGATAAAAAAACTACGTAAAATAATGAAAATGACAAAAATGATGAAAGCGACAAAAATCACATAAAATAATGACAAAAATCACATGAAATGAAAAATACAAGAATAATACCCAAAAATCATAATTACGAACTAGATTTTAGCAGTTCGGGCAAAAATCGGGTGTCAACAGCTGCCCCCCTTTGCGTGATTCATGGAACATGGAGCATGCAAAGTAGGATGACACCGAATTTTTGTCCGGCGAATAACGAGAACCTTCTCATTATTCATGAAAGGAAGAAACTTTTCTTACCCTTCCGAAGCGAAGGAACCTTCCTTGCTTCATTCAACAGGAACTTTCCTATTGAATTGAATAGCGGAAACCTTTCCGCTATTTAGAGTTAAGGAACTCTCCTTACTCTGAAGATTCGAGATTGAGAACCTTCTCAATGCTCGGTGAAAATGTGAAAATAGATGACTGCTGTTATTGGATTGAATAACAAGAACCTTCTCGTTACTCGTGAAGCGAAGGAACCTTCCTTGCTTCTCTCAATAAGAACCTTCCTATTGAGTTGAATAGCGGAAACCTTTCCACTATTCGAGGTTAAGGAACCTTCCCTACCCCAAAGATGCGAGATTGAGAACCTTCCCAATGCTCGGAAAAAGTGAGATGAATGACTGATTGAATGTTATTCGTGAAGCGAAGGAACCTTCCTTGCTTCGGTAATTCGAGATTGAGAACCTTCCCAATGCTCGGCAAAAGTAAGATGAATGACTGATTGAATGAAAGTTGAGATGGAATAACAAGAACTTTCTCGTTATTCGTGAAGCGAAGGAACCTTCCTTGCTCCGATAATTCGAGATTGAGAACCTTCCCAATGCTCGGCAAAAGTGAGATGAATGACTGATTGATTGAAAGTTGAGATGGAATAACAAGAACTTTCTCGTTATTCTTGAAGCGAAGGAACCTTCCTTGCTCCGGTAATTCGAGATTGAGAACCTTCCCAATGCTCGACAAACGTAAGATGAATATAGATGGTTGACTGATCAAAAAGAACAACAATAACCTTCTTGTTGTTTGAGAAGGGAAGAAATATTTCTTTCCCATCTGAAGCGAAGGAACCTTCCTTGCTTCTTTGTAGAAAGACTTGATTGAAGTATCGAGACAAAGTGAATAGTAAGAACCTTCTTACCATTCGGTGAGAGAGACTCCTCTTTCATGTTCAAGATCGAGGAACTTTCCTTTCTGTTGGTGAAAAGAGATCATTGGTTAAGACCATGAAATGAGAAGAATGGTAAGAGCTTTCTTACCATATGGGGAGAGAAACCTTTCTCTCTGGACTTTGGCGATGGAACTTTCCATGCCTTTGGTGAAAAGCTGAGTGATTCAGTGAGAAGTGTGACGAAATGACTACACTTCTAAGTCGAGGCATCTCACAAAACGAGTGAAGTTTTGAAACATTAGATGAAGAGAAGAGCTTTCTTCTTCCTCGCAAGAGACTTGACGCATGCGGCGCTGGTTTCACCGGAACACGGTGAAGATGACAAGAAAATGTTGTCGAATGGCGGGAAGGGATCTCTAGGCTCCAGAAAAGATGTCCCGACAACTTGGGAGTGAGTGTTTTGGATGAGGGTTTCGCCAGTGTGGAGGGAAACAAACTACTCCAAGTGGGTTGTTAATGCTCGGGCAAGAGCTGAAAATGGTCAGAGATGAATGCTTGGCAACCATAGATTCTGTTGAGACCAGCCTTTTTGAGTGAAATGAGCTCGAAGGGAGGTTACAGAACCGATGCCCTCTTTGAGTGATGCTCCGCTGACTTGGAATGAAGAGAATGGAAGAACTCTCTTACCATTCAGGGAGAGAAACCTTTCTCTCATGGGTTAAGGCTAAGGAACCATCATTGCCTTTAATGAAAAATCTGAGTGAATGAGATTGATATGAAGTTTGACAAAATGACTAAACTTCATAAAAATGTGAAATCGCACAAAATGAGCGAATTTCTGAAAGTCGTAGTCTTTGACTATGTATAATTTGCAATGTACCCCGTATGTACAAGATGAAGCAAGTGAAAGATAATGTGTTACCGTATCATGGTAATGTGAAAAGCTTAAGTGAAACCTGTGGAAGCTTTCAAGCTGAAGTGAACATGAATCATTGTCATCTTAGAGAGCTTCTCATCAGAATCCTCTCGTCTTGATATCAAAACTTGTGTTGATGAGTTCCTTGAAAACCTGTATCTGAGAATGAATGATGATATTGTGCATGATACATGATGCCGATGATGAATCATTTTGAGAATGTTCGATGTTTGATATTGTCATAAAAAAAACAATGTTCTTTGATGAAAACTCATGATGCATGATTGGCGCGAGAGCCTTTGCTTAAGCTTTCCACATGGATCTTTTCCACCTTGCTTGATGTGATCTTACCTCATCGTTGAAAAATCGTTTCCATGGCTGGATTCCTTTGCCCCTGAGAACAATTATATGAGTGAATGATCTAGTTGCCCCCCAGTTGTGGTCACAAAAATGCATATTCTCAACAAGAGTCTTTAAACCATGTCTGCCGTAAGATCCATACTCATTAATGTTTAACGTTGGGTCCTTAAAGAAAACTCTTATCAATTTGTAGAGCTTGACAAAATATATGATGGTCCTTGTGTAGCCATTAAAATAACTCAGTTATTCTCTATCTCTTCCACTTGGAGAGGTAAAATGTGCGAGGGTAGCCAAAAGACATTTGAATGTGAAGGATTTTTTTCTTTTGTGAAGGTCAACGTGAAGAATGAATATCATTTGAATGGTTCTTTAAGGTAAATGACATCCATTGATATGGGTTGATGAAAAGTAGAGTAGTTCAGGCGAAAGGCCTGGTAATGTCACTGATGAGAAAATCGACTTCTTTGCAGAACTTGATAGTGCTGATCACGAAATCACTGCCTTATCCAACAAGAATGACCTCAAATGTTGCCCCCAGCTCTCATGATGTGTGGACTTGCTCTTGAGAAACTTGAGAATTTGTCGATATTGCTTGGGATTTCTTTGTTGCCCCCTTGTTCATTGGGATGGTGAACTGTGCCTTCATTCTAAACCGCCTTTGCAGGTTTTCAGTTTAGACTCCATGACTCCTTTTTTTCATTTTTTTGTTTTGTTTTTTTCGGGTCAGACCTTGTTTGACCTGCGATTTTCAGTCATTTTCATGCGAGCGTAAATAGTTGTTGCTACCTACGCCCGATTACTTCTGACTAAAATGCAAAGACAAATGGCTACTAGCACTATTCGTAACTTCAGCCATTTCTAGCTAAAGACAGCGGAATAGAATTTACATTGACCCTTTTTCTTTTCTCTCTTTTTTTGATTTTTGAGAGTCATGGGTATTGATGTGATGAAGACATCATGACCGTTGATCTGACTTTGGGATTGATGAATGTAACTTGACTTGATCTCGACCGTAGCAATGATCTGAAATGTTCTTTTGTTCTCATACTTCTTCTTTTTGATGAATGAAGTTTTCTTCTTTTGGAAAGAATCTTTGAGATGACTGATCTTTTGCTGCATAAACAGAGCTCTCTGATGGTAATTTTAGCCATCGAGCTATTGCGTAAGGCAATATTTTCTCCAAAAAGAATCCCATAGTTGAAGGGTCACACCGAAATCGCTCTTACCAGATTCAGCAATGTCTTCGAGATAGTCACTATCTAGTCCTCTCTTTAGCTCATCAATGACATTGTTTATGTTGTGGCTTGGTGAGTTCTCAAAACGGAAAAGGGAATGCTTGAAGTGTGATGTGGTATTTTGCTAATGGATGCCAAAGTGCACATTTACCCCTTCTTATTTCAAGACAAAGAATAACGAAGGTCCATTGCAACAAAGACTGTACTCTAGATTTTGGACTAAATCTAGGTAACTTTAACTTTCAATTTATCTTGGCAAGCTCTCAAAGATTTGAGTAAAAATTTAAAGATTTCTCCAATTATTCATCAATTTGTATTGATCAACGTATTAGACAGGGCTTAAAGACGACTCGTGAGAAATTGCCTTTACATGTCACAAATGGGGGTCGTCGGACTTTTTCACATCATACAATTGTTCAATTGCTCATTGATGTCCTTCTTCTCTTTTTGCAAGATGTTTTTATTTGTGTATGAATGAAAATGTACAGTGACATGTTTGGAAAAGAAATGACCAAATGCATGATCGATGAATAATTGTGTCATTGATAATTGAAAAAAAAATGATGTATGTGAATGTTATCAAAAAGAAAAAGAACAACAATTAGTACAAATGGTATATACAAAAATGTACAAGTATAAAGAACAAATGAGTTGTATTGACAATTTTGAAAGAAACAACTCTTTTTGTACAAAAAAATAAAATAATAATAATCAAAACCCATCGAGTTGGTATACTCAAGTCTTCCAACTTCATGAAATCACTTAGGTGCATTGGTTATTGGCCTTGTCTTGTGTGCTTAACCCATCTGTCACCATTGTCGCTCGTGTAAAGTCTCGCGCTTGTTCCTCAAAGAATTGACATGTTTGTCCTTTCCTAAATTTTAATGCTTGAGTGCTCACATTTGATCTTGAAAAGTTCATTCATGCCAAATATTGAATTATTTCAAGGCTCCTCGAGGTCCCTTTTGGCTCAAGACATTGTGGAATTTTTATCTTTGAAATGATAAGGTTCAGTGATATGTGAAGAAATGAATAATTGAATGCATGTGTTGTGAGATTTTATAATTGCACTATCAATGATCAGAAAATGTGTACTTTAAATCCTATTAAAAGGCAAAGAGAAAGGAAACATTAATTATGTACATAAAAATCTGAGTATTATAAGAACAAGAATATTTACATGAGGATGATGTTTGTTTTACGCAAATGCGAGAGAGAAAAATAAAAGAACACCTGTTAGTTGCATTACAACATCAAGTATCCAAAAAAAAATTCCACATATACACAAATTAGTATATAATGTGTCTTGTCATGGTTAAGCTTAGAGGAATGATCTATGGTCATTATATGCAAATGTGGCTTTTGAAAGAATGAGGCCAATGGTAGGTTCCCGAATCCCTTTTACTAAGTTCTATCGAACTAGAAAAGACCCAATTCCTTACCCACGAGGGTTATGTAAGGAATGATTAATTCGAGTCGTAGCTTTCGCGGTCCTATTGGGATGACTATCGTCACACCCGGACAACACTACTAACCACTACGGTCTAGAGAAAGCGCGGTGACTACTGCCACACACGACTAGCCTATTCCGGGTATCTGCAAAAATGGGTTACGAAGAGCTCGGGTAGGGAGCTCGAAATGCATGCTTTGTGTGTGCTCGAGTGAAGCATAATCTGTACAATAAACGATCATGAAAAGCAATGAAATAAAAAAAATCAAGCAAAGAAATAAAAATCAAACCCTTTATGTGGCTCGACCAGTCCCCAGCGGAGTCGCCATCTGTAGCGACGTGGTTTTCGTCATGGAGTCGCCACCAATCTTTTTCCTAGGTCGATTGGAAACCTGAAAATGGTCTACGAGAGATCTGGAATCGTTTGTCAGTTACGTACAAAAATGGTTAATTTTCGTACGCCCAAAATTAGTACCACGGGTTCTTTTTCATAAATTTGCTTGATTTTTAAGACATAAAGAAAAACACAATTAACCACACTAAAAATAAAAGAAAATAGAAGAATTATTAGTTATTTACATGGCTAATTGAACTCAAAATATCTTGAAAAATAAAATTAAAAATGATTTAAATTGACATAATAACAAAAATATTAACTAAAACACAAAAAGGTTTAGGCCTAGTGCCCAAAGTGTGCGTCCGACAACGACCGTTTTCGGCGTTTTCGCCATTTTCCAGCACGTTGGCAGTGGCGGTGGTGGTGGCGGTGGTAGGGGTGCTGGTGGGTTGATTGAAACTTTAGGGTTGTTTTTTAAAGTTTGTAATTAGCATTTTTCCCCAAAGTTAAGGTTTTATAGATTTTTCTGAAACATTTGAGTTGCTGAAATTAACATTTTTCCCCAAAGTATGTTAAACTTAACGGGAAATGGATGAAAAGAAACTACGAATTGAAAAAGTGTTGATATATATGGGCGATCCATACGGCTGTATTGTCAAATGCAAAGGCCATATGGGCGCGTCCACCACAAAGAGATCTCGTCATTACGGAGACCCTCTTACGATGGGACGCCTCGTACAAAGCCGTTAGGCACGAAGCGCTCTCGCCTCCCTCAAGCTAACCGTTACACTATTTCGGCATTAAGTCAAAGGAGAGGGAATAATTCCTAATAACTCCGCTATTATTACACCATTAATACGCCACCATTCCAATTATGGGCACATTTATGGAGATTCTCCAGAATTTAAGGCCCGTAACGGGACCTAGCACCACCCTATATATTGGGTGGTGCCCACCTCAAATAAGGTAATTACTACACACCCACACTTTCCTCCTTTGCCTCGCACTCCGAAAGTGTCTCTTGTCTTGTCCTTGATACTGGAGCCACTGACCGGTCATCGGAAGATCCTTGATCGCGGAGATTATCTTTGGCTATCAATTTGGCGCCGTCTGTGGGAAAGAAAAGCAAGTCATTTTTTCTTTTCTACTTAACGTTTTTCCTCCTCTGACCATTCTCATGGCGAAGACAAGAAGAACTCACAACAGTGTGCATGTCGAGGATGCTGCTTCCAGCTCCTCCGATGTACCTCCACCACTCCCTACTGATGGGGCAGCGGGGACTCAACAGCCCCACAACTCCCAGTTGGTGGCAATCCCGCCACTCCCTGCTGCTGACACCCCAGCGGTGCAGCAGCCCCCACAACCGCAAGCAGCTACTTTGACGTACCTACTGGAACATCGAAGACCCCAGCAGGTCATCGTCGATCCCGGTCCGATGGCATTGCTCCGGCGAGCATGCTCAATGAAATGAAGGCTTTCATGGTGCAAACCATCAAGGCGGAAATGTAGGTTGTTCGCCTCCCGCCTCCCAACGACTGGGATGAACAATCCCGGAACCAAAACCAGTCCGCTGCGAACACGGATGTCGGCGATCTTCTTGAAGAATCAACGTGGTCGAGGAACAGTTAAGACGCTAAACCTGGTCCTCGGCGACATCGAGGTTCTCCTCACTCAACCCTTCACAGAGGGCGTTATTGCCGTCAAGGCCCCCGCCACTTTCGAATGCCGATCGCCGAAAGCTACGGCGCGACAGCGGACCCGTTGACCATCTGCGACGTTACATCTCCCAAATGGAGATGGCTCGCGCCTCCGACCCCATACTCTGCAAAGCTTTCAGCTCCACCTTGAAAGGGGCCGCTTCAACATGGTTCAGAACGTTACGAGGCCAGCATTTCAAATGCTTTAAGGACCTCGCCTCGTCGTTCCTCCGCCACTTCATGGGAGCTCGACCTCCCCCCAAGACTGTCCAACACTTGTTAAGAGTGAAGCGACAAAGGGAGGAACCGCTCCGTGATTACATCCGGCGGTTTCAGGCGAAGCCGTCCCAAGTCCGTGGTCTCTCCTCGGACATGCGGCTCCCGGCCGTCACTCAAGGCCTTCAACGCGAGTCCGTGCTCGCGTACATATTAATGAAAACCTGTCACAACGTTGGGTGAGTTCATCGTTCGGGCAACCGGGTTCATGAACTCCGAAGAGATGAATAGGCCTTACAACAGGCCCCCGCAAACGACCGCAGCAAGAAGTTTGACAAGGGGTCTGTTCCATCGAGGTACCAGTCCTCGAACACTGGTCTGAGGGCCCCCGATCACCACCCCGCCCTTCGTGACACCCGCACGAACATTCTTCTCATGTTGGAGAAGCAAAACAAGGTCCCCAAGTGGCCCCAGCCGATCCAACATAAGACTACGAGGGGGTTTGACAAGTACTGCCTTTACCACAAGGACCGTGGCCACGACACGGAGGCATGCTTTCAGCTCCGGAATCTCATTTCGGAGATGCTTGAGCAGTGGAAGCTAAAGGAATTCCTCTCCGACTCCTCTTCCTCCTGCAAGGAATTCCCAGAGGACGCAAGAGGATGACGACGGCGACGACCGCGAAAAAACGCGCGTCGTCGGCACAACAGCCCTCGAGGCCAGAACTTGCCACCACCACCACCCGCGGGCGTCATTCACATGCTCACGAAATCGGAGGGCGCCTCCTCCAGGAAGCGGTATGCAAGAGAAATCTTGCAGATCGATCACCTCGAGGAGAACGTCATCTATCGGCCCAATGGAACAAAGGTTGTCGTTCCGCACTCCGACCCACTGCTTATCACAGCAAGGATCGCGGGTTACGACACCAAAGAGGTCTACATCGACACCGGTACAAACACCAGTGTCATTTTCAGGGACATGCTCGATAAACTCGGGATACACATGTCCGCTGCGAAGGAGCTCCGGCCCTACCTTTGGCATTGGCGGGGACATTGTGCCAACGATAGGGTCGTCCAACCTGCCCCTCATGCTGATTGGGGACACACAATTTGGCACGGTTCGCCATTCCGTCATGACGGAATTCTTGGTCCTCGAAGTCCCCTCCACATACAACGCCATCGTTGGTCGACCCGGCCAGTCGAATTCCACATGAGGTGTGACATCCGTTCTCTCACGGTCACATTTGCGACGCCTCGTGGGGATGCAAGCATCTACATTGACCAGCGAACGGCGAGGACGAACTACGTGGCCTCTTTGAGTTCTGCGGTTGGTCCACAAGCCTCGAAGCACAACGAGGCACCTGCGGAACCTGACGACAGACCACGCCTCGATGCCGTGACAGAGGAAATCGACGTCGTTCCAGGCAAGAAGTTCAAGGTTGGCAAAAACCTTGAGCAAAAGGAGAAGATGGCTCTCATCCACCTCCTCGAAGCAAACCTTGACGTCTTCGCCTGGAGCTTGAATGATCTGCCGGGTGTCGACCCTAGCGTCATCACCCACAAACTGAATGTATTCCCGGACTCAAAGCCGGTTAAGCAAAAGAAAAGGGGTATGGCCCCTTCTAAGAAGAAATTTGTAAAAGAGGAGGTTTCTAAACTCCTCGAAGCTGGAATAATAAAAGAAATTCAGTATTCGAGTGGCTCGCTAACGTAGTTTTAGCCGACAAAACAAACGGTGAACTCCGTATGTGCGTTGATTTCACGGGCGTCAATAGGCATTGTCCAAAGGACCCTTACCCGTTACCTGTCATCGACCAGCTCGTGGACGCAACTTCCAAATACAAATACTTGTCGTTCATGGATGCCAAGAGTGGCTACCACCAAATTTACATGGATCCCGAGGACGCCTTCAAAACGGCGTTCACGACTGGTGATGACGTCTATTACTACGTCCGAATGCCTTTTGGGCTCAAAAACGCTGGAGCCACCTACCAGCGTCTAATGAACAAGGTCTTTGCCCACCGGATGGGCCGTAACCTTGAAGCGTCGTCGGCGATGTCATTGTCAAAAGCATGACATTCGAAGATCACCTTCAAGACCTGGCCGAGACTTTTGAATCATTCCGGCGGTATAACATGAGGCTCAATCCAGCCAAGTGTTCCTTCTTTGTTGGGCGGAAATTCTGGGCTATATGATCTCCGAAAGGGGATCGACGCCAATCTTAAGAAAATTTCAGCCATCGCGGAAATGGCTCCACCAAGGAACATTAAGGAAATCCAGAACTTACGGGAAGGATTGTTGCCTTGGGGCGATTCATTTCCAAGTTGGGAGACAAGTGTAAGCCGTTCTTGAGCGGCTTCGTATGAAGAAGGCGTTCACTTGGACACCGGAATGCCAAGAAGCATTCGAGCAAATCAAGAAACACCTCTCCGATTTGCCAACACCGAAATGTCCGCAACCGGTGGATGAACTCGTCATCTACCTCTCCACTTCAAACAAAGACCGTATCCGCAGTGCTCGTTGAGGAAGGCCCGCAACAAAGGCCCGTCCTATTACATAAGCCACACGCTACGAGGGCTGAGGTTAATTACCCACCCTCCAAAAACGATCTACGCTTTGATCGTGGCTGCCAGAAGTTGCGAGCATACTTCCAAGCCCACACAATCATTGTCCGAACGGACTTACCAATCCGATACATTCTAAACAGACCGGAGCATAGTGGTCGTTTAGCTCGTTAGTGCATCGAACTAGGGAGTATGACATCAAGTTTGAGCCTCGACGAGCAATAAAGGCACAAGCTTTGGCGGATTTCATGGCCGAGCTTTCCATTTACCCTCGAGCATGGTCCTTCGAGGGAACCACCACCGGAGTCGGAGCCTCCCGAGTGGGACATGTTCGTGGATGGTTCATCCAAAGCCGATCGCCCAGGAGGCGTTCATATCGAGGGCCCACACGGCATGGAGGCTAGCTTACGAGTAGCTTTCCAGTTTCCCGTCACGAACAATGTGGCCGAATACGAGGCGCTCGTAGCAGGTCTCAAGACTGCCCTGAAAGCTGGTTTGCGACGTCTAACTGTGCACAGTGACTCACAGCTCGTCGTAAGCCAGGTTACGGGGACCAATGAATGCAAGGACCCAGTACTCTCGAGGTACTTGCGCCTTGTCAAACACTTACAAGGGCAGTTCGAGCAGCTAAATATTAATAAGATCCCAAGGGATCAAAACACCGTGGTGACAGTGTCTAAGGCGGGCGGATGCATCCTCGAAACCTTAGCACAACCCTCCATAAATATAATTCATGCAATCGACGCCAACGCAACACCTGATTGGAGGGACCCAATCCTTCAGTACCTCCAAACTGGTGCAATCGAGGGCCCACCAGCGTTGCAAAAGAAAATAAGGACGCAGTCAGCCCGTCATGTCATCATAGATGGCACGTTATGGCGTAAAGAATATTCTACTCCTTTGCAGCGATGTGTTGGTCCCGACGATTCCAAACTCATCCTGAACGAAGTCCACTCAGGAGTTTGCGGAGCACACATTGGCTCCGATGCGCTAGCACACAAATGCTTGCGCCTCGGTTATTATTGGCCAACTTTGAGGAAAGACGCGCATGATTTGGTGCGAACGTGCCATAAATGCCAGCTCAACTCTCGCGTCCAACGACAGCCGGCAAGCGAAGTGGTTACGGAGACATACCCTATACCCTTTGCGCTGTGGGGCCTCGATTTAATCGGCCCAATGCCTACGGCCAAGGGCGATTCAAATTTTGTATAGTGGCTGTCGATTACTTCACTAAGTGGGTCGAGGTCCAGCCGCTCGAGAACATAACAACCGCCAAGGTCATACACTTCCTCTGGCACGACCTCGTGGCGCGGTACGGGGCACCAAGAGCCATAATCACAGATAATGGGACTCAATTCGCGAGCAAAAAGCTTAAGGATTGGGCCACTAAGATGAACATACAAATGCTCTACGCTCCCGTGGCACACCCGCAGTCAAATGGCCAGGTAGAAGTAACAAATCGCACGATCAAAGAGGGCCTAAAAAAGCGCCTCGAAGACAAAAAAGAGAAGTGGGTCGAGGCCCTACCCAGCGTCCTCTGGGACTATCGAACAACTACACGGGGACCCACGGGAGAAACTCCTTTCTCCTTGGTTTACGGCGTCGATGCCTTACTACCAATCGAAGTCTCAATACCCACAATCCGAACGCTGTATTACGACGCCCCTCACAATGAGAGCGGTCTTCGAGCGCGTTTGGACCTCGTCGAGGAACTCCGCGAGGGTGCTAGACTTAGGCTTATGGCCTTGCGACAAAGGACAAACCTCGATCACAACGCCAAAGTTCGGGCAAAGCAGATCCACGTGGGTGGTATGGTCTTGCTAAAGGCGGAGTTGTCAGGTCGTAATCCTGGCCATGGCACACTTCGTTCCGGATAGGCGGGGCCTTATGTGGTACACAGTAAAGAAAGAGAGGGTGTATACAAGTTAAAGGACCATCAAGGCAAAAAACTCAAAAACGACTACCACGTCAACGACTTGAGGCCTTATTACGTTTAAGTTGTACGCTCTCCTTTCCATATATAGACAAGGGTATTTAAAGCCTTTGCGTTGTACAAAGCAATGTTCATACATCAAATAAAAAGACAACATTCCAAGTCTTCGCATTTTGCAAGCAATATTAACGTACAGTCAACACTACAACGAGTGCTCATTACTTTATAACGGATGTGCAAAAATGTAATTACAAGCCCCAAAACTAATTGGGGGCATCATCGTTTGGGGGTACAACAGGGGCATCCTCTACATGCCCGGGCAGGATATCATAAGGATATCCTACTCCTAATTTCTTCCCTGCCCTACCCCACTCGAACAAAGCTACAGGAGGGCTCCTCGACCTTCATCGCATCAAGGGGATCCAGCTGTGATTCTTCAACCATAGCCTCCACTTGATGGCGGCATCGTAAGAACCCCTCAAAGATAACGGACCCCCTCATTGCTTGGGCCTCAACCAATTTCTCGGTCAGCGTCTCGAAGAAGTTGCCCACTCGACCAGTCCTCTCTGCGATGGGCTTGATAAACACGCGTGGCTCAAGACTTTCGCCCTCGAACAACTTGAGGCCGAGTTGTTTTCAAGTTGTCCGAAGGCTGAAAGTCCAGCCAAGCCGTTGCTCGACACCGTTGAGATTTCTGGCCAGCTCTTCAACTTGGGCTGCCAAAATTGAGGCCTTCTCCTCTGCTGAGCAGCCCTCACGAGCAGCTCCTCCGCGAGCTTCTCCTTCTCCTCGGCCTTGGCAGCCCTCGAGGACAGCTCCTCGATGAGCTTGTCCTTCTCTCCGGCCCGGGCCTCCATCCGTTGGCACTCCCGAGCACTTGCTCCATCTCGACTGTTAGGTCGTTCTTCGCGTTTTGCTCGGCAAGGAATAGGGCCTCGAGTTCCTTCCCCTTAGCCGTGGCAGCCTTGATTCTTGGCCAACGAGGCCCATAGCCCTCGAGAATGTTGGCCTCTTCACTCTTCGAGGCAGCCAACTCGGCCTCTTTCTCGGCCAAGGCTTTCTTCAGCTCTCCACTTCCTCGGAGTCCTTTGCCTTGGCCTCAAGCCTCTTCACGAGGGCTTCAAGCTCCTCGATTTTGGCCACCAGGCCTTGAGCCAACACAGTCTTCTACAAGTTACGAACACAAAGCGTATAAGTAAAAATGTCCTACAAAAACGCAAATCGGTGGCGCAAGGGACTTGAGAATTCGACTTACCCGAACAAGGTCCCGGCAGATGTCCTTCGCGATATCCAAGGGTCTCGGGGCTGTGTGCTTGGATAGTGCCGGTCACGGCGCATTGAGAGCCCCTCGGCAACTTTTAGTCTCACCTCTTTGTCCCCCAGGAGCACCGACTCGTCGCGAGTCACCCTCATCACGGGGTCCCAGGCCTCCACCAGGGCTGTGCCCTTGCGCCCAAAGGTCTTCCCCCGTAACTCCCGCCGGTAGTCCTCGAGCAGCTGGGGCTCGAAGACCGGGTCAATCCCCTTAAGGGTCTTCGGGATCCTCGAAGGCCTCCTCCCTGATGTTCGGGAACCGCGGCAACCCTTCGAAGCGTCAGCCAAGAGCCCCACAGCTCCTCTGCGCCTCGAATGGAGCTGGGATCTGCTCTCGAGGGCAGGCCCTTTCCCTTTGTCTTTCGCAGGCTTGGGGCGCTATCCGAGGACACTTCTACATCCTCTGCCTCTGCAAAGTTCAAAAGAAGATAAATATAAAAGAACGGTTTACCAAAACTACAAGGCAAGACAGGGTGCTACTGTAATCTTTAAGACGTTTTTCCGAAGATTCTGCTCATCAGAGTCCTCTGAAAGCTCTTCGATGACCATTGGGCCTGACACACTGCCTGGTTGAGCCTCCGTCACCAGCGCCTTCTCTCCAACGGGCTACACGTCTTTCGAAGGCCCAGCTGTAGGCTCCTAGACACCTTTCTTGGTGGGCTCGGAGGCGTACCTCCTCCGCCAACTTCTTGAGGGCTTCCTCAACTCCCC
The DNA here is from genome assembly GCA_024586325.1 of Stellera chamaejasme. Taxonomy (NCBI): domain Eukaryota; kingdom Viridiplantae; phylum Streptophyta; class Magnoliopsida; order Malvales; family Thymelaeaceae; genus Stellera; species Stellera chamaejasme. The sequence continues at coordinate 25,536,690 of CM044985.1, read as the reverse complement.
TTCTTCGCAAAGAGAGTCTTTGGGTGCGACATCTTGACTGTAACAATACACGAATACAAGTTAAGACGAAGCGGAAGACGTAAATCACAAAACGACAGAAACACAAAGCAGACCGTTGGGGTTCTGAAAGCGCCCTCGAAGCGCTCAATAAGGTCGCCATCCAACCCTTCCACCCAATTCTTCAGTGGTGTCTACATGGCCCGACATACGATGGGCCCCGCTAACCCCCACTCTTCGCAGACCACTTCGTCCCGGACTAGCTAGGGTGAAGGGGAACCTACCCTTACACTCCTCGAGCCTCTCCGCATCGCGGACCCATTCACAAAGGGCGTCGAGGGCTTTCTTCCCCTCGCTACCCGCCCACACAGAGGGCTTCACCGACACCTTTGCGTTCTTCTCCTTTATGAAGAACGCAAGGAAACCTCAGCCTATCCTCCTTCAAAATGAAGAAGAAGTTGCTCTTCCAACTCCCCACGAGCTGGTGGTTTCAGCGAAGACTCCGATCTTCACCATTTTGTTCCCCACCTTCACCTCCTCGGGGTCACCGATAGAAGGGGTGTCCGACCGGCCTCTTCAGCGTATAGAAGCTGTAAGAAGGTTTCGTGTAGCACCGTCGTCTTCGCCAAGTGGCAGGCCACCACAAATGCGTTTACGGTGGTAAACACATTTGGGGCTAATTGCCAGTGGCAAACACCCCATCCTCACACAGCTGCAACGAAGAGGGAACAAAGAGGGAGCCTCAATCCGGCTTTGAGTTGGGCTTCATAGACCACCATGGTCTGTTCCCTCATGGCCTCGTCGTTCAACTCCAACCCTGCTTTGCTCAACACATCCCCTGGAGGAAGTCCACAAACCACCCCGGTATACACGTGATGGTTCTGGCAGATGTCTGCCATTTTCTTCCCCGACAGACTTGTTCGGGGCCACACCTTCTCGACATCGGGGCCGACGCCGGGCTTGCTTGGATTCTTGGGAGCCATCTACAGATATAAACCGCAAATTTCAATAACTAAACCCTAGACCCAAGAACCCAGCGGTGGCGCGGCGACGCCTCACTCGCGACAATCGCCGCGACGAGAAAAATAAAATTAAATGGGATACAACTTACCGATTAAATGCGGTGGAGACGAGCGAAAGATTCAACGGCTGGGTTCTTCGAATCTCGCTAGGAAATTCTTCGCTAGTTGCCGAAAATGGAAACTAGATTGCAAAGGAAGCAAAAGCGCAAATGCAATGAAAGCAAAATTTACGGAAAATGACTTGGTTGGCGTATAAGAAGATCGCCAATGGAAGTGAAGCGACTTCCCCCAAAATTACGAAAGGCGCAAAAAGCGCAAAATTTTAAAAGAGCTTCTTGCCAACCGCCACAATCAGTATTGGGCCAAACTTTTGGGCCTACGTTGGGGACAGCTCTTGGGCCTCCCTAATAAAGCTCCAAAACGCCACAATACAACGTGGGCTCAATATCTATTGGCATACTTCTTTCCAAATCGAGCACAGGACTCCAACCCATCCTCCACGTGGGGAGGGCATCTTGATATATATGGCCACCATACACAGTATTGTCAAATGCAAAGGCCATATGGGCGCGTCCACCACAAAGCAGATCTCGTCATTACGGAGACCCCCTCTTACCAAGAAGGACGCCTGCACAAAGCCGTTAGGCACGAAGCGCCATCGCCTCCTCAAGCCAACCGTTACACTATTTGGCATTAAGTCAAAGGAGAGGGAATAATTCCCTAATAACTCCGCTATTATTACACCATTAATACGCCACCATTCCAATTATGGGCACATTTATGGAGATTCTCCAAAGATTTAAGGCCCGTAACGGGGCCTAGCACCACCCTATATATTGGGTGGTGCCCGCCTCAAATAAGGTAATTACTACACACCCACACTTTCCTCCTTTGCTGCACTGAAAGTGTCTCTTTGTGCTGTCCTTGGTCTGGAGCCACTGACCGGTCATCGGAAGATCCTTGATCGCGGAGATTATCTTTTGGCTATCAAGTGTATATAAGAAAACAGGATTTTAATAATACAAAAAGTATAAACAGGATCTCGGTGGGACAGTAATTATTGTTACAAAACTATAAGTGCATTTTACCATATATATATATATATCATTTCTAATGTTAACTCATTATAAGTGCATTTAATTATTTTAAATTTATTTTAAATTTATATTTCACTAAATTTATCTTTCATAAATACATTGAAACAGATTAATGATCGAATACGTCATAAGAATGATCGCGACGGTCTCATCCATCATGAGTTCATGTCGTATATATATGTCGGTATTTGTCATAAAACAGTAGTGACTAAATCTGTCACAAAAATTTAATGATGAACATTTTAATAACAAAAATTTATCGTAATAATGAAGACATAAATGACGAATCGTGTGCGTCATAATCCAATTTTCTTCTGCGTGATGCAATGAGAAATGGTAAAAGGAAAAATGAAAAGAAGAGAAAATTCTAGAGACAGTCATATTTTGAGCTGCATTGACCTATTCTCATCTTAATTTAAGTTTTTGATCCAATTGGATCCTATGTTTTGAATGTTTTACTCAATTGAGTCATGTCGTCCAATTACTCCATTTAATTTGACAACATAATGTAAAATAATGAATTTACCTTAGATTAATTACTGTAATACAGCTCAATATTTTTAAACTAAATGATTCAACTTGAACTTTTTTTTTTGTTTCTAGGATTGACCCACAACTCTTCTTCCACTATCATTTTTACCATCTTCCGTCCAAAAAATTCACATTCATTGCTCAATTAGTATCAAACCCATAATGAAGTTCAAAGCAGTAGCTCATGTCTTTTTCGCATAAGTTGGCAACGCTTCCTTGGCTCTGAGGTCTCAGCCGATATTGCGGCCGCTCTCGCTGCAGCTTCTTTGATTTCGCGGCCGTACGATCGCGAGTACTCTGCTAGGCTCCTCAAGAGGGCTAGAACGGTAATTATAGGTAATCTGAATAACAATGATATTCATGCGACAGTTATAATGGATAATTGAAGAGTAAAGTACATTTTTAATCTCTTATCTTTAGTTATATTTTGATCCCCTTTTAAAAAATTCGTCATATTCTAGTACTGAAATTTTGGTTTTATGTCATGTTTTAGTTCTTCCGTTAATTTTACTGTTAAATACGTCGTTACATTAATGAAATGACTAATATACCAATAACTAAATTTACAACTAAGTCCCTAAATTTATAATAATCTATCAATTTAATCTCAAACTATCTGTTTTCTCTTCATAGACCCACCATGTCTAGATTCCTCCAAAGCATTAACCTTCATTGTCTTCTCAATCTCCTCCCTGAGCTTCAATAGAAGATTTGAACCATTATTCGAGAAGACAAGTTTACTGAGGACGAGGTTTGCATTAACTGTCGGTGCTTTGTTGCTCGTCTCTTCAGATCTGCAAATCGATCGTTTTACTTGGATAATTGTTGCAGTTCTGGTGTGATGAGATGAAGAGATGAAGGCCGGTGACTACAGACTTGCTGGCTTCTGTTGGAGACGAGCTGCAAAGCACCTACGGTAACTAACGAGCACCGTCCGTTGAGCTGCAGTGGCTGTGAAGACCCGATGTCGACGCTAGCAGCAAGGATTCTCTCTGATTCTATTTTCTTAATAATCCACCTCACTGCCATAAACTGTGGAGGAAAGCAGGCATTGCTGGTTAACTGGGAAGCAAAACCTTCATCGGTGGCTTTGTCAGATCTGAGTTACTTTTCAGGGGTAGATCTCGAGGAGGCACGGTGATGGAAGATCAAATAGCGGTGGAGCGGCATTTCAAACAGGCGAAGGCATGAAGAGGCAGAGGGAGACGACTTGAGGGACTTATATGAATATTTATTAAAAGTTTAGTGGCCATGCATCAAACGTGTAATTAGTTTGTATTGTAAGGGGCATTTGCATAAAAATAATCTAATTAACAACCAACTTAACGGAAAAATTAACGGTAGCTCCAAAACGGGACAAAAAACCAAATATTTAGAACTAAAATATGACGAATTCTTAAAATGATATCAAAATATGACACGCACAAAAACTAAGACACTAAAAATGTACTTTACCCGATAATTGAATGCTTGATTGTTGTTTGGTTGGACAATAGGTTTTCGACTTTTCAAATCAATACAGAGGATCATATAATCAGTCTCTAGGACTTTAAATCCGTGACTTTTACTGTGATTATAGTGGATATGAGGTAGGTCTTCATATTCAAAATGCTGTAAATTGAAGCCTGGAAGTTTTGAAAATTGAAGGATGATCTATTGTGGGGAGCAACTAAACCTCCCCTGCAGTACTGGCATTTCATTGTTCACAACATCAAGAACTTTGATATTCATCCCATTGTCACAATTAATTGACAGTAAATTCATTATTTCACACAACACTCAAATTAAACGGAGCAATTGAATGAAAGTGACTCAATTGGATATGAAATTCAAAAAATATGACTCAATTAGATCAAAAACTTAAAATAAGACCAAAATAAATTTACAAAACTTAAAGTAGGACCAACTTAAAATAGGATCACCTGCGAAATTTACTTAAAACAAAAAACCCTTTTACACCTTCTTGACATAACAAGGCCGGCAACAGGTAAAAAAACAAAAAAAGAAAAAACAAAGGTCGGCAACATAAAACAAAGGTCGGCAACATGTTTAATTAAGAGAGCAATGTCCAAACTCCAAACACAATGAGCAGATTTAAATAAGTTATCTTGTATATTCATATATAGCGATGCTCAGATAAGTTATCTTGTATTTTCGTATTTGCCAATACACATTTGAGATATAAGGATTAATTCTTCCATATTGAGCGCATCCTCACACAATCATCCTGTACTGAGCACCTAGACTCCTTGTGAAATTAGAGATCTGAGATTGAAGAGTTGGGGCGAGTAAGGCACCAGAAAAGAGATCATCATGGGCTTCTTGTCCTCACAATTTAGACTAAGCCTCATCAAAGTCATCATCTCCTATATATGGATTCTCTCCATTGGTATGAACCTAACTCCATTTAATCTCTTCTTTATCATAATCTTCATCACCTTCTTGTTTTTTCTCTTGCTATATACTCCCTTCTTCCTACAAAAGTTGTCAAGTTTCTTTTTAAACAAACTTTCTATTACCATTTTTTTTAAAAATCATGTTACCCTCTTATCTTACAATTTGGGTCCCCGAGCTTTTTTTCTAACTTCAACTCATCGTAAAATTGGGGTTAACATAGTGGCGAAGCCGGGAATCAGACCTTGGGGTGGCGGGGATGGGTATTGAAATTTCTTTAAAAATCTATTTACACCCTAGGTTTTGAACCTAACTGTTTAATCACTTCTAAACTTAACAATTCTACCCAAAAGTTTTCAAACTTCACTTAAACCCACTCACCCACATGACCACCGCCGGACCAACGACGGAAAATCTGGAACGGTCAAGAAACACCTCTAGGCCGTAGATTGGGACCTAAGGATGCCGGCTCACGGCCTAAGGCCGCTAGATAGCGCGATCCGGTGGCTTGGGGCCGCAATTCCCCAGCCTTAGGCTGCGATCCGGCGGGCCTAGGCCTTATCTACGGCCTAGAGGTGTTTCTTGACCGTCACTACGTAGAGAAGGCAGGCCTCACTGCGGCCCATTGCGCAGTTGGCCCGTGGTACCAACTGCGGCGAGGGCCGCAGTGAACGCCGCAGTTGAAATGTCCGCAGTTTTGGACTCACTGCGGCTTTGGCCGTGGTACGTACTGCGGCCTCACTGCGGTGCATGCCGCAGTACACCTGACAGCAGCTGTCAGCCGTTTTGGCTGCGCCGCCAATTATTACTGCGGCATCACTGCGTCGTTTGCCACAGTAATAAGAATTTTTTGTGAAAAAAAATAAATTTTTATAAATATTTAGTAACTATTATTTAAATCATTAAATGAAAATATAATAATAATGTTAATTAAGAAAGTAATTAATAATTGAAATAAATATAAATTGAATGTATATTGGATATAATTAACCACAAAATATTCACAGTAATTCTAATTCTAAACGTTGGGAGGATGCTGTTGTAGAAAATCGTCGAAATCCGAATCATCCATCCTGTTGAGGAAGTTGTTAAAAAAGTTGATCTGGCCGGTCTGCTGGTCCGATGTCCGCGGCGGCTCGGGCGGAGTGGAGGGTGAGGTCGGGATTCGGAGAAGGCGGCCTCGGAGGATGCTCGTGACGTGGTGAGGGGGAAGGCCGGGATGGTCCGGCGACATAAGTCTCTGGCACGTCGGAGAGTCGGACATGTCCCCCCATGCGTAGCGCCGACCAGATGCTGCTGATCGCCGCTTCCGTCGAACGCGTCATCTCGTACGCCGCTTCCGTATTTTCCGGTAGTGGTCTGGCGGTGGTCCGGTGGGTGAGTGGGTTTAAGTGAAGTTTGATAACTTTTGGGTAGAATTGTTAAGTTTAGAATTGTTTGGGGTGATTAAAAAGTTAGGTTCAAAACCTAGGGTGTAAATAGATTTTTTAAAGAAATTTCAGTGGCTAAAATTTTCATTTTTTTCAAAGATCCGTCAAACTTAACGCATCGTTAACTGAAAAGGACCACAAATGATGAAAAAATTTGAAAACGAGATCTTAATAGTAAAAATTCTTAAAATAGGACTTCGGTGGGACAATAATTAAACTTGCGGGACTATGGTTGTACTTTACCCATTTAAGTAACTTATTAAAAGAGTAGTGTTCAGGAAAAATATTTCCCCAATTTTTGTTCCAATTTTTTCAATCCCAATATATAAAAGAACCTTGAATATATCGATTTTTCATCAATTCTCTATCAAATCACATTTTCCTCAAATTTCTCTTCTCACATACATCTCATTAGTAAATTTAAACACACATCCCTAAAATTTTCAAAATAATTTTCCAATCTTTGTTGAGCAAACCCAAGCATTTTAATTAAGGAAACAGGGAGTAAATTTAATAAAAGGATTAAATTTTATTGATGAATTAACGAATAAAAAGTTTGGATTCTCTATAATCTATTTTACGGTGTGTTATTTTGGTGTGATTTTAATTAGGAACAAGTTAATGATTGTATAAAAAAGTGATGTGAAGTTTATGAGGAAGAAATTGGTGACAAAAATTCATGACATATTAAAAAAGTGTAATTAATTAAGGCCATATTATTTTTAACTATTACATTAAAAAAAACATCACAAAATCCATCAAAATTAAAAATTTCACCAATTTTTCTCTCTCACGAATATCAAATACTCAAACACTTTTTTTATTAAGAAACAAATATGCAAACTTTTATTACACGCCCAAAATCAAACACCCTAAAATGAATATAGCCTAAATCCTAAAATTTTATTTTTAAAATTCACCCATCCCTTTTTTTTTAATCACTTCCTGATCATGGCACACAAATTAATACTTTCTCTGTCCGTAAAAGATTCAGCCATTTGAGTTTAGTGTTTCAAGGTTCAATGTTATATTAGAATTTTAACAAAGATAAATATTTTAAAAAAAATTCAGAAAAAATATATTTAGAAAATTTAGATTTGAAATTATAATTCACATAAGAAATATTTAATTTTTAATGTCTAAACATTCATGAAAAAAATTGTGGATTAAATACTGTGAAACTGTCAAATCAAATATCAAATAGCTAAATTTCTTGTGGATGGAGGGAGTGAAACTTTTCACTTCCCCTTATACCCACAATTTCCTATCCCACTACGTGGGAAGACATTTTTATCATGCGGCCCGTCTTGCGGTTTGGGCATGATAAGCCCATTCTGTGATAAATGACGCGATTCCCAGACGCATAAGATTTCTGCGCCTTAGCCGCAGTAAGGCCGCAGTAAATTTGACGCAGTAAGATTTACTGCGGCCAAGGCCGCAGTAAGGCCGCAGTAAATTTTTTTTTTAGGGTTAAAACTCCCCTTTCTCTTCATCCGTCGCACCATTCTTCTTCATTTTCTTCGTTCTTTCTCTTGTTCTTCTTCTTCTTCATCTTGTTCTTCCTCTTGTTCTTCTTCTTCATCTTTTTCTTCCTCTGTTTCTTCTTCTTCTTCTTCTTCTTCTTCTTCTTTAGTTTCTTCTTCTTCTTATTATTCTTCTTCTTTCTTCTTCCTTTTTCTTCTTCTTCTTCTTCTTCTTCTTCTTCTTCTTCGAATTCTTCTTCTTCTTCTTCTTCTTCTTCTTCTTCTTCTTCTTTCTTCTTCTTCTTCTTCTTGAATTCTTCTTCTACCTCTGCTTTTCTTTTATGTTTCTTCTTCTTCTTCTTCTTCTTCTTCTTCTTCTTCTTCTGTTTCTTCTTCTTCTTCTTCTTCTTCTCCTTCTTGAATTTTAAGGTTTCATTGGGCGAATCCGGATGAACATTCATCCGGATTCGCCCAATTTTTTTAATTATTCAAGCTATTCTGCGGCCATGGCGCGCAGTGAGGCCGCGATACGTCATCGCGCCGACGCCGCGATGCGTTAAATCGCCGACATTCCAAGCTGCGGCGTTCATCGCGGCCGTCGCGCAGATTGGTACCACGGGCCAAGCTGCGCGTTAGCCGCATGAGGCCTCGCCTTTCGGGCGTAGTGCCCCTCTCATACTCTGTCTCCTTTTCTGTCTCTCTCAGCTGACCTCTGTGGACCAAATGATTTTTATTATTGTTTCTTCTCTTGGGTTCCATTCATTCCATTCATTTAACAATGGAGGTAAGCAATTAGAAATCTGAAAATAAAAAAAATCAAATATAAAGACATCTATTTTGTTGTAGTTACATCACCCTAATCACGAAATCAACCACCTAGCTCATTGTCGGTATTGTGCTACCTGTCCACTACCACCTAGAATGTTGATGGAGAATGAGGAATAAGAAAATGAAGGACTCTGCAAGTGCAAGGATTATGGTGGAGAAGAGAGAAGTAATTGAAGGAAATTGGGACTTGCAGGTAATGGACAAATATGGGAGAGAGAGAGAAGTATAAAGGCAATTTAGTAATTTCATAGGAAAAAGTTGTTATAAGAACAAAAAATGTTTCAAAATATTTGGGACGACCTAAAAAAAAGTGTTTTAAAAATTTAAAAACGGAGGGAGTATATCTTAATCACAAGTGGTATATTTATGAATTAGTTTGAGTTTGGGTTGAGTTGAGCAATATAAGGGATATAGGTAACCCTATTCATGCTAGCTTTATGGAAAATTAATAGAATCAATACATAAACTAATTTAAATATACACTATATGCCGTTATATTCTTTTTCAAAAAGAAACATTTGGGGTGGTGGCTAATGCCACACCCTATCCCTCAATAGTTGCACCACTGGGTTCATAAGACTTTCTCTTTCATTCTTTTCGAGTGAGTAAAATTATCAAAACATACATTTTCAACTAATTTCTTTAATATGCAGACTCAATAAAACTCTCTATCTTTTGTGGGATGGAGGGAGACTAGTTACATACTTCCTCTCGCACAGGATGAAACATTTCACCAAAGCACAAATATTAAGAATTGTTTAAAGGTACTCCAATAAAATAAAACTATCATATAAGGTAAAAAATGCTTTTATGGTGAAGAAACAAAATTTAGAGTAATAGGTAATTAAAAGTTGTTTCTTTTTAAGAAAACATTTCAACCTCCAAAGGAAAGCCAAAAAAGGATTAAGTTCCATCAACAGAGGTAGTAATATTTAACAATTTTGTTCCATCAACAAAGGGAGTAATATATTGAACAAATTTTTTTCTTTTTCCTCTCTCTCGCTTTCTCTTTTTAATGAATTAATTTGCAGGAACACTGGTGAATGCATCATGTGATATTACTTTATATAATGGTTGTGGAGATTTCCAAGCATTTCGTGGTTTATCCAGCTGCAACGAAAATGATGCAGATAATATCTGCAAGTCAATTTGTCTTGGGATTGGAGTCTCCACTGGAAACCCAAACGATTCAAATGATTGTTGCTGGGATACGGCTCAGGCACCACTTCCAGATCAGTCAACAATGTCCACAGAGGGAACTATGGCGGCATATGGAACTGCTACATGTTGTTGTAACCCTCAGACTACTACTACTACTACTCAAACAACGGACGACCCCCCATTACCACCAGACAATGACAATCAAGATTATGGTATGAACATGCACACTACTAATGATCAAAATGTTCCATTTGTGTTAAAATTAAGACTTACTGCTTCCGTCCCAAGAAAGATGATATTGTTTTAAAAAATTTCAAAAAGATATTTTTAGAAAGTATAGACACTTCGCTTTTCATATGCATATAAACTATTTTTGAAATCGTGAAGAAAAAAAAATCATAGATAAAATGATGTGAATAGTAAACGGATATCTATAAAAAAGTGCATGTTGGTAAAACAGAGTAAAACTCAAACGACAGTTCATAACCTTAAGGATGGCTCGTAGTATTATAAAATGTATTCAGACTTGCAAGGAAAGAAAACATTTTAATGATCTCTAAGAATAAAAATGTTCCGATACAAGTCCGCTGTAAGTTCTCTTTCCGGTTGAAGCTTATTCTTGAAGCTCCCTCGAACAATTTTAAACCGCACGGGCAAATAGTTGACGCAAAATATATCAGAGGTCTCAGCAAGCACATCATCGACATGTGAACTGGGGCTTCATGTTACCTATGATCTCTGAAACACTATAAGTAGTGGAGTTAGTAATAAAAGAAAGAATAATGATCGAAAATAGTTCATGGAGGGTTCCCTAAGTTATATATTAACTGAGAAGTTAGGACAAAGAGAGGTATTTTGAAATACCAAAATACTCATAACTTGTTTAGTGCACTATATAGAGAAATCCAATTACTGCGGCTTCCGCCGCAGTAAATCCGCAGCTTCTCTACGTAGTGGTGTTTTAGTTGAGGAAGATCTAAATGTTAACATTTAAAGCCTACTGATATTCATAAAGGCAGCAACTAATTAATTCAAAGTTACAACCTAAAAATAGATTAACTATAGTTTCAGCTTCAACATCAAAATAGGCAGAGACTAGGCTAAGGTTACACAAGCAACCAAGCTTACCAAACTGAAACCTTTAAAATAAGGAAACAACCAAGAGGATTAAAGAAAACTATATTAACATGTTAGAAAAAGAAAAGAGGAAGTATTTAGGCAATTAAACTCTATTACCTAAAAGCTTAAGGGCCGAAGCTAAAACACAAAAGGCTATAATTAATCTAATGGTCACTAAACTAGAAAAGTTAACCAAGCAAGGTAGAAAATAATGTACCAACTCACACGGTTCCAAGAGCATGAAATGGACAGCTATAGAAGTTCATGGATAAACATCATAAATTCCAGCTCTTCTACCCACTAGTGGGTAAAACCACTAGCTGATTCTAATACTATCTAACTAATTTAACTAACTAATTAACAATTTTAAAGACTAAAATACCTTTCTAGCTGAGTATTTACACATATAACACAACTAGTGGTTTTTCTAACTAGTTGGTAAATAACATCCTCCCATAAATTCCCAATGTAAAAGGAAAAGCTTACAAACAAAGGAAATAAGTGAATTTACACATGCACATGGTAAGAATCTTTAATAACTAGGCACTAAAAAGGCTTCTAAGTCTACAAGGAATATGGAAGAGAAAATGGATCTCCAGGGAATATGAAATGCACATGGCTGCAAGTACCTAAAATTAGCAAGTAAATCTGTAAAACAGTAAACAAGTTTAGTTCCACAAATCGGATGTAATGGGAAAATTAACCCATAACCGTAACATGCTTGGCCAATCAGGAATATGGTTTTTGTGTCTTAGCTACAACCGATTAAACGAAGAATTCTAAAGTACGTATGGAGTGACTAAAAAAATTCATCTATTTAAGTAGACTATGAAATCATCTATTCACTTGGCACAATCAATTGGCCGATGAACTCGATCGCCGCCCAACCAGTGCTAGCGACAACCAGCCTTTCGTCCCTCCAACCATGCCGTTGCCCTTCACCAGTTTCGAGCTCGGGCTATAGCTCGATGCCTACTCCGTCTCCGCCTTGCATCCGTTGAACAAACCAAAAGCCCCAGCCTTCCAGTCCCAAATCGTTCTGTGTTTTTGTTCTTCACTGAAACCTCTTGTAATCTCATGGGGTCGAGAGAAGGTCCAATTTTACCACTAACGTTTGGCAAATGGACTTATTTTGCCCATTCTTTGAAAAAAGACTCATTTTACCATACTCCTTAGTTTCATCGTCTAATTTTGTCACTCAAATAGTTTGTTGGTCCCATTTTATCATTACGTTAGCAGGCAGACACTATTTGTCGTAACGGTTGTTACACGTGTGCGGCCTGATGGTATGTGGATTATAGTTTATCAAGTTTCCATTCATTCCTTCCACCATACTGTCACTGTTGGGTCACCACCGCCTGACCGCGATTGCCCCTGCCAACCACGCCACAATTCACCGTTTGCGGTCTAGGGCCGTAAATTGGGGCCTAAGGCTACCGGATCCCAGCGTAGGGCTTCCGATTCGCGGCCTAGGGTAGCTCTTCGCCGACCTTAAGCCAAAATCTGGCGGCCGAGATTCGGCGTCCCTAAGCCCGAATCTACGACTCGGTGTATTTCTTTCTCCGTTCCAGATCTTCTGTCGGTGGTCGGCCCTGGTTTGGTGGGTGTTTTGAGTTTTTAGTGAAGTTTGAAAACTTTTTGGTACAAATGTTAAGTTTATAATTATTGGGATGTGTCTAAATGGTTAGGTTTAAAATTTAGGGTATAAATAGATTATTTTTTAGAAAAATGGGTTGTTAAAATTATCATTTTTGCATAAAAAAAATATACATCTCACCTCTTCATTAAATGTCAGGTCAGATAAAAAAATCCATGATTAGTAAAATACACGCCACGCTTGCGATTTTTTACAACGATGGTGAAATGAGACCAAAACTCATAACGGAAGTGGTAGAATAAGGCTTTTGTTTTCAAAGTAGTGGTAATATGGATTCATTTGCCAAACGTTAATGGCAATATGGGATCTCTTCCCTAATCTCGTATCTGTAATGTTTCAAGCCTTAAGGGTGAATTAGTGTCTTTAGCTTAGGGTAAAATTACAGCTACATCCTTGGTAGATTTCATTTAATTCGTTTTAGCCCCATCTCAGTAGTTAAGTTTCACTTAGGAAGCAAAGATTGCAAGCCATTATCAGACATAAACTTCCTCGTACCAACTACTCTATTCAACCCATAAAAGATACTTCCCAAAATAGTTGCTATGTTTCTCTTTAGGAAAGTTTTATCTACTTCTTTTATTTTAGGAAAATGTTAACAAGTGCCTGAAGAACATTTGGGTGAGTTTATTTCATTTTCTTATACCTCTCTAGATATGTGATAATATTATAATGATACAAAATAAAAAAATAAAATAATAGATTTGATACAGAAAAAAAAGATAAAAGTACATTTAAGAAGTGCCCTCACGGCAGGCACCCATTAACAATACTCTCCCTCATTTTACCTTACTTTTTAATCTCATATATTTTTATCCTCATTTTCTATTTTTCTTTAATATCCATGCCACAAAGACTATCATCTATATAGTGGCATAGGGAGTAATTTATGACATTCTTGAAATTACAAGTGCTTAGGAATTGACGTATCTTAGAAATTAAAGTGTTGCATGACTTATTAGACGAGTAAGTAATAAATATGTTACATATTGATGATATTAATTCAAAAGTGGCACTTTTACTATAACATGTTCTAACTAAGGAAAGGAAATAAAATGGTGAAAATTAGAGAGGAGAAATGAGAGAGAGAGAGAATATATTTGGATATTGAATGTGTAAAAGAACGGAAGCGTAAATAATTCATCATTTAATTATACTTCTAGCATCATTCGTTTATAAAGCGGCTCTTCTATTTACCCATTAGTGGGTAAAACCACTAACTGATTCTAATATTATCTAATTAATTTAACTAATTAACTAACAATTTTAAAAATTAAAATATTCTTCTAACATGATATTTACACACATAACAGCTAGTGATTTTTCCAACTAATTGATAAATAACATCATCATTTATAAAGTACTACCTACGTTACAAAAAGATTCTAATGTTTTCAGCATTTAATCTATAATTTTATTTCTTTAATATTTTGATATAGAAAATTAAATAATTTATATGCAAATGATAATTCAACATTTCTAGCTAGTTTTTAAAGCCATTTTAAAAAAAACTTCACAAATTTTTTCTTGCAATAATTTGAGTTAATTACAACATCGAAAATTAAACGTTTGAATTATTTTGTGACTGATGGTGTAAAAGTAGATATAAATCCAGTAGTTGTTTAATCCAGTTTCCTAATGCTCCTATTACTAATGACATAGTTTTCCTTAAAAAGACTAAACAATAGAACTTATCTAATTCTGTAAAGCTTTCATCATCGTTAATGAGTTTTACTATAAAATATGGTTTCCATTTCTTCTTATCCTTCTGACTATTCAAAATTTGCAGACGTCGACTATGATGAAAGTAAATGTCTACAGATCATACCAATGGAGGATGAAGTTTACGAAATCTCTAATTTACCACAAAGTTCATTTTGAAGTGATAATGTCACCAACGTTTTATTGAATTGGTAAATTTACCATTGGACGTTAAGTTATCCCTATTGGCAGTGAGATGCACTTAGATGGTGCTCACGTGGTATGCTACTGGGTGATTATGTGAACATTGACAATATATTTTGTATGGATAATGTTTTATTTCACCTTAAAGTCTATCACAATTTAAGGGTTAAATTGTTAGTTTAACAAATTTTAAGCGAAATTAAAACATTAACCCTATAAAATGTACAATCAATATCCATTTGGAGTGTGTTTTGGCATAACGCACTTGTTGTATTGAAAATAAAGTGCATAAGATAAATTGTTGGAAATTAACATGATAAATAAACGCCTCCCATCGAAATCTCTAACCGACAATGAAAAACCAGAGTTAATGTAACTCTAGAAATTCTAAGTTATGGGGGTTGGATAAATATCAAGCAGTGACCTCTCGGCCTAAAGCCATTCTCACCATTGGCAGTGGCAGATCTAGGGTGTAAAAGCTAGGTGAGAGGAATTGTTTTATCATTAATAGGTATACGTTTTGATAAATTAAGACAAAAATTTTACAGTGTTATTAAAATTTTGATAAAAAAATATACGAAATTATAGATTAAGACACTGTAAGATACTCTCTCCTTCCTCAATTAATTGTACACTTTGTGTTGTCGCGGAGATTAAGATTAATGTAAGATTTTATGTAGTTTGATTTAATTACCCTTGAGTAGAGGTTGTACAATAAATGTATATAAAAAGTTAAGATAAAGTGAAAATACTTTGGTAACTTTAGATGAGATAAGTAATTTCTATTTAAGGAAAAATGTAGAATTTTTTAGGGATTGTCGGCCCCACCGCCCCCGGAAGCTAGCGGAAGCGTCTTTGTTGCGGATAAGGAGCCTCGCGTTTTCTCAGACAAGAAGTGGCCGAATACCCTTACCGCTATTTACACCCATCAGTTATTGGGTTAATGCAAGGGACGATCGTTCCCCATCGGGCAAAGATGCCCAAGGCAAAAAAAGGGGGTGGTGGGGGCGAGAGTGCCCTGATTAGGAAGAGGAAGGTTGCCCCGGCGGAGGGAATATCTTAGACCGTGAAGGTGGCCAAGGTGGCCCCGACTACCTTGGTGGATAAGACTGGGACAGTAGGAGCGCCGGAGAAAGGGGCGGAGGCTACTACATCGCCACCGTCAAGTGCCCTAGTACCTGCTCAGGGACTGGGGGAGTCTGGGTAGGACATGCGATGGTTGCTGCGGGTTGTGGGCCCGCAAGTGGTGGACCCGTGGGGGAGGGGTCCACCACTTCGAAGAGTACGAGCTCCAGGGTGAGCCATAGCCTGAAAGTCTCGGCTGGCGCGAGGCTGCTGTTGATTTTAGGATCATCATTAACATGCTTTCATGTTAACATATCATATATGCATCACAAGCATATCACGTGATATATAATAGTACTAGATAAGAGGCATATCTTTCATCAAGGTAACAGGTTAAGGGCCTTGAAGGCTCTTGCTCCTAGTTGAGGCGAGACTTCCTTCTTCTAAGGAAGAGGCCAACTTGGAGGCACACCAAGAAGGTGGATTAGAGATAAAGAATCTCTAATGTGGTTTCACCCACAAACTCTAAAAGAATGTTAAGCTAATTTCGGCTTTAAGAGGGAGAGAAGAGAGGGGCAATGCTGCCAAGGGATGAGGAAATGGCCAGTCCCCTCATCCCTATTTATAGAGTGCGAAAGGAGGCAAGAGGTGCCCTTTCAATTGCCAAAAGTGTGCCTCAAATAGGTCACAAACTTTCGGCTATTGAAGGCTCTCTCACAAGCCGAAAAGTGGTGACTCTTTCCCACACCATTTCGGCCTCAAATGCCGAACTAACACCTCCATTGGTCAATGGTCATGTGCCTTGGCCAAGGGTTGTAGCCTTTAGGTGAGGAGATGTGTCTCTACACAAGAGACGTGTCCTTTGGCTCAAAAGTCACAACTTTTGGCCAAATTGTGTCACACACATATTTCAGCTATGAACTCTATGAGCTAGTACAAAACTAACTCAACTTGCTATCCATCCATATTGAGCTCCATTGAGCTCAAATTCAGATCACAATGAGCTTAATGTTGCTCCTCTACTCCTTTAGCTCCAATGAGCTGGAGTTAGCTACATTTAGCTAACATGAGCTAAAGTCCAGCTGACTACAGCTACTTCTAGCTGAAGTGAGCTGACTTGAGCTGAGTCTAGCTACTTCTAGTTGGAGTGAGCTACACTTGAGTTGAGTTGAGCTGCACCCAGCTCCAATGAGCTGGAGAGAGAGAGCTGAGTCTAGTTACTTCTAGCTAGAGTTAGCTCAAGTTGAGCTGGTTCCGGTTACTTGTAGCTGGAGTAAGTTGAAGTCCAGCTGCACCCAGCTCCCATGAGTTGGTGTGAGCTGACTTGAGCTGCTTCGAGCTGCTCCCAGCTGGAGTTGAGCTAAGGTGAGCTACTTCTAGCTGACCTTGAGCTGGGTGAGCTAAGTTCAGCTACTTCTAGCTGAGGTGAGCTACATCTAGCCACCTTTAAGCTCCAACTTAGCCCCATGAGCTCAAGCAACACCTTAAAAGGTCTTGGTATGCCAGAAATTCCAACAACTGCTGGCCACACGAAGGGCCAGGTTGGGTTAAAGCAGAATATTTCTCCCACCCGTTCAGATAGTGGAGCTTCGCCCACGGCGGAGTGAGCCACCATTGGGGTAGCGGTTGAGACGCCGGTTGTTGTGCCGGACCAAGGACCCATGGTCGCCGAGTCCGCGAGGCCTGGTGCCATTGTTGTTGTGCCAAAGGACGCGCCCACCACTAAGTGGGAGATGCTGTCACCTTCTCCCTCAGCCCCCGCAGTGAAGTGGGGGAATCATGCAAGAGGGGTAAGTTGACTGGTATTTTTTCGACTTGTCATTATGTATTGTTGGTATTAGGTTTAAGCTGACTTGTTTAGTGTTGCAGCGTCTTACTCCGGGATCCGGGAGGAGTTAGAAGCATGGGGGCAGCCAGGTGCCGGGAAGTGGACATCACAGGGAAGGCCGCGAAGCTAGAGAAGATGAGGCTGTGGCCTGCCTTTATGGAGCAGAAGAGGCTTCAGGCTCAGTGCCATAAGCTCTCAGGGGGCATGTTGCAGGAATTCGACCCTACGAGGGTAAAGGCCTTTCACGAGAGCTTGCTTGCCTCCACCTGCCGCTGCTGGGGGATCTTGCGGGGCATGGGACCCCATATTTCGCTCACCAATTGTCATTCTCTCAAGGGGGATGACGCTACATTGATGTCCTATTTGGAGAGGTTGCAGACCCCTGTTGATAGAGGCATAATCAAGAAAAACCCGAAGTCTCTCATTCGGGCCATGATGGACAGTACCCTCCTTCACCCCCGCGTAAATGCAATGATTGATGCGTGGGTTGTTTGTTGTGAATTTTTTATGACAGTGTTTTCTCTTGCGCAGGGCGCTTTTAAGTCTTGGAATGGTCTGCACTAATGGGGGATTTTCTTGAGTTTGTGACGAAGCGGGATCACATCGCAGAGGAGATGGAGGAAGTGCTTAGTAATGAGCTAGAGGCTTCACAGGCAGAGGCGGCCAAAGTGAGGGCCCGGTTTGGGGTCCTCGAGACAAGAGTGCTCCAGCTCGAGAGTTGGTGCGGCGTTGCCAATGATGAGAAACACACTCTTGAGCTGGAGTGGCTGAACAAAGAACCAGTTCTTTATGACCCTGCGGTAGAGGGTGGTGGAGTAGGACGTTCTCCTGGAGCGGCAATTCAAAACTATTGAAGATGCCAAGGGGCTGCTCTAGGCAACAAAGCTCCAAGAGGAGAAGGATGCCCAGGCTGCAGGGAACGTCGTTCAGGAGGCCAAGAATGTTGTTATTAAGGCCAATGAAGAGTTGGAGGCGGCCAAAAAGAGAGTTACTGATGCAGAGGCCGCACTGGAGGTGGCGAGGAAGCAGGCTGTTGAGGCAGAGGCTATTACTGCATATTAGGCGAAGGAGACCGTGGCCAGGGCAGAGGAGTTGATCGCCGCGGTAGCCATGTTTTAGGCCATTTAGAAGGAGCTAGGCCTCCCGTCTTCGAAGGTGAGAGGTGGGATCAACCCTCAAGCATCAAGGTGAAGCTTCTCGATCACCTCACTTGCATGAAAACCAGGATCAAGGAGCTACGCGGCTAAAGGGACATTGGGGTACATGCCTTCGAGGTAGAATGGCTACAATGTCGGCGGTAGGCGAAGAGACTGTACCCCGACCATAACTACTCATCTTTGGATACCACGCAGTGTGAAGATCCAGAGGTAGATGCGTTGCTTGAATGGGCGAGGCCCATAAAATGATGGGAGAGGCATGGTCCCTAGAAGAAGGGGTGGAACCTCCAATGTTGTGGATGCCCCCAATAGGTTGTAATTCTGTTATTTTTAATGAAGTGGTTGTCTTTCCTTCTAATTCGTTGTTGATTTGATTGTTGCGCATGCGCCTAGATTAGGGCGTTATCAGCGAGCATGGGTGTATTTCTAAATTCCCGCAAAGGGTTAGGGTTACGCATATGAAGTAGTTAGTGCTTTTTATGTGAATGCCATGTGAGGAGCCGTGGGGTGCCCATTCCCGAACCTTGTTCAATGTTGGGTTCTGGACCTAAATAGGCCTAGTACCTATATCTTGGATAAAGGTTAGGGCAAGAAACCGCTCTTGACGATTTAGCATGGAGGGTTAAGTCTGACCTAAGGTGAGTAGACTTTGACGCAACGAGGGAGCTTATAGAGAAGACAAACGTTTCATTAATAATTGATGCATGGTATTATACATAGTAGAGACACAAGTCATCCGCATAATAGTGCCTAAGGAGTATCTTTCCCGTCCAACTCATTTATGAATGATGTAGGGGCCCGTACACCGAGGTGAACCTTGGCGTCATTGTCCAGGTTTGTGCCTTTGTTTAAAGGTAGTGAGGCAAAATCGCACACTCTCACGGAGCTCCTCAAGGAGGTCCAGTCGTGAGCGAAGGCCTATGTCATAATTTTCATTGTTGGAATAGAGTGTCCAGATTGTTGTGACGTTCGCTGCAATGGGGAACAGAGCATCCGTGCCATAGACGGGGGTGAAGGGAGTCGCCAGTGAGGGTGCGAGGCGTGGTGCGATACTCCCAGAGGAAGCTAGTGAGCTGATCGATCCATTGTTTCTTGAAACCCTTCTTGATGGTACGATTAGTGACCTCGACCTTGCCATTGGACTGAGGATGGGCGACAGACACATATTTCATTTGTATATTGTTTTTTGTTGCCCATTCAAGAACCTTGAGGCTGGAAAACTACGAACCATTTGGCGAGGCGATGAAATCCTCGAGGGCATGTGCCTTGATTGCCCTGCGAGGTTCGTAGTGGATGTCAAATTCCCCCATTTCGATGCACCATTTGGTAAGGCGGCCAGAATGCTCTCGTCATTGGAGGATATCCATGATGGGGAGATCTGTCCGGACTACTATTGTATGTGTCTGGAAATAAGGCTTGAGTTTTTAAGCAGCGAGGACCAAGGCTAGGACCGCCTTTTGCAGTAGGGGGTAGCGCGACTCCGCCCCTTGCAACGTGTGGCTTGTGTAGTACATGGGTCATTACTTGTCGTCAACCTCCATGATGAGTACTAAGGATACGTTGTTGTCCGCTATAAAAGGTAGAGTGTGAAGATGTCACCAGCCGAGGCCGGGGTAGGGAGCTCCTGTAAGTGAGTCTTGATGGCTTCAAGGCTTCCACATAATTTGGTGTCCACTTACAGGCCTTCTTCTTTTGTATTTTTGTGAAGTAGGGTTTGCACCTGTCCCCGATCTTGGAGATAAAACGACCTATGGCCACCAGGCGTCCCGTGAGCTTCTAGAAATCCTTGAACCCTGTGAGTGTTTCGAGGTTTGCTATCGCAACAATCTTCTTGGGGTTCACCTCAATGCGCTTTGCAGAGATGTGGTAGCCCAGGAACTTACCTTCTCCAACTCTGAAAGTTCACTTGGCAAGATTCAAGCGCATGTTGTATCGGTGATGGTTGTCGAAGGTTTCTTCTAGGTCATCTAAGTCCTGAGCGAAGACAATATTTTTTATGACAATGTCAACAACATAAGATTCGACGTTTTGACCAATTTGGCTGACGAATACCCTGTTCATCAATCTTTGATAGGTAGCTTCTGCATTATTGAGGCCAAAAGGCATGCGAACATAGTAATAAACGGCTTCGCCAATGGTGAAGGCCATTTTTATGGCGTCGGCGGGATCAATTTAAATCTGATGGTAGCCACTGTAACTGTCCATCAAGGAGAGGATGCGATACTTGACAGTGGAGTCTACCAGTTGGTCGATCGGTGGTAGAGGATAAGGGTCTTTAGAGCAAGCTCTGTTGACCCCTTTATAGTCAACACAGAGTCGCCAATTACTATTCTCCTTGTCGATGAGGACTATGTTAGCGAGCCACTCAGTATAATGAATTTCCTTTATTATTTTAGCACCCAGTAATTTATGAACCTCTTTCCTTACAAAGTCCCTACGTTCAGGAGCAATGGTCCTGGTCTTCTGCCTAACTAGCGCGTAGCCAGATAGTACATTAAGCTTATGGGAAATGACAGAAGGATCAACTTTAAGGAGGTCTTCAGGTCCCCAGACGAAGACGTCTATGTTGGTGGTGAGTAGGTGGATGAGGTCATCCTTGTCACCCTTGACGAGATCAGTGCCGACTCTGAACTTCTTGGCTAGTTTGACTTCGACCTCCTTGAAAGCGCCGGTAAGGTCAGAAGGAGCATCAGCATCCTTAGCGGTGGAGTTTTTAGGTTTCGCAAGGGCCTTACACTTTGTCTCCATGCAGTGAGGGAGATGTGGCGGTCACGTCAGGCTGGCCACATAGTTGTCTCTGTCGTGGCTCTGGTTGACGTAGATAAAAGCATCGCCAGAGGAAGTTGCGACGGTAAGGGTCAAGGTTCGCACATCACAACGGATATAGAACTCGGCCTACGTGGGTCGCCTGAGTATGACATTGTTGTTGATTTTAGGATCGTCTTTAACATGCTTCACATGTTCGCATTCATCAATACCGAAGAAAGGATTAAGAGTATGTACCTTTCTTCTAGACGCAGCTTAAGAATCTTAGAGATTCTTGCTCCTTGTTGATGTAGAAGACTCGGCTTGGGGAACACCTTAAGGGCGGCTTGAAGATGATTTGTCTCCAAGGTGAGTTCCACTCACAATGCTCTTAGAATGCCTTCTAGTTCGTAAGAGGAAGTATGAAGGAAGAAGAGAGAACCAATGCTGGTTGTGGGATGATTAGAAATGGCGCATCCTCCCTCTATTTATAGAGGAGGATGGGCTGCCAATGAGAGGGCACAATGCCCTTTCATTTGCGAAGTAACATGTCCCTAGGACCAAGGGCTGCAACCAATGCCCCTTGGTCCATGAGACATGTCTCATGCCTTTTCCTTTTCAATTAAGTAATTAATTAGAAAAGAATAAATAAATAATTGTGTCTAATAGGAAATTAATTAACTAATTAATTAATTATCCAAATATGGTGAAGAGGCAAGGGAGGTGACCCATGCCCCTTGCCCATTCGGCCATGGGACATGAGACATGTCCCTTTGGCCGAATGGTGCAAGGCATGGGGTGCACCCTGCCTAGAGGCACCTAGGGCGAAGGGGCACTCACACCCCTAGGCCCATGGCCGAATGGGTGTAAGGCCACCTTAGGGTGCCCTTTCGGCACCCAAGGGTGCTACGCACCCTTCGGCCTAAGCCGAAGGTGTGCTTGGCCCTCTCCGACACCTTTTCACCAATTTACGCACCTTTCCGCCAAGAGACACGTCTCTTCGCCAAAAGGTGCCTAGACACATTTGTACCAAGCTCACATAGAGCTATTCCAAGACATATTAAATCATCCATTGAGCTCCTTGAGCTCATATCAGCTCACTAAGAGCAGATATACATCTCTCTAGCTCAAACACTCAAATTGAGCTGAGTTGAGCTGTGCTTAGCTACTTTAGCTAGCCCAGTCATCTTGGTGCGCAAGAATTCCAACAATTGTAAGGCGAAGGCACGTCCAGGATGATGAAGTCCACAAAGCTAGTGAGCCTAACGAGGACTTCACGAGTCACGGTGCCTGCCAAAACAAGAGGGAGAGTGATCCTACCGAGAGTTGGGATTTCCTCACGTTCGATTCCGAAGGTGGAGCCCTTCACTAGTTAAATGCAGGAGAGGGTAACCTTCGCCTCTACCAAGGTGTTCTTGAAGAGAATGTTAGCATTGGCTCTCGTGTTAATGTAGACCCTGGCGACATTCCATCCTGCGATTCGTGTTGTGTTGAGGAGCGGGTCCACGTAAGGGACCATAATGGCAGAGCCTTTGGGGAGTGTGAGAAGCCTGCTGCGGAAGTAGTCAATCTGGTAGATTTCCCTCATTTAGCGCCTCCGTGATGCGGCATCCTCACACTGGGTGATCATATGTATGTGGCCCATAGGGGGTGGGATATAATCCTGCTTGTGAACTTGGTGGGGACACCGGTCTTCTCTATCCTCGCAACGGTCCCTTTCTTCGCGCTCGCGACCATTGTCTTTTTCCCTGCAGCCATGTGTGCGAGCAAGCGTCACAGTTCGACACAATCTTCCGTGTCGTGGCCCTTCTCACGGTGGTAGTTGCATAAGCATTTAGAGTACCTGGCGACACCATTGGGCATCGGTCGAGGCCAGCGTGGGACCTCATGATGCTGCTCCAAGATGTCAAGAATGTTAGTGTGAGTATCCCAGAGCAAAGGGATCGTGGGATAAGAGCATCTCCAACATACTCCCCAGAAGTTTCTCCAAAATAGAGAAGCAAAAGCCATATTCTCCAAAAATAAATTACTCCAACTCCAATAGCTTCTCCATTTTGGAGAATCATGCATTCATTACAACAATAAAATATTTTACATCTTTGACTAATAATAAATGCATTGTTTTTTATTTTAGACTTTTTTTTGCTCATATATGTACTAGCCGTTTAGCTTTCATGTCCAATTATACAAAAAAAAATAGTATGTATGTCTAATTATACATATGCATATATATGTTTGTAAATTAGTATGTATGTCTAACAACTAGAAATTTGTTCTAACAATCTTTCCATGAACATCAGATAACATAACTCATCAAAATTTAAAAATACTCCCTTTTCCACAGTGCCTTCTTGTTGGCAAAATCCATGCTGATACAAAATAAAAATGTCCATTTCCATGTCAAACATAAGTTCCATATAGGTTTGGGGCGTAGTTGCTTCACTTACGACATGACCCATCTTCTTTCTTTTTTGCGGTTTGCCAATTCCCTGTGATCAATCAAATTCCCTGTGAGAGATAGAGAGATCACTGAGAGAGAGACACCAAAATCGAGAGGTACAGACTTGAAAAACGTGAAAATTTATAACAGAGGGCTCGCCAAATTATTGGGCGAGTGCTCCACATTTGGCGAAGGTATCCTTCTTTTTCTCTCCCCTCTCCATTTTGGGGAGTGAGATGGAAAGGTTGTTGGACCAAAAACTAGTCCAAAAGTCTCCAAAAGTGAGCTCCCCAATAAAATGGGGAGCCTATTAGAGATGCTCTAAGACCTTCCCCCAGGCCCGTGAGAGTTGGAACCATGGTTCTTGGTAGTGGATCCGCGTAGGTCCTGTACATGAGGGTTTGGACTACCCTAATGAACTGTGGTCACATGGGTAAGGAACTGCTCCATGGTAGTAGAAGGGTTTGTGTTGACCTTCATAAAGAAACGAGAGTCCCACCGGAAGCCTTGCATGGCCGCCAAGAGCTTTGTCTCCTCGCCGAGGTTGGGATGTGTGGTGAAGGAGCTCATCCTTACGTTGGCAAACCTTCAAAGGTGTCCTGCTGTCTTCGAGGATGGCTTAGAGCTGATAATTGTGCATTAGCGGTATTTATTTGCCTTCATTTCACGTGCTTTATCGATAATTATGCTAGTACTTAGTGTGGGCGCAAGCATTTTTACAGGTATTTGGTGCCGGATGTTAAAAGGGATGAATTCTGTGTAAAAAGGGCTATTAAGAGAAAGCTAAGGACCAAATTGCAAAATCTGAAAAAGTTCAAGGAATGGCGAAGAAAATGGTCCGGGCGAAGCCCAGGTGACCCAACACCTCGGTCAGGCGATCGCCTAGACTGGAGAAATTCCACGAGAAAATCCTGAGCCGGGCGGAAGTCGGGTGACCCCGTCAAAAGTCGACAAGCGCCTTACACCATTTCGAGGATGTCCCGCGGCCCGGGCGACTAGCCGGCGGCCCGATCCACAAGCGACGGTGCTGGCCAGCGAAGCTCCATGCGGCCCCTTTCCTTGGGTCAGGCTGGCGCCTGACGCACTTTTCAGACACGGCCCACTCTTCTTTTCTCCCGAAAATGAAGCTTTAAAGGACATTTTTCACATCTCTTCGCACATTCTTCACTTTTAGACTTCCTCTTGAACCCATTTAGGGTTCTTGAGCTCTCTTTTCTCCTCCATCTTTATTTTCTATGAATTTGGGAACTCTTATGAAGGATTGAAGATTTGATTTCTACTCTCTAGCTTATTCATTTCTCTCTATCTCTTACTTTCATTTTTGTTCATTGTTGTGAATAACTTGAGTTTTGATTAGATCACCATCCCTAGGGTTGGTTAACATGTTGTTGTGTTGCTAGATGAATTATAGTTGTTTGGTTGTTGATTATGCATGATTAGTAGCATTTTCTTGGGCTTAAGGAATGTAGAGATAGAGTAGAAGACCAACTACTCTACCATGCCCACCAAGTGTTCGATGAAATGCTTGAGATAGCATTTTGTGAAATTGACCAAAGAAAATTGGTTAGATACTCTAGAATAATTTGAGAAGATAATCTAGGGTGTTGGGAGACATCATTTGGCTAAACTTAATGCCTCCATAGTTGATGCAAGTGAAGAGATTCTACTTGATTTTCTATGGAGAGGATGATTCTAACTTAGGAGGTTAGAACTTGTTAATTATCCAACTCCTCTAACTTGTCATATATCACAACCAAACACTACATCTAGTAGCCTCAACTCTAATCAACCCTAAGGAACATTTATTTTTCATAATTGTTTGTTGCATTGCATCATAGTTTTATTTGCATTAGTGATAGAAGTAGACTTAGTTAATTTAGATTTATCATCCATCTTATCACTTGTCATCTAAATCCAAAAACACCAAAAATATTACATTTAACTAAACTTCATAAATTGCACTACAATCTCTTGGGTTCAACCCCACTCACCCTACTACAATTGCACACCTTGCACTTGAGGTTGAATGGGTTTTATTACTTGATATTGTGCTTAATTTATACACATGTAAAACAACCGTCAAGTTTTTGGCGTCGTTGCCGAGGATTGTTTGTGTGGTTATTGATTGTTTAGTTATTTGTTTCTCATTCAATAAATAGAAGTTAATTGTTGTTCATGCTCTTTATATTTAGGTACTCCCTCCGGTTCATGACACAAAATGCACAAGTTCAACTTGTTAATTGGCTCCGGAGGTGAAGGGACTTTAAGAAGCTTGTGAAAAAAGGAGCATGATCACTCAAGATGCTTCAAGGAGTAGGACTTCATTGATTGATGTGGAAAGACGTTTGGAGGATAAACTTGGACCGTCATCCTCTTTCCGCCCCACCACCGGTACCGAGGCTGGCAATGACATGGACATGTAACGGGGCCTAACTTGGCCCCGGGTAAGACTTACAATTCTTCCTTTCAAAGTTCACTTTCCCATTGTGGATAATGCTAGACTTAAGTTTGGGGGAGTGTTTGAGGCATGAATATTGTATTGATGTATGGATGATTGTGAGCATGATTGCCTTGATTCTAATTGCAAACTTGCGCCTTGTTAGAATTAGTTGCATTTTGCATGATTAATGGATAGTTGCATTTGTTTTTGTTATTCTTTGACAAATTTGTTCTAGGATAGTTGCATATGCATTAGCTTAGTTTCATGATGCATTGTTAATGTAGATGCATATCTAGGAATTCAACCACTAGTTGAGAGATTTGCAGGCTAGATTATTGTTGATATTTAAGTTTTGAATCTAGTTGAATATGAAAGGTTTCTTTGGATGTTACAATTATAAATTTCATACCATGTGCGTAATTGAGCCTTAATTTTTTCTATGCATAGATTATGTGATTATTTTGTTCTTCATGAAAGAATTTCGGATTATGCTTGAACTACGACACGAGTGACTTGACCATTACGTATTTACACTGTTGTTTGCAATTTTTGTTGATAATGGCATTCAGGAATAGCCACTTTTCCAAAGAGCCAACCCGGTTAAAATTTTTCCAATAGTTCGCCTTTGAGCCATAATAGTCCTATTTCTTGTGAACCCATGTTATGAGCCATCCTTTTTCAATCCATTCTTGTCCCTGAAACTTATTGACTATGACTTATAAGGCGTAGAAGATAAAGGTATGGGTCGGTTTGTTAAACAAGTTTGGGGGGAACTCTTGTGTATCTTTTCGAGATCGAAAATGAAATTTCAAGGAAATTTGGTTTGTTAACAAAGTTTATGAGTGTTGTACATGCGAGCTAACCATGGAAACTCCTGTAACGTTATTATCTCAAAAAAAAGGTGAATGAAAGAAAAAAAAATTGAAAAAAAATGCAGTTGCAAGAAAAATATTGAGATATAGCATGTAAGCCTCACTTTGTAATTCCATGGTTAGAGTATTTTGTTAAAAGTGCGTGGAGAATATTGAAATGTGGGAGCTTTTTGAAATCGAACACTTCAGTTCAGACACAATTGAGTAGGGTTATTCTTAGTGAATATATCGTTAGTGCCCTTAATCCTAGGTACTCAATATGTTTTTTTAGCTCTACCGATTTCCATGCCTAACCGAACCAAGCCACATTACTACCTTATAAATACCATTGTCACTTAAGTTGTAACCAACTACATTAGGGGAACAAAGTGAGGGAGTTACAGGTCGTTATTCGAGCTTATGGTAAGAGTAGTAATTTCGAGATCACATCACACAATGGCACACCCCACGTCTAGATTTAAGCGTAAACACTAAGTTCCCCTCCAGATGTAGCGTCTAAAGCAAGGTTTCATAAACTATTAGATTCATCTCTTAATTATTTACAATAATTCTTGGCTTCAAACACTTGATGCGGGGTTGATATTAGCTCGAGCTCTTGCATTCATTTAGTGATTACCATTTAGGAGGTTAGCTGCATATAAGTAGTGTATTTACTAGGGACTAGAAAACATTTAAGTTTGGGGGTGTGATAATTGTGCATTATCGGTATATATTTACCCTCATTTCACGTGCTTTATCGATATATATGCTAGTACTTAGTGTGGGCGCAAGCATTTTTGCAGGTATTCGGTGTCGGATGTCAAAAGGGATGAATTCTGTAAAAGGACTATTAAGAGAAAATCGAGGACCAAATTGCAAAATCTGGAAAATTTCAAGGAATGGCGAAGAAAATGGTCTAGGCGAAGCTCAGGCGACCCAACACCTCGGTCGGGCGACCCCTGTCCAAAAGTCAGGCGGTCGCCTGACATCATTTCGAGGATGTCCCGCTGCCCAGGCGACCAGCCAGGCGGCCCGATCCACAAGCCAGGCGGTCGCCTGGCCAGGCGAAGCTCCAGGCGGCCCCTTTCCTTGGGTCAGGCGGTCGCCTGACGCACTTTTCAGACACGGCTCACTCTTCTTTTCTCCCGAAAATGAGGCTTTAAAGGACGTTTTTTCACATCTCCTCACACATTCTTCACTCTTAGACTTGCTCTTGAACCCATCTAGGGTTCTTGAGCTCTCTTTTCTCCTCCATCTTTATTTTCTATGAATTTGGGAACTCTTATGAAGGATTGAAGATTTGATTTCTACTCTCTAGCTTATTCCTTTCTCTCCATCTCTTACTTTCATTTTTGTTCATTGTTGTGAATAGCTTGAGTTTTGATTAGATCACCATCCCTAGGGTTGGTTAGCATGTTGTTGTGTTGCTAGATGAATTATAGTTGTTTGGTTGTTGATTATGCATGATTAGTAGCATTTTCTTGGGCTTAAGGAAGGTAGAGGTAAAGTAGAAGGTCAACTACTCTACCATGCCCACCAAGTGTTCGATGAAATGCTTGAGAGAGGATTTTGTTGAATTGACCAAAGACAATTGGCTAGATACTCTAGGATTATTTGAGAAGATAATCTAGGCTGTTAGGAGACATCATTTAGCTAAACTTAATGCCTTCATAGTTGATGCAAGTGAAGAGATTCTACTTGATCTCTATGGAGAGGATGGTTCTAACTTAGAAGGTTAGAACTTGTTAATTATCCAACTCCTCTAACTTGTCATATATCACAACCAAGCACTACATCTAGTAGCCTCAACTCTAATCAACCCTAAGGAACATTTATTTTTCATAATTGTTTTTGCATTGCATCCTAGTTTTATTTGCATTAGTGATAGAAGTAGACTAAGTTAATTTAGATTTATCATCCATCTTATCACTTGTTAACTAAATCCAAAAACACAAAAATATTGCATTTAACTAAACTTCATAAATGAGTATCTAGGTTGCTAGTTGCCACTTGGCTGTTTGTTATTTGTGCTCGATGCTCCGTTGCCGCGCTTTCCGCCTGTAGGTTCCGGTTCTCGACGCCGCAGCCGGCTCCGCCTCCGCAATCAAGGCGGGGTGGCCGTGACATTAATGATCCTGTTTGCCCCCAAATGTGATCATAAAAGTGCAAATTCTCTACAAGAGTCTTTAAACCATGTCGATGTCTAATCCGCACTCATCAATGCTTAATGGTTGGTCCTTAAAGAAACTCTTGTTGATTTACAGAGCTTGACAAAATATATGACGGTCATTGTGTAATCATTAAAATCTGTTATTCTTTCCCTTTTCCACTTGAAGAAGTAAAATATGCGAGGATATCAAAAGGCTTTTTAGTATGAAGAAGTGGCTTATTTGGAGGTCAAGGTGAAGAAAGAATATCATTCGAATGGTTCTTTGAGGTAAATGGCATCCACTGATATGAGCTGATGAAAAGAAAGGTGGTTTACGCGAAAGGCCTGGTATAGTCACCAATTAGCGACTTGACTTCTTTGAAAAACCTGATAGTGTCAATCACGAAACCATCACCTTATCCAATGAGAACGCATGGCGCTGTCGTTGGCCCTGGTGAGAGCCATGACAGAGATGTAACGTTGGAGGTGGACATCAGGGTCAGTGAACCCATCTTAGGAGTCCAACTTGGGCTAGCGAAACTGATCGGGAAAAGAGGTAGCCAGGATCCTTGCCGTAAAGGGCTGGGTCCATAGCTGATTGAGGTCGTGGCACCTGGAGGGAGGCCCGCCTACCTAGATCTCGCGCTCAAGCTTCTCTGTCTGGGCAATCCTCCTCGTCAGATCGTCAGGGGCGTAGGTGCTATCCGTGGACTTTTTTCAATAGATTAGTAGTTATGGCTATCCTGAATGCAAGTGATAGCCCATCATCTGTTAGTTTCACTCACCGACCCTTCTGGGTTCATATAGTGGATGCTTTGTTTCGCTAGTATACTCCAACATGGGCCGATTTTTGGGTGAAAAAAATTGGTGCAATTCAGTAGTTGATCATGGTGGCCCATGTCTCCGTGTGCGTGTGATGATTGACATCACCAAACCTTTGCGTCACCTTATCAAAGTCCGGATTGAATGGGTGGGAAAATCTTACTTCCTATAATATGAGAGGCTTGCTGAATTTTGCTATATCTATGGTATAGTGGATCGGGCGAGAACATGGATGCTTCTCGTCTGCTGCAGCAACAAAAGGAGCCCTGCAGTTTGGTGATTGGATGCGCTACAAAGGTTCATGCTACGAGGATGCAAGTAAAGATTTTCCTATGCAGGTTCCGGTTACTTGTGGTGATGAGAGAGCTGGGCCGATGGGTGCGTGGGGAGTGGAGCCAGAAGTGCAAACCGGGATGAGGAGGTCGAGAAGCATTTATTACGGCATTACGGCGGTACCCATGGATCTCCCACTTGCATCATTGGTGACCCGTACTTCCAATTCCGTGCACCGGACAACATGCGGTGGAAGGTTGATTTACACTACGTCCTGTTAGGACATCGTAGCAGGCTTGGTAGGTGGCAGCCCGCTACCAAGGTCCCATAAACGTCTTTGACAGTGGGCAGGCTGCACTGCTACCAAGGTCCCATAAAACAAAGAGGAAGAATAACACCGGCAGAGGTGGTTGATGCGTTAAACGCGAAAATGGAAGAAATTGCTACAAACAGGGAGGAATAATCCGAGCAAAACTGTAGACTTATAGAGAGAGATGACTTCACAGCGATGTGCTGAGAGATCAGTGGTGTGGGCTTTGATATTAGATTTAACGTAAGGACTCATCTGTACAAATTTGTTATTTGTAGGACACAATCGCCCGTCACTCTTAACTATCACAACCACAGTGAGTTTTTCCCATTCCAATACAACTAACGAGCCCAACAGACTATTAACAACCCAGCTAACAACATTACACATCAGCCAGCCCACTCGTTTCATATCAGTGTGGTTGCATCTGCAATTAACTAAATCCTTGACTGAAATCTGGTTTAGAAACGCTAATTTTAGAAATTCTTGATGCAGACCTTTTTAGGAAGTAATCTAGTTTCAAGGCCTCTTCTCTCGGTTCATTTGTTAAGATTCGAAACTTATTGATCTTTAAAGATGTGTTAGCTAATTATTTACCTTCTAGATATATGTGTGCGCTGTTTATAGAATATAAATATTACTCGTGTTGATAAGTTTAGAGTGCTGGAACTGAAAGATTCTTGGTTTTAAGGTAATGGTGTCAGATTTGGTTTCTTGAGCTTGATGATTTTATTTGATTAAAAGCTTTGACTGGGCTTCTATGTTTTAGTAGTTTTACTTAGTGAACCTGGCCACTCTTTGAGCATGTTTTGGGTGCGGTTAGCTACTCTTTTGGTGTTCTTGTTAGTTGCTAATCCTTGATTCCTTGGGTTAAAATGGTAGATTGTTGAAGCATGTTAAGCCATTAGATATGTGATTAATTGGTTTAGTTAATGGCTGGCCTGTTTTGTCTCTGTTGTTTGATGATTTTATTCGCTTTCCTTCTTGGTTAATTATTAGGGGGTTTTAAAGTTGATAAATTTGAGGTGAATTTTGTGTAAATTCACCTCAGTTTTTTCACGGTGAATTATCCATTTTTTCGGACCTCATTTTTTCACGCCGAAAGTGAATACCAAAATTCACGTGAAATTTTTTTCGTCCCTCTTACCGGCGCTGACATGTGGGGCAAAATTCAAGCTGAAATTCACGCTGACTTGTAGGGCTGGACGCTGTACGTGGAACTCCCCTCCTCGCTATAGGTCCCCATATTTTGGTTTGAGGGAGTAGGGCATGTGTTTTTTTTTCACCCGTGAATAAGCTAAAATTCACCAATTTTTTTCCTCCTCCCTCTCAACTTTGAACCCCCTATTGATTTATTACTCATGCGCCCTGCGTGATTAATTCTCCAAGCATATAAATTGATGAACCGTAGGATGTCTGATCTGATACTTTCTCTATGCTCTACACATGATATTGTTCCGTTGATGTAACTTCTGACCTGACTTGTTTGATAATATGAAACTGTATAGTTTATCCTTTTTGTAATGTCAGCACTTTTTGTGAAAGTCCTGCAGTTTTAAGTGAATCCTCGAATCTTCACTCCTCTTTTGTGTGCTAAGCATGTTACTTGATTCATTGATTCTGCATGCTCTGCCTAGTGCTTCTTTTATTTTTATTTGTTGATAATCTAGTTATTTGATATATATGGGCCCAATGGCCCAAATAATGTCTTTATAGACGCTGACATCACGTTGGCGTCATCACTACGAAGAGCACCTTCGTAAATACGAGGAGTGTCCTCGAATACGACCAGCACACCAATAATATGCGGGTGTGCCCCGTGCCGTCGTATTATCATACTGGCGGGAAAATACTATCCCCTAATATAGGTTTGACTGAGAGACATGGGCCAAACCCAATTAATACTCCAAGTCAAAGGCCCACTCAAGTGATGTCAGACCAACACTGTTTGGAGGAAACGTCAATTCCCAAAATCCTTGAGGTCAGCAATCCAGCATGGGGGGAAATCCTACCAACACTCTACCCCAGCATGGGGAGAGACCTGACATCACCCCATAAAGGGGGTGATGCCAACCAAAAATCGGGTAAGAACTACACACCCCCACCTTCTACTCTATTCTGCACCTGAGAGTCTCATTTGTCTTGCTTCTTTCAGGTCTTGACAGCAGCTCCACCACAGCTTCCACCGCACCAGTACCACCGAATACCATCTATTGGCTATCAATTTGGCACCGTCTGTGGGAACACGAAAACAGCCGTGTCACTTTCCCCAGATACTTTTTTTCTCTCTCTCCCTTTCCATCTCAATGGCAAAAACAAGGAGAACTCACAATCCCGACAACAACGTGCATGTTGAGGATGCCAATTCTAGCTCCTCAGGCGCGCCTTCACCGCTCCTAGCTGGCGACACAACGGGAATACAGCCGCTTACACAACTACCAGCGGCTCACATAACTAATCTCCCTGGACCTTCCACGGTCCCCCGGCCCATCATTATTGACCCCGCCCAGATGATGCTTCTCTGGGCTAACATTCTTAGTGACATGAAGACCTTGATGGTACAAACCATTAAGGCGGAAATGCAGGCCGCACGCCTTCCACCTCCCAACGATCAGGAAGAACAATCCCAGAACGAAAACCACTCCACCTGGAATCTCTATGTCGACGACCTCCTCCGAGGAATCAACATGGTTGAGGAGCAGGTCAAGACGCCCAATCAGGTCCTCGATGATATAGAGGTCCTCCTGAGACAACCCTTCACTGAAGATATAATCGCCGTCCAGGCACACGCCGGCTTTCGCATGCCAGTCATCGAAAGCTACGACGCCACCTCCGACCCCGTCGATCATCTGCGGCGTTACATATCCCAAATGGAGATGGCCCGCGCCACGGACCCAATCCTTTGCAAAGCTTTTAGCTCTACCCTTAAGGGGGCTACATCGACGTGGTTCGGAACACTACGATGGCAACTTTTCAAATGCTTCAAAGACCTGGTGTCATCGTTTCTCCGCCACTTCATGGGCGCCCGACCACCCCCAAAGACTGTTCAACACCTACTGAGGGTGAAACAGCAAAAGGAGGAACCCCTTCGAGACTACATCCGACGATTTCAGGCGGAAGCCGTTCAAGTCCAGGGGCTCTCTCCGAACATGTAACTCCTGGCTGTCACTCAAGGCCTCCAACGCGTGTCACAGCCACCCCGCCCGGTTGCGGAGGCGGAGCCGGCCGCGACGTCGAGAACCGGAACCAACGACGGAAAGCGCGGCAGCGGAGCATTGAGCTCAAGTAACACACAGCCAAGTGGCAACTAGCAACCCAGATACTCATTCAAGGCAAGCATACTAGAAAAAAAAAATCCAACTTCTACCAAACATGCAGTTCATGGTGTCAAACATCAAACATCGCCACAACACAGAAACACCAAAATCCATGATATAACCACAACTCCAATATAAGCAAGTCAGGGCTCCGCCCTCGACTCAGAAGACAACAAAGGCAGAGTATGTCTCGATTATACGTCTTATACAAATACATGATCTAAACTACATGCATGCATGCTACATACAGAGCCATTAAACCAAAACCTATATACCTATTGTGTGGAATCGGAAACTTTCTCACTCAGAGATTTTCCGCCCGTGGTACTACCGCTGCTGAAACCCAAGAAATCCGAAAGCACCGCGGATCTCTATTCCGCCAATTACTTTTCAGAACAACTGAAAGGTGTAAACAAATGAAAGGGTGAGTCCTCGAAAGGACCCGATGAGGGCTAAGGTAAAAGTGTAGTTTGCCCATATGGCGCGAATCAACTCGCAAAACAGAGCAGATACAAGCACAATCGCATATATACATATATGCAAAGTCGAGGTGAGTCGAATCCATCGTATGCGGTCCAACCGCCGAACGACCCAAAACGACAGCCCTCTCTAAGAGGTCGAAATATACGTAATAGAATGCAATGTAAAGCACGGTACCGGCAGGGGTCGCGATCCCTAAACTGTCGTAGGGTCACAGAAGTATATCGGCACCCCAAGTACGGATATACACAGAATGTCGGCACCCTTCAGTGCGGACACAGATCGTATCGGCACTCCGGTGCGGATACGCATACCGTAATCAAGGAGCACCGTGGCCTCTACGACCATTCGGGTCTCGTCACGAATGTAACATATAATAATAAGAATACATAAACATAAACATAAGTAACATTACCTGATATACATATACATAACAGAATAGGAACCCGGGCCTCTAAGGTCATCCAGGCCTTGAAACGGAACAAACGTACATTTTTACCAAATTAAGCCCTTACCTCAGAAACGCTGCCCCGCAGCCCAACACTCGGAAGATCCCGACTCCCGACCGAAATGCACAACTTGGCTCCTACGGGTCCGCGCTACTCCACCAACGCAGAATCAAGCTGTACAACCATAGCTGGATCGTAACATATCCAAACAAACCCTGAAAACAATTTCCGCACAAACCCGCACTTTCCCTAAAACTCGTATAAAACTAACTTTCTCTTTTCTAACCCGAAAATGGTATTTCAAACACCATAACGCACCTACTTCCACCCACATTACCAATTTAGCATCCAATTCAATCAACACACACCACCAACATTGAAAAAGAATCACTTCAACAATTTGATCCTTAACCAATTTTTCACCACACTTCCAATTCAAACCGATCAAGCTTCCAATTAATCCCACTAATCACCAATTTCACTTCCTAACCAAACTTACTAACCAATTGCATCAAAACAACAAAGCCCCAATTTTGAATAATTCGGCCTTAATGGGGATTTCTCACCCAACTTCCATTTCAATCCAAACAAAGTCCCATTAGCACTCTTTAATCACCAATTGCAATTATTAAGCAAGATCACTAACCAATTTCACCTAAACAACCAAAACCTCTTCACTTAACAATTCGGCCAAAGAGGGGTTTTTTAACCCAACTTATTTTCCTTCAAATTGAAACCATACATAAGCTTAGAATCATACTAGGATTAACATACTTGAAGCATGATTCAAGAAGACAAACACACACCATTTTGGAAAATTTTCCATAAATTCGGCCAACACTAGTTCCTCATCCAAGATGTGTTTTCCAAAATCCAACACTTGATTAACACTCTCCTACCACCCAAGAACAACATACTAAAAGATGGGAGGAAGAAAATCATCCTAGCTTATAGCTAAGAACAAACCCATCAATTGCCAAAACTTCTCTTTTCACCACTAAACTTCAAAACTAATAAGAAAAGAGGAGTAGGGATGATGCTTACCACAAGTAGCATCCAATTTCTCTTTGATTTCCACAAAGAAGAAGAAGGTCAAGCTTGGAGGTGAGCATCCATGGAGTTGTCGGCAGCAAGAACAAAGGAAGAAGAAGAAGAGAAGAAATGAAAAGAAATGCGTAATAACTCATTTTATGAAATAATAAGTCATATATGTATTTTCCTTTACTTTAAAACCCATACTTCTCATCTTAAATAGGAGCAAGCCATGTGTCCCTTATCACACACACACACACATGGTGCCGAAAAATCAGATTGCTGCCCATACCCATTTTATTTATTTTGCAACCATAATTCAATTAACTCCCAATTTTTCCGAAAGTTCCAATTCTTTTTGCCCAAAAATAATTACCGGATTCCAAAATTAACGAAACTTGGACACAACCCTCAGAATATTATAACATTCACAGAACATTTTTCAGAAGTTCATTTACCAGTCCAGAGTGTCCTACCGAGCTCGCTGAACCCGAACAAATCCCGACGTGCGAGCGTGTCCGACAGAACCAAAATTCCGTCACTCCAAAATTCTATAAAAATTCCCATAAATTCCATCTTAAATTCAAACACAACTTACCCCAAAGCCGTCAGAAAATTTCCATCCCGAGCCCCGGGATTCCTGCCCCGAGCTCCCGGGAGTCGCCTGAACCGAACGTCCCGCCCCAAATATTAAACTCCACAACCACCTCCGGACGTTTCCACGACTCCAAAACTACAAACGGCTTCTCAAACTGAGATCTCGAGAGCGCTACCGAGCCCATTTGACGCCCCGAGGCGACCCCGACAACCCCGGCGCCAGAAAAATATTTTGGCGGAAATGTCCGGGGACCCACACGACCTCAAATACGGAAGGGTTCGCCAAAATGATACTCGGATAGGGCTCGGGAGCCGTCGAACGCCGAAAACGTGACCGCAGGCCAAAACCGAGCCCCGGGTCACCTTGGCCGCAACCCGCTCGGGGTGACCGTAACATTCTCCCCCTTAGAACTCTTGGTCCTCCAAGAGTAGCTCTGAACCAACCAGACAAGTGTCGCTACCAACCAGAAAATATAACCATTCCTCTAACCTGAACAATCGGACCACCGTGTCTTTGGTGCGGCGGGAGTGGTAGTTTAGACTACCATCTGAGCCTCACGGCGTCCCACCCTCCGGTGCATCTTATTGCACCCGAGTCGGTTGCGGTATTTCTACCGCACAACCCCGCATGCCGAACCTAAATCTAACCGATCCACAACAGGCTATCACAGGAAGATACCACATAAAACAGAAGCTTGATTGGGGGTTAAGGCCAACCTAACAACTTACTCTGGAAACTCATGATAACCGATATAACTCGGGTAACTCGCCCGCCTATCAAATCTTCTTGTTCCTCCGAACGGTGCTACCTCGATCAAATTCTATTACCAAACTCAGATTCAAGAGCCCTACGGCGGCGGTTCGTATAAGCAGTGGTGCAGTCGTTCGCGGTTTTAATCCGCGCCTGTAACAATCTGATCTTTGCCGTAGACTCCTCAAAAAGCTCGGGTCCCAGCTTAACCCGATCAGACGCATCTGTCCAACAGTATGGTGTCATACACCTCCCGAACAACACCTCATAGGGAGCCAAGACAAACGTAGTCAGAAAGCAATGGTTGTACGAGAACTCTATAAAAGTAACTTCTAGTCCCAAACTCATCCAAACTCCAAATTACAGATTTGCAACACATCCTCCAATATCAGAATCACCCGCTCCGACTGCCCGTCCGTCTGTGGGTGATAAGCTGTATTCAGATGGAGTCGCGTGCCCAATGCTTCATGAAAAGCAATCCAGAATCGTGCTGTAAAACGCGGATCACGGTCAGATTCAATGGAGTCTGGTGCTCCATGTAAACGTACAATCTCCCTGATGTAAAGCCGGGCAAGCTTCTCCAGAGGGTGCAGCGGCCGAATAGGCGAAAGTGTACGCACTTTGTCACCGATCCACAAAACCCCGAGATAGCATCATGATGAAACCGTATCGGGCGGTGCGGTCAGAAAGTCCATCATAACATTACCCCACTTCCCGACTGGAATGGGCAAAGTCTGCAGTGTCCTGCGCGGTTCTGATGCTCACACCGCCGAGTGTGCCCCTAAAATATCATTCCGAACTCCTGATCCTCTGGTACACAAAGGCGGTCTCAGAAGTATAGCAATCCTTGCCTATACTGAAACGTCGGTAACCCATAAACCCTTATCTTCCCCAGATAACTTCTTCAACACCAGATCTCCACCTTGCGCTTCGCGCATCCTGTCAAGCCACTCAGAATGTATGGTTAGTGTATACCCCGAGATACGCTCCCAGAGCTGCCACCTGTGCCAAAGGCATGTCAAATCACTCTCCTCGGATCGATCCCCAACACTTTCTCCCTTAACCAACCCGGTATACTTCATGCTCAGCATCGGCAACCGTGTTGCCGTGCGAGATGTACTCAATGCTACAATCATAGTCCTTAATGTATTCGAGACATCTACGCCGCCTCATGCTAAGCTCCTTCAGTAAACAGATATTTCAGACTCTTATGGTCGGTAAGAATCTGAAATTTATTACCAAACAGATATTGATTCCAATGTTTCAGCGCATAAACTATTATAGCCAACTCCGATCATGTGTCGGTCAGTTCAGCTCATGCGGTCGCAATGCCCGACCCATAAGCTACCACAAAACGCTCTGCGCCTAACACACCCCAAACCGGATGTGGAAGCATCCGTATAATTCACATACGGCAAGATCGGATCTGGAAGAGTGAATCGGAGCGTTAGTCAACCGCCGTTTCAACTCCTGAAAATTCCGTTCACACCTATCAAACCGAAATACGGTTGACCCTTCTTGGTCAATCTGCGTAAGCGGAGATGCTAGGATAGAACACCTGGTACAAACCTCTCGTTAAAATCCTGCTAACCCCGTGAAGCTCCCGAACTCCGTGCACGTGGTAGGTTGTTTCCAATCCCGAACTGCCCTCACCTATTCTCAATCCACAGCATGCACCATGCTCGGATATAGTGTGTCCCGAAAAAGTGACTTCCCGAATCCAGAACTCACTCTTTGAGAATTTAGCATAAGCTGATGTTCCCAAGGTATCTCAGAACTACCTCGGATGATCCCGATGCGAATCCTCATCCCGAGAATATATCGAATATCATCCATAAAACCACCAGAAATGAGTCCAAGTACGGTCGGAACACCCGATGCATCGATCCATGAATGCCGCTGAGCATTGGTCAGCCCGAGCGGCATGACCGTAAACTCAAAGTGTGCATATCGAGTGCGGAAAGCAGTCTTAGGTATGTCCTCTTCCTTCACTCTAAGCTGAAAATACCCGGATCGAGATCAATCTTTGAGAAAACCCTCAATCCCGAAGTTGATCAAAAAGATCGTTAATCCTCGGTAACGGATACTTATTCTTCCCAACATGAGCATTCAACCGTCTGTAATCAACACAAAGTCAGAGTGTCCCATCATTCTTCTTAACAAACAAAACCAGAGCACCCCACGCTGAAGTGCTCGGTCGGACGAAACTCTTTTTGCTGTAATTCCTCCAGCTTGCTTCTTCTACTCCCGCATCTCGAAATAGGCATCCGATAAGGAGGAATAGATATCGGAGCGATGCCCATTGCGGTGGATGTCAAACACAATTCCCGCTCTTAAGGTAATCCGGCAACTCCTCCGGAAATACCTGCGGAAAATCTCGAACCAACGGTAAACCATCCAACTTCAACCTAATACTAGCTTCATTCAGATCATAGCATTCCCCTACACCAACTATCGACAGCTGATCCAGAATCTGTAGCTCCTTACTGTGCTGTGCGATAGTCAAACCAGTCGGAGTCGTGAGAGGTAGTACCTCTCCAGAAACCATAATGCTACGGGTTGCACAATCAACGTGCACAGAGTTCTTGGATAGCCAGTCCATCCCACGAATAATATCATAGTTCGGCGTGTCTAAAACCAACAAATCCGATACTATCAGATGTCCGCCTACAGATATCGTACAACCCCGAACCATCTCATTGGAAAACAGAAACTGACTCCCAGCAGTTTTTTACTAAATGCGTTTGAGGCAAGGTACTAACAGACAGATACAGAAATGTAACACATTTCGGTGTTACAATGGGAACAAATGCTCCTGTATCAAATAACGCATGAACCGACACCTCATTCAGAAATAAAGTACCCTGCCTTACAGTCAGAGGGCAATCCCGTACCCAGTGAGTGTCAGACCCGCAACGTAAACATCGGCCCTCCTGCCTGTAACAAAGTCGACCGGAGTGATACCTACCGCAAATCGGACAAGGTCGTGCCGGTGGTACTCCTCTCTGCCTCTACTAGATCGCCTGTGCCTGTTCGGCCGTCCAGAAATCTGCCGGGGTCCCAGCTGTGTGGAGCCCCTCGTACTTCCCTGACCTCGCTACGAGGTGAGGTGACTCTCAACCTCCTCTTGCTCGAGGAGTTGAGCCTTAAGAACCGCCTCCCGATACAAAGTAATGTCTAAAGGTCTCAAAACCCACCTGAACTCGGGGCGCAGTCGACGAAATAAACCTCTTGGCCTTCTATTCTTCCATTCCATAGTACTACGGTACGTAGTAAACCAGCCGATCAAACTCTCACTCAAACTTTCCGACAATCTTGTCTCCCTGATGAAGCTCATCGGACTGGGCCTGACGCAGATCCCTGGCTACATCCCCGCTGCACTGCTGGGGAAAAATGTAGCCTCCCCCAGGAGTTTGTCAATTCCTGCAAACCAAGTCTCTACTACCTCCGGCCCTCCTCGGCCGTTGAACCTCGGGGGGGGGGGTTCAAACTCTAAAACCTCTCCAGAAGTCTGACCTCGCCAGACTGGTGCCCCAGATCTCCTCGTCGTTAATAGGACCGACGAGAAGTCTAGGTGTCGTAGTGACCACCCTTGTCAGAGTCACTCACATACCAATCCCAAAGCTGTGGCGAGCAGTGGCTTAAGTCTTGCTATCACCACCTAATCAAAATGCCCTCACCGTGGCATAAACAGATTTTCGTTTGCCTACTGCCGCCCCTGAGCCTGCTGTGCTGACAGTGAAGTACCCAGCACAGCTGTACCTGGTCCAACACCAATACCAAACAGAAAGGGTCCCTGTGACTGCTAGAACCCCGGGGGTGATGATTGTGATTGTTCAACCCCTGAGTTACGCTGAACCCGTATCCCATTCTTCGGAGGTGTGGGATTCCAGTCCCGCCCCTCCGATGCCAAACACGCTGTTCGCGTGTAGTAAACATTCCCTTAAACCAAGTCCAACCAAAGCCAACTTATCTCATATCCAAGAGTCCAAATCAACTAACTCTTCCCCATCTATCCAAAAGCCAGCAGCAGTATTCTAAGGCTCTGTAGTGTAATGCAATGCATGATGCAGAAATTCATTTTAGAATCACACAACCAAATATCAAATCCTCAAACACAGAATCAGTTCATGTTCATATCACATAATCACACCATATACCAAACAATGAATTAAAGTACCCGGATCATACCAGAAGTCCAACTTCTAAACCTTCAAAAATGCTTCAAAGAACCGCCACTGCTCCACACCCATTCCAAGGTGGTTCAAATAAGGAGGTGGCCAGTCTCCGTACTGTAACCGCCCCGAATGAAACGTAGAACCGGTGGCTCGCACTTCAAGTCATCTTCCGCAGTACTTAACCATGAACAGACTTAACTTACTCCAAAAGTACACCCTCGGACTTGTTTACTTGCCTTCCACATTTTATATCCAAAACAAAACATACTTTACCTTTTGGGTCAATCCGACCCAATCTGCT